>CP139506.1:289466760-289801430 GCA_021014915.2 Artemisia tridentata subsp. tridentata
GTCAAATCATCTTGCTTGTCATTGGTCCAAACCTGTCCAGGATTTATTGCAACAAAAATGATTCACCACTTTGTTCTCAGTGGGTTTTAAGATAAGATAAAAATATTAGAAGTTAGCCTCAGGTCTTAGGATCATTTACCCAAAAACCTTGCATCTTAATTCATCCCGATGATTTTTGGAGAAAATCTACACTAAAACTTGTCCAGGATTGCATGTCAGTTTTGAAAGGCCATTTACTCTAAAATGTTGCAAAGAACTTTATGTTGGTAAAAACATGAAAGTTTGAGCTAAGGCATGTAGAAAACTTTTCTTGCTGGCCTTGTGTCCATTAGACCTGTAGATAAAAAGATATACTCATTTTGCTAAGCTTAATTGGATGCTGGAAGTAACTGCATAGAGACACAGGGGTAAATTAGTAATTTCACCCATGTTCTGAAGTTCTCAGTTAAGTGAGGCCTTGATTTTCATATAGTACAGAGCCATACATTTCCAACCATATAAAGTTCATAAGTTTATCCTTTACGGTTTAGAAATGGCGCCCCGTTTAGTGCGGTATCTTTTCAACACTAGGTTTAACTGTTTTTCTTTCAACATTAGGTTGAGGTACTTCCTCATTCTCATCATCTGACTCCCAATCTTCAATAATTGGCGCATCAGGCCTCCTAACTGTCTTATACTATTCTACCTTAGTCATCTCAACTAGAGGCTCCTTAAACTCTTCTAGACCAGTAAAAGACAAATCCTTTGTTGGAGGCAAAAACTTTCCTGTAATGGGAGGGGGAACCTCATTATAACCTAAACATGTTTTGCATTTGTTAACAATTTGACACTCTATTATTTTGTTAACACTTTCATATGCATGTTCATACTTATTAACAGTAAACTAAATACTTTCTTTCTCCTTCTGAACTACATCTTTTTCCTTCTGAGCTACTTCAATTCTTCTTCTAAGCTCTTTAATAAGTTCATCTCTTACATAAATTTCACTCTTTAAAACATTAATCTTTTCTACATACTCAGACTCATTTGTTTTAAAGAATTCAAGTCTTTTCTCCGCTGACTCTAATCCTAATTTATAACCTAAACACTGCAATTCAGACTTTCTTAAATCTTCTATCAGTTTATTATTCTGAGCTTTAAGTGAGTCAGCATTATCTAAACAAGATTTATAAGAACAACCAGAATTATTAGATACCTCAGAGTCAGAACTTGAAGATGAAGATAAGTAAGCCATCAAAGCATAGTTAGGTCCTTCTTCAGCTTGGTCACTCCAATCATAGCCATCCAAACCATCACAAGATACCAAGGCTTTGGAATTACTTGTTTCCACAGGCACAGTTCTCCTTGAGCTTTCTCCATTCTTTTAGTCTTGACTCCTTGGTGCCCTGCACTCTCTAGCAAAGTGTCCCCCTTTGTGACAGTTATAGCATTCCACCTTGGACTTGTCAAAGCCAATGTTATCATTCCCATTGACTGTCAGCTTCCTTCCAGTTTTCTTCAAGAATCTCCTAGCTCTCATTGTCAACATATCCATCTGCCATCTTAAATCCATCTCTTCCACATCATATGGATGGATTTATTCCAGATCCTCATTAATCAGTTGAGAACAATTGGGTTGACCAGCCAAGAAAGCATAAATCACAGCATCACTCAAGTTGTCAATACTTGTTGAGTTAGCAGCAGTCACTTGAGTGCTAGCAGTAGTAACTCTATGAGCAGTAGTAACTGCTTCATTGGTACTGCTAGTATTGTTATTAGCAGAGGACATGAACGTCATATTCTGTGAGTTTGTACTTGAGCTAGATGATCCTTTGACCTCTGATTCATACACCTTTAAATTATTGTAAAGATCATCCATGCTCATTGTGTCAAGATGAGGTTTGTTTCTCCACACAACAACATGTGTGTTCCATTCAGAGGACAAGCTTCTCAGAAACTTTCGATTCATATCTTCCTGAGAGATCTGCACACCCAAAATTTATAGTTGACTTACAAGCTTTTGAAGTCAATCAAAGGTTTAATCCAGCACCTCAGAACCTTGAGCAGAGAAGTTTTCATACTGTTGTTTCAAGAGATTCTTCATTGTCTTCTTTGTAGCATGATTACCTCCAAACCTCTTTTCAATAGCTTCCATTAGAGACTTGGCATCTTTAATGGAGTGGAACTTTAACTGATGTTCATTAGGAATGGCTATCATCAAAGTACTCCTTGCTTTAACTTCCAATCTTCTTTGAGCTTTTTCCTCAGCAGTTGTAAGAGGCAGTATTGTAATAACACCTTCTGCAGATTTGGTTGTTTTTGGTGGTTTGTTTCCATTCTCAATGACATCCCAGAGTTGGAAATCAATCATCTGGATGTACTGCTCAATTCGCATTCTCCAGATCTCATACTCACCAGCCTTGAGCATTGGAACCTTTGATGCAGCAACCATATGTGCAGAGTCTTGATCCATCCTTGTCAGCAAAATCTTGTGTGTTTAAACAGATTCTTCTTTGAGTTGATCACAGCTTCTAGAACCACAAGCTCTGATACCACTTGATGATCCCAGTTATGTACTTGATCAAATTCCTTAGCTTGTAAAGGTTTAGCAATGCTAGATAAATCTAACACAACTAGAATAGAAACTGTATTGAATTTACTAAAGTCTATGCGGAATCTAAACTCTAGTATTAAGAAGAATTCTTTTGATGAAACAGTAAACACAAGAACACAATTTAACAAATAACAGCCTCAATATTATTAAGTGAATAATACGAATACTCTTCTAGTATTATGGTTTACAACCTTGAAGCTAATCGACTTTCTATTGATATGTATCTATCTCAATGCCCTAGGATCTCCTTTTATAGACTAAGGAGTCCTAGTCGGCTTACAATAACTTTCTATACAAGATAAATCTTTTCTATATCTTTTCTATACTTATCAAAATATTCTATACATATCTAACCGACTCTAACACTTCAGCAGTAGTAATAATCTAACAGCAACACTAATCTTTACTCTGGCAACATTAACTCTGAAGCAGTTGTAACTTAGTACTAGCAGCACTAACTACTTAGTGTATTTTTCCTTGAAGTTCTCAGCAGTTATAATATACACTAGCAGTCTTAACCTTCATAAGCAGTCTTAACTTTCTCACCAGCAACATTAAACACTTAGAGCATTTTCCTTTGAAATACCTGAGCAGCCTTAATCACATATGCAACATCAACTGAAGAAGCTTTAATTCCCAACATTAACCATCTCCTTTTGGCTCATTTTCAATCGACTCTCGTCTTCCTGTTCCCATTCTTCCTCACAATCATATACAACAACACGCACAACAGACAGGTCAAACAAATGAGTAGCACTGTACAACTTTGGAACTTCTTTGAGAGCTGAGTGAAGAAATCGTGGATTATTGTACCCTAAGGCAATGCTTTTTGAACCATTAGGATTGGTTTTTAAAGTCAACATCTTTATTTGTTTAACTGGCTCCCCAGTTTTGTAAACAACATTTTTGAAGTCTTTCAACTTTTCTTCCAAACTAACAATTTCATCAAGGTGAGAATTGATTCGTTTCCGTGACTTTTGTTTATATTCCGAAAAAGTTGCTTGATAAACCGACATCTCCAAATTTGTTTTTGAAAGTTCAATTGCAAGATGTTCGACTTGTTGTTTTAGTTCAAACTTTTCTTGTTCTAATTTGGAAACCAAGTTATTGTTGGAAACTATTAATTCTCGCATTTGATGTTGTAACTCTTGCTCTTTGAGGTAGGATTTTTGAAATGCAATTTCAAAACTTTTTTCACGATTAGCTTGTGTTTCAAAATTTGTAAGTTGTGTTTTAGAGCTCTCAAGTTCCGTAGTTAATGATGCAATTTTAGATTTAATCTACCGTTTACTTCACTACATTTTTCAATTTGGGATTGGTTGGCCAAAAGTAAGGTATTTAGGTCTGGATCTGGACCGGGCAAAGGTTCAATTTGTTCAAGTTGATCATTGTTATAGTCGTCAATTGGATCATCAAAGGTAACAACTGGGTTAATTTGATCATCATCATCAAATGTAACAACAGGGTTAATTTGATCATCATCATCAAATGTAACTACTGTGTTAATTTGATCATCGTCTCGAAGAGGTAACAATGGATCATCTTGAAGAACTTGCTCCTTGTCGGGTGCAGATGTAGATGGAGATGTTATTTCATGTATGAAGCATGTGTTAGCATCAGGTACCTGAGACAGGCCATTAATGTCATAAACTGGGCCTGAATCACTCATGTAGAGTTCCTGCATGTTTGTCATTAACATCACAGCTGCATTAGCTTTTGGATCTTCCATTTCATCATCAGAATTAGCAGAGGCCATGAAGCTGTTTTCATTGTCAGTGAGAGTTCCTCCAGCTTCATCTTTGAGGGCAAGAAGTAATGCTTGTTTGTGATCGTCACTTCCTCTACCCTTGGTTTGGGACATGCATTAGCCAAATGACCTTTCCCGTTACAATTGTAGCACCTGATCACCGCATTCCTAGTTTGTGCACTACCAGTTTCAACTATTTCAACCCTTCTCTAAGGAGCACCTGCATTGTTCCTACTTCCACTAGCAACATTAGACACTTGTCCATTTCCTGAATTCCCTGCATAACCACTAGTTCCCATCTGACGTCCATAAGATCGATTCTGCACTTCAACGCGTCCCCCTTGAACAACGGCTTGATTCCTTGGATTAGATGAATTGTGAAGACGATTGTTTAATTTGTTTTCAAATTTGCTGAAGGATCGAGCAATGAATGCAAATCTTTGATTCAATGTGTTAAACGCTTCTTCTTCTTCATCATGTGCTTGAGCATAGTACATTGTATCAGGTTGTTCATATGGAAAAAGTTGAGTTTCAGTTGATTGTTGTGAAGAATCATACGGTGTGATTTGGGTTGTGGGTTATTGTTGAGGGTATGTAAAGTGATGTTGTTGTTGAACAAATGCATGGTTCGACTGTAGATGTGGAGCTTGATAAGATTGAGCCATAAGTGCAAGTGGGTTCTGAGGAGGTGTTGAAGGTTGATACATTCCACGGAGAGCTCGATCTTTGTCAACTTCAGATTGATGGTGCTTCAGATAATCATACAACAACCCATATGATGCATTATGAAGATTCTTGGCTTGATGAACAAATGTGACATATTTATGCCAGTCTGGACCTAAACAATTGAGAAACTTAGTATTGATAGCAATTTTTGGTAAGATGATATTATGTCGGTCCAAGTCATTGATGATGTTTGTGAAACGATGATAGTATGATTCTAATGACTCCCCTGAATTAATCATGAATGTTTCATATTCAAGGTAAAGCTTGAATTCCATGTCTTCCTGGTTTAGCTCAGTTCCGTCCATCAAAAGATGTACATGTTCCCACATATCCTTAGAAGTCTTTTGAGCATCAATGCTTCGGTAAATGGTATTAGGTATACCAAGAAGAATATACTCCATTGCAAGTTCATTGGCCTCACGGTGTAGGATCTGTTCTGGTGTAAGTTGATTCTCTGGAAGAGTGGTGACAGTGTCAGGTCTTGGAGGAACAGTAGTAGCATCTCCGGGAACTGTTGTAGTTGGCATTTGAAAGGGTCCTTCAAGGATAACTTGCTTCAGATATTTGCCATGAGGTTTTCGGAGTTCCATGAACCTTAAGAATCGACTTGCCCATTGAACATAATTTCCAGGAGTGAGCATTGGAGGTCTCTCAAGTGAACCAGCTTCATGAATTGATTTTTGGCTGCTTATAGCTTCACACATTTGATCAAACCAATGTGGTTGTTTTGTTGGAAGAGGAAATGATGTCATTGGGGATTGTTGTGTTGGGTATGGTTGTTGTTGAGGATAGAATTGTTGTTGTGGAAAGAATTGTTGTTGTTGCATGTATTGTTGTTGTTGAGGGTATTGTTGCTGAGGATACTGCTGTTGCTGTGGGAAGAAGTAAGGTGGTTGAGACATTGTTACACTTATGTAGAGGATAGATCTTGTAGATGGTTAAGAAGTGTTATGAAGTGTTGATAAGTTAAGTCCTTGTTCGAAACTTTGTGTAGTTGCTCGAAAGTTTCAAAGTTACTCGAAAGTTCTGGTGTTCGAAAGTTTCAAGGTTACTTGAAAGTTTTGTTGTTCGAAAGTTTTCTAAGTTGCTCGAAAGTTCTGCTCTTCGAAAGTTTTTCCAAGTTGCTCGAAAGTCTAGGTGCTCGAAAGTTTTAAACTTGCTCGAAAAAATATGATTCTCGAAAGTTTCAGACTTGCTCGAAAGTTTTAAGTTTCGAATAAAACATTCTAATTCGTACGAACTAAAAAGATTCCCAAGAGTGGAAGTGCTTCTCAAACTTATACAAGAGAGGGCAGCACTGAGTAACCAAAAATACCTGAAGATAAGGCCGTATGACGTTTCTCGAAAGTTTAGGGTTTAAGCTGCTCGAAATTTTGTCAGTATAGTTGCTCGAAACTTAGGGGTTTTTAGCATTTACTCGTAACTTTTGACAAATTTTCAAACGACTTAAAGACAATCAAAACAAGTTTCAAAACATGATTTTTTTGTAAAACTAAGCTTAATAAAACTAAAACTAAAGGAAAGTTGTAAACTTTAACACTTTTTATGATTTTTCAAGGTGTTCGAAATTTTTAAGAACAAATAAAAGTACGACTAAAAAATCAAAAATTTAACTTAAAGCTTGTAACCTTCTTGTTCCACAAGTTGTCTAACACTAGTTTGTAATCAAAGAAGTGCTAAACAACAAGAAAAAATAAGAAAGAGACTAAAAAACAAAAAAATACGTGTAAAAAATAGAACTTTTAAGCTAAAAAACCAACACTAAACACTCCTAACTATCTTCTAGCGATTGATACCACTTGTTAGGTCACCATAATAGATTCAACACAAGTATATAAATGATAGAAATGAGAGAGAGAGATGTAGAATGGTCGATTACTTCAATAGATAAAATAACAAAGGTTTAGTAACATAAAGAAATAACCAACAAAACAAATGAGAGTATTACATGGGTATTTATAAGAGAGGATGCTAGGGCAACATCCCTAGATCCTTCCATTCTCACGAGTGGGCTCTTACATAGGCCCATGGGTTTACTTCATAAGCCTAGTAATAATAACAAACATATAAGCCTATTTAGTTAAGCAACCTATTACAAAACTTAATGACCGACACTTGATATTAATTACACGTATTCCCAACAGAGAAAAAAAAAAAAAAAAAAAAAAAAAAAAAAAAAAAAAAAAAAAAAAAAAAAAACTTTGATACCAATTGTAGGATCATGTATCTAGTATTAGGTTGATATTATTGTGGTGTCGGGTGGGTGGCCGGCCGGTGAACCAGCCAAACACACCCATGGTGGTGGTTGTGAGACTTGAGAGACTTGAGAGGGAAGAGAGAGTGGTGAAAGAAAGATAAAATATTATTATGCAACACACACCTCCCAAGTGAAGCTTGGGAGGGTATTTATAGTAGCACAACTATTATTGAGAGAACTCTCAACTTATTACAAGTATAGTTCTCATTCCAACTATACGAGTGTTGCGAGGGTTGGCAAAAATCTTATCCCCCCACCCCGCAACTATACAAGTGGTAAGATATCTAATCTAATAAACTATCTGTATTTTTTGTGTTCTGACATGGGGAATCCTCGGATTATGAAACCTGGGATAAGGGCGGGAATGAGAATAACATTAATCCTCGAACCTAACCCTGATCATTTTAATATATGATTATCTAGAAATTATATGTATATGCATACTAGATTAACTTGTATATGTATATGTTTATGAATATTGACATGAATATTTATATGCATGGGTGAAGGATCAAATACTCGTATCAGTATAAACTTTTGTCTGAATACGCACATACAATACACATTGATCTCATATTACATGTCATGTTTCAATATTTACGATGCTTTAAAGTTGAATCGACATTGTAATTAATCTAACCATGTACGAGTACGATTGTTGAGACACTTAATGGGTCAAATTCTTTATAATTTGATGATTTTGTGTAAGTTTTATGTTTATTTCATAAGGGTGGGAAATCCCGAAATCCTCGCGGGGATCCCCGATCCCCATTGCGAATAAGGATGGTGATGTAAAGTAATCCACGCCGTGGATGGGGACGGGGATAGGGATGAGAGTAGGAAATGGGGATGGGGAATAAGATCGCCGACATTCCCTGCCCCGTTCCATCCCTAGATATAATCAATACACTAATATGAACCGACAAATTATGGTAGATATTATCCATCTTTTTCATTTGTTCTTGATACAGGTCCATATATACATGCACCGAGAAAACATGTTTCGTATAAAATATATCTTGTACCTTAAATATCGACAATTTATATTGTTCATGGACATGCGATGTGGTACAAAGAATGTTAAATATACACAGTAGAGAAAAGATCAACGAGAAGAAAAATTAAAATGAGAAAATAAGGAGTATTTCTAGCCACACATTTTAAATAAGAAGGGAAAATCTAAGGGGATATGCATTTATTTCTATAAGTGCATATAAAATTTATGGTTGTGATTAGTTTTCATCATTCTCATTTTAGTTATATTTCTCATTTGATTCTAACTCATACAAAGTATTTGTACATCATACCAAATAGTCAGATTATACAAGAGTGTAACTAATTGTCGAGATAATTTTATATCATAAACACCAATACGAACCACCGGCTCAAATACACCATTATAAGACTACTTTTATTGAATCACCACAAGTGAACTTCAAATCAGCTCCACATCATCGGTAACACCACCGTCTCACGCATGCACTACACCAAGTCTAATATATCAAACGGGAAAAGAAGGATGGACGAGGCATCAATATTCAAGTTATTTGTGGAAAGTAAAATATCTTTTAGCTTTGATTTTTTGTATGATACGCGCATATGCGGAGTTTTTGAAACAAGAGAAGGTTGTGGCCTCCTACAACTTTGTCTCCTAATATGTTTTTTTTAATTGATTTTTTGTATGATAAAAAAAATATGTTACACCTTTAGCCCTCTTACATCATACGGAGTAAAATGTTTCCACTCTAGTATGTCACTCGGCCATTATTTAGGGTTAAACATAGAACTTTCCCTAAATATAGTGAAAGATTTCAAAATCTTGAAACTCACAGTTCTCTGTTAGTTGCAGTCATTCTTCCAATTCAGTCGATCCAATTGATCATCAAATCAAATGACGTCACTCAATCCAAACAAGCATTTAAAAGAAGAGTATATTATTATCTCACATTTATTCTTTAGTTAGTGAATTCATTAATTGAACATGATTATATTGAATTGTTTTTGTTTTATCAGATTTGTTAGCAATTTAAGTGGCTCTTCTGTGCTTGAGCTCTTTGTACTTTCTGCATTGTTTCCTGTACGTTTCTTTATACAATATTACTTTTTTATGTTGTTAATAAGTTGTGTTATGATTTTGATTATTTTTTGGTTTGTTCAGATGGTTATTTTGCTGAGACATACTTTCGGTATCTGCGAAATAGGTACTCCTTTACTGTCTGTTTGGGATTGACTTTTATTTCAAATTTGAAAAGCCGATAAGTAGTTATAAGTTGCTTATTTAAACTGATTACTATTGTTATCGCTACTAAGGGCAAGCATAATCTGTTTAGATAATACCTTTTACAAGGTTGATTGGTTTAGGTTTATGAATTATCTAAAATTGCTCTGCATTGTTGGTTTCTGCGGTGTCTACTTAAACGTAGAGGAACATATGTTGTCTCGTGCTTGATAGTAAAAAAGGTCTGTACTTTGTCCAGAAGCCCCTGCGCAGATACAGTATTTATAAATGGATTAATCTTGTTTGCATCTTCAGATCATATTACAAATGAAACCGCATCAAAGAAAAAAGACAAGTCAAAAGTTTCCTTTAGAAATCAAAGGGGCTACATCATTACAATGATAGTGGATTTCCTCTCCATTGTTCTTCCAATGACTTTATTATGTACAGTAAGTTTCTTCAGACTAGCCTTCTTCTTCTGATCAATAGACAACATATAAGGCTTGTTAGTTTTATGTATCAAAATTACTGCTTAAGAACTTCTGGAAGTTTCGAATGCGGGTGTACTGTGACTCTGAGAAATGCAACATTTTCTTTTCCCTGAAAAGTCGAATCCATATTACCAACCTGCCCGCATTTTGGTCATTAGTAAAAGTTTTTGTATTCAGTTTTAAATTTACAAAGTGGATATAAACTCTGTACTCATTAACAGTAGTATAAAATAACAGAACTTTTGTACTTTTATATGTTTGCATAAAATGTGTCATCATGTTCTTTTATCTCAAACGTGGTTATGGAAGATATGAGTATGACTTTTAATGCCAGGTTTTAGCAGAATGGACGTATTTAATTGGAGCTGTATTTATATTGGTCCTGCTTTTCTCTGTTGCATCTAAGAGGTAATCTACAATTGCGATCTTCTTAATCTTATGTTGTGTTATCATTGCAATATGTTGTGCGTTTAAATCTTGTTTAATATGACTATCAACTTAGTTTGTTGTTGACCATTTTGAATGATTACTATATAGCAAATACTTGATTATATTTGCCATTCCCATGTAGACATGGATCTTCTCGTGATCAAGAATACGGGCTTTATTCTCTAAGAGATTATGTCTCCACATACAGGGTTTCTATGGTAACCTTAACATAACTATATCTGTTCTTATATTAGATTTGGCGCTCCACATATTTTCTGGAACTCATCCGATGTTTTGAAGTTTTAATCTGTATTATGTTTTGTGCAGATGCTTATCACGTGCATATGTATTTTGGCTGTTGACTTTAAAATATTCCCTAGAAGATATGCTAAAACAGAGACATATGGTACTAGTTTGGTAATAATTTTCCTACAAAAAAATGTTAATTTTTTATGCTATTAGTCAATTTATTTATGACTCAAGATTGATGACTCCCTATTAAGAACTTCTAATGCTGATTTGTTCTTATTATTTTGGTCACTATCAGATGGATGTTGGAGTAGGTGCATTTGTTTTTGCAAATTCCTTTGTTTCGCGTCAAGCTCGGGGTATTTCAACAATGTGAGTCAGTTTACTTTCCCTTATAAAGTTTGTAAGAGCTACTCTTCTGAAGGGGACATAGCTTTATTATTTGCAAAGAGTAATGTTTCTTTGTGCTTGTACATACAAGAGTCATATTGATTGTTGAGTTAATGGCGTAGATTCTCTTACCAAATGCCATTACAGATGAGTTCATATAGACCTGCAAATGTGAAAGTTAGACTTCTTTGGGAATCCTCTGAGATACTGACTGATATTATCATTTTTATTGGCATTATTTGAAAATGCATACAGTGGTTTTGTATTATGGCTTGAATTGCTAAAATTGAGAAATTATTGAGCAGCACTATTAGTGCTTATCTTGTCAATGGTTATGAAACGGTTTGCATATGCATGACCTTATTTTTCAACTTCTCTAAGTAGGTACGCTGTCATATTTCTCACGTTTTCGTTCTCACTAAGTAATTGCATGATCACTATATTGTTATTATAGGGGTTTGAGGAGTGCATTGTCTTCTACTAGCCCACTACTGTTTCTGGGCTTTGCTAGACTTGTGTCTACCACTGGTGTTGACTATCAGGTAACTGATTTTTAACTTGCTCCCATTCTCCTTAAATATGAATAGCTATATCTGCACTCTTGCATGTTAAGTTACGTATTGTTGGAAACTTAGATACATGTTGCTATAGGCGTCTTGATTTACCATCATTCTCTTCACAGGTTCATGTGGGAGAATACGGTGTTCACTGGAATTTCTTTTTCACGCTTGCTGGTGTAGCAGTCTTGACATCAGTTATCAATGTCTCTCCAAAGTATTGTGGGCTTGTAGGCTCATTGGTATTAATAGGTGCGTGATTTAATTCACTTTATTATCTTCTTATTATGTCTGTTAAATTTGAAATTCATTCTCGTGCCTCGTGCATACTGTTTACATCTCTAAATTTTAGGGTACCAAGTTTGCCTAATGAGCGGGTTAAATTCATACCTGCTTTCTGCGGAAAGGGGATCGGATATTATTAGTCAAAACAAGGAAGGAATTTATAGCATATTTGGTGAGGTACTCCTTCAAAATATAGATTCCTATTATTTTATTCATGAGTATGAACGGTGATTAATGCTTTAGTTGGTTCATGGTCAAATCCTCTACAGGGTATTGGGGTTTGCATCTGATTGGTGTTTGGTTGGGCAATAATCTTTTGTTTGGGAAGGATGCTAGTTCGAGAACGAGAACTAATAGATGGGCAAGTAAGCAAGTTTGGATTCTATGTATATTCTTCTGGTATGTGTATTTATATAATTTTTTTAGCATTTTTAGCTTCTGAATTAATTCGTTCACTTAAATGACCATCTCTCCACTAATCTTTCCAGGTGCTTAACATTGATTCTGGACAGTTATGTCGAAAGACCTTCACGTCGAATGGTTTGTCATTCTTATTTCATATAATTATGCGTATAGATAAAGGGATACTCTTTTAACAGAAAGATGTAATAAAACCTTGTCTAATGGACTCATGATGGAGGTGGCATCAAAAGTTCATCTCTATCATAATGGCATTTAAAACATTAACTTTTTGAAATTATATATTATGTTTGTTGTACACCTCTTGCATTTATAGTTGAATTACTGGATAAAATGTTTGCTGGTATCATACCAGGTTCCCGTTTTGCATTTATATATAAGTTAACACAGTTAAGTGATCAGATACTAACAGGAAATTCTTTTGCAGTGCAACCTGACATACTTTACTTTAATATTGGCTACAAACCTTGAGGTAATTCTCACTTTGTTTTTATTATTGCAATGTAGCTTATCATTCATATCTAAAAAGTCGTCAAATTGTCAGATGTTGGCAATTTTAATGCTCTCGGATTATATCCCTGGTGGTAAAGTATCACTCCTGGAACAAGCAATCAACCGTAACTTACTCGCTTTTTTCATTGTGGTGAGATGAACGACACTTTTTGGCTTTGTTTGTATTTGAGCTTTGAAATTTGTTATGGTTTTGACATCAACTTATGCAGGCAAATTTGTTCACGGGGTTGGTGAACTTATCGATGGATACCCTGTTTGTGTCGCCATTCCCAGCACTGGTTATCCTAATTATTTATTGTTTTATTATATGTGCTGCTGCTGCATATGCAGATTATAATGGTTTTAAGTTTAAGTTTTGGTGAAAAGAATGCTTTTTGGTACATTCAAAGTATGATTAGTTTATCTTACCTAGTTGTAATTCTGATTTGTCATCGACACATTGTTAGTGTACATCTCTCCAACTGCTGTACTAATCAAACCAGATAAATGTAAAATATGAGGAAATTTTGAATGGGCATTAATTTCCTATGTGAAAAGTATTACATATTCTACTGGTTATACCATGGTCAGGAGATGGTATATCATCTTATTGAAAACACTAATTAGCAGAATTGTTGTAATACCAAATTAATAAAACATACCTGAAAATAATTTGCTTGACTTAAGATGTTTGTACACAAGGATCACAAATAATTTACATTTATATGTACTAAAACGACACTTCAATCTAAAATATAATTAACTTAAAACTAATATAAACTAAAACGACACTTCAATCTCCTTGCCACCAGGCCTTGCTTGCTCCAAAATTCTTATGCCATAAGCTCTGCGCTTTGCAATGTTGATGTTACCATTTTCCAGAATTCATATCCACCTAAATACTAGAGTCTCAATGATCAAGCAAAAGTAGTGTTTCCATGTAGCAATTCGCATAATCTGTGAACTCTTGGCCAGAAATCCCAATGTAATTGGTTTGTTCAGAATATCGCTCAGAAAGTGCATCATGTTCCTCTTCTATCACTTCTATTATAGTTTCGCCACTCTTTCTAAATCAGCTTCAGTGCAATTCAATACTTCTTGCTCATAACTAGATTGAAGAACAACAGGAGGGTCTCTTAACTTAGATAAAGACGAATCAGCTTCAGTGCCACTTATTGATAAACGGGCTAATGGCACCAAAATGTATCATAGTTGTCACTTATTCCTTTTATATGTATCGAACAATTTTTTTTGCTATTCTGTGTACTAAACTTGATTTTTTGGGCATTTTTGTGTACTTTATGACCATTTTGCCCCTCATTTTATTAACATGGGAGGGGCAAAATGGTCATAAAGTACACAAAAATGCCCAAAAAATCAAGTTTAGTACACATAGTAGCAAAAAAATTTGTTCGATACATATAAAAGGAAATGATAACTATGATACATTTAGAGGCCATTAGCCCTTGATAAACTATCGGGGAGATATATTTTTGTAAATTCATCGCTTGTCTAATCAAAAGACATAATTAGATAAAACCACTCACGCTTAAGCATGCCGATAAATAAATCCATCTATAACTACATTATCATCCTCTATCAATCCAGTCATATTTGTAGGCAAATTGCTGGATTGAGGACTTCTCCAAACCCCAGAGCTTAATGTAAACACCTCAACTTCGCCAGGGGAAATCATTTACAGGACCTTTAGTAGGTA
The DNA here is from genome assembly GCA_021014915.2 of Artemisia tridentata subsp. tridentata. Lineage (NCBI taxonomy): Eukaryota > Viridiplantae > Streptophyta > Magnoliopsida > Asterales > Asteraceae > Artemisia > Artemisia tridentata. The sequence continues at coordinate 289,481,332 of CP139506.1, forward strand.
ATGTAGCCTTCACAAGCTTAGGGTCATTTGTATGCGGACAAACCCCAAAACCAAGGGCCGTATAATAAGGCGGGGCATCTGACACATTAGGCACAACAACATCAACCGATTTGCTAATCGCTGGATTCCAAATAATGGCTATATTCGTTATGGGATTATCGAACGTAAGAAAATTGTAAAAACAATACAAGCCTTGAGAGCTACCTAGAATTGTTGGTGTTTTCATATTTAATACTGGTGGCATGTGAACTTGTTGTATGGACACAGGGACAGTAAGGGGAATCTTTAGTTGAGGGAAAGTATCATCGTCTACAATCGAAACATATTTTCGGTTAAAATTATCTTGTGGGTCAACGTAACTTACAAGCAGATGATGTTGCGGCTGAGTGCGGTGGTAATTAGCGATAAATTTGGAGCTGTCGATAAAAGACTTCCATTGTTTCGAAACAGATCTGAACTGAATCAAAGATTTGACGGGAAGTCTCTTCATGATTTCTTCTTGGATTTCAAATGGTATGTTGTCTGACATTTTGATTTTCTGGATTGTTTGTTAAAATGTGAGGGTTTTTTTACTAGGAGATACTGAATACTGAAGAAGTGTGAATTGGAAGATTGATTGGAAATGATCCGATTATTCAGTTTTAAACCAAATCCAAATTTCGTTTTGCTTCAGTTAAAAAAACTGAAAGTCATTTTTTTAATTGTCATTTCAACTAAATGAATACGCTGATTAAATACATGCTAGCAGGGTACCCGCGTGTTTACCTTGAAATAATATTTTTCGGTAAATCATGTATTTTAGTTTATTATGTTGTTTTTAATAATAAATTTACGGATATCAAGAATTTCATGTGACGTATTTCAACTCCTTAACTAAGGAATTTATATCGTCTTTTTGGGTCTTTTTTAAAGTCATTCGTATAACATGAGCCCGTTTGGCCAGTGTCCGTTTGGCCCGTGTCCGTTCGGGTTCTAGCCCGTTTGGCCCGTGCCCGTTTAGCCCGTGCCCGTTTGACCCGTGTCCGTTCGGGTTCTAGCTCGTTTGGCCCGTGCCCGTTCGGGCTCTAGCCCGTTTGGCCCGTTGCCCGTTCGTGCTTGAATATTTGTATAATGTGATTTATTATTTGTATTAGTAACATTTAATATAGGAATTGTGTTTAAGTTGGTTGTACAATATGCTTGATAATTTGTATTTCTTATGTAAGGGGTGTTTTAATAACTAAATTAATTGTATTTATTGACCAATTAATTAATTGACTACATTAAATATTTTGACCAAATTAATAGTGCTTTGTATTTTGTACATTAAGCTTTAAGACTTGTAAGTCTTAAAATTAAGATTGATGAGAAAGATCATTAATAGTGTTTTGTGTATTGTACAATAAGCATTATAGCTTGTAAATCTTAATTTTAAGACCAAGAGGAGAGAGAGTCATTCATGCTTTATATATAGTATAGATAGGAAAGAAAAGTGTCATTTTTTAAGGGAGAATTTCATATATATATCCATCATTTGGTTCAAAATTTCATATATATCCAACCTAATTTGAAAATTTCATATATATCCAATCTAAAAGTTAAAATTTTCATATATGTCCAAATACCCAATTTATATATAATTAAAACCTTAAAATACATATTTATTATCATTTAATGTTAAAATGACCATTATACCCTTGTTTTATCTACCCTAATAAGCCGACCTTTCATTCTCTACTCAATCTCTCTGTAACTCTCATAGTTCGATTCATTCTCTCTGTTTTATGTTCATGGACTTATTGCACACAAAATAAAGGTAATTGTAATTAGATCTTTTCTTCTTTCATTCTTAAATATGTTGATAAAAACCATAATAAGTTTTGATGATTGATTTTGTTCTTTCCTGCCTTTATGTAAATTCCACACAACTATAGTTGGTTTTGATGATACTATGTATTAGTTACTGTAAGTATGAGTTTGAGAGCTTTCGGTTGTTTGTGTTTTGGTTATCCTTTTAGGAATGTTTTGTGTACTGCTTATTAATGTGGTGGTGGTTAAAAGTTTGTGTTTTGGTTATACATATGCTTTGCAACCATGTCTGTACTGATATAAAAAAATTCATATCAATAGTATATATTGCTTTGCATCATGTGTACTAAGATAGTGAATTTAGAGATTGTTTATTACGGATCATAACAATATTCTTAACCCATGTGTACTGATATAGTGATTTGAGAGATTGTTTATATGAAAATATGAAATATATAAGTGATTTATAAAAAAACAAGGGTATAATGGTCATTTTAACATTAAATGATAATAAATATGTATTTTAATGTTTTAATTATATATAAATTGGGTATTTGGATATATATGAAAATTTTAAGTTTTATATTGGATATATATAAAATTTTCAAGTTAGGTTGGATATATATGAAATTTTGAAATAAATGAGGGATATATATGAAATTCTTCTTTTTTTTTTTTTTAAATGAACACTTTACATAAACCATTACCAAAACAAACATTTTCAAAAGGATTTACCAAAATCGACGAAGCGAGCAAAGCATTTGCTCACTATGTTCTTTGTCTTTTAGCGAGAACGGCGAGCAAAACATGGGGTGAGCAAGCATTTTGCTTTTCATGTTCTTTGTCTTTTAGCGAATATTTTTTGTCTTTTTCTGAAAACGGCGAGCAAAGCATTTTGCTCTCCATGTCAATTTTGGTAAATCTCTAAAAAAGTGTCGGTTATTGTAACTCTTGTTGGGAAGTGTTCATTCTAGTAATTGATTTAAAAGAAAATGACACAAAAGGTACTCAAGTTAGGTGTCATTTTAATCTAGATATCTCATTTTTTTTGTGCATAAAAAGGTAGCCAGCAGTCTCTTCATTTATCGGTCTTGTGGGCAGGGTTGGTGGTTTGCGATGGTGGTTGGTGGTGGTGGGCAGGGTTCGTGTTGGTGACGTTGGTAGTGACAGTGATTGGTGGTGGTGGCGGCGTCGGCAGACTAGAAATGTAATACTTAACAGATGATCATTAAATATTTAACGAAAATATCTAAATTGACCAAAAAAATAAGTTTGCAACCTTTTTATTAAAAAAAAGTAGGATATTTTGATCGGTAATGACCCATAGCTTGGGTAACTTTTTGTGTCATTTGCCTATTCCATAACGTTTATTGTGCCATTTCTTTTTCTTTATTTTGTTTTATACTTTTTATTTATTTTAGCTTATTAGTGGTTGCAATCCTAAAGTCTCGAACACCAAGTCATAAGCTCCATTCCAACAGTTACTAAAGATCAGAGAACCGGGCTCAATCTCTTAATCTACAATAGAAGCCATGCTAGTGATAATACTATACTCTTTAGTCAAAGAGATGATCATTGGGCCTTTATATGTGAAAGTAGTAAACATGATACAAGTTGATCAATTAGTGGAGACAAAATAGAAGATAATCTGCACGTTACTTCCTTATAAATATAAACATATAAATAGTTCAAATTAACATCATCTAAATACAAGTTTTGACTTGGGAGTTAGGATGTACCCTCCTCATGGTATAGCTCATCATTTTGTATTTTAAAAACAGAGCAACACAATTTCAGCCAATCCAAAATATTTGCATATCTGATATAATTTGTTTGACTTTCAATAAGAAGCTTGTGCATAACGTTCATAAAATATGTGAGATTCACCATAATAAACATTTGAAACATTGACCTCACTGCTAATTTGCACTATAACTGCACTTCCATCTTCATACCTTACTTGCATGTTTAAGGTCATCTGTTTTAAGATCCACACGTTGCAATGCTGCCATTATCTTGTACCTCAAATCATGTTAGAGTAGCTACAATCTTAGAAATCAAGCAAAAGTAGTGTCTCCATATAGGAACTCACATTGCACCAAAATTGTGTAGCAGAGATGATCCCTATAGAATTGATGTGTTTTGAGTTGGGTTCATAAACAAAAAGGTCGTCAAGTGCATTATCATCTTCTGCCATATCGATTATAGGTTCACCACTCTTCCTAAATCCATGTACCTCATTTATTTCATTATACGTGTTGTTAGCATTGATAAAAAGTTATGGTCATTTGCTTACTAACAACTTTGTATTGTGTCATGTAGCATGTAATAGAATAGTTTAAGGGCTTATGGATTGGACCAAGCTAATTGATTGAAAGTTAAGTTATGCTAGTCCATGTTATGTATAATATAAACAAAGTCCAATCCATGATGTATCAAGCCCATGGAAAGCCCATAAGGGTTACTTACTTTGTACTATATATACCACACTACACCTCATTCACAAGGTGGATGTGTGTGTGTGTTTATAATAATTTTCTCTTCATCTCTTATGCTCTCATATCTTTTATATATCCACACGGCATACTTAATATATACACGATCCATACGAGCTTATACAAGTTTATATAGTTTATGATATAAGTTAGATCATGTGTCCTACAAGTGGTATCAATAGCCAAACATCGATTTAGGAGTGTTTCTTTTCGTTTTTTTATCGAAGTTAAGCAAAAAAGTTGCGTTTTTTATCAATAAAAACGTAAGGTTTTAGCTCAAAAGCTTTGATTTTTACGGTTTTTTAGGTTAAAGTTGTTGTTTTTCATAGTGATCTACTTATTCTTAGTGAGTTTTAGCATTTATATTGAATCTATATCATCAAAAACTTGATTTGTATCGTAAAAAAGGTTTTTAGCGTTTTATCGAAATTGCTCATAGTTGAATATAGGCGATAAAGGTTGAAACTTTTTAGTTATTTAAGCGTTTTTGAAGATATTTGATCGATTGAAACAGTTTAGAAGTTTGTTCTTTAGTCGTTATATTGATCTTTATTCGAGCAGTCCTTTTGTCGAAATTCATTCTAGGGTTTGTCGCATTCAGATAGATAAGGGTTTGTCGAAATTCATTCTAGGGTTTGTCGCAATTCAGATAGTTAAGGGTTTTTCGAAATTCTGCTTTAGGGTTTGTCGCAATTCATTCTAGGGTTTGTCGCAATTCAGTCTTAAAGTTTGTCGGAATTGGATTCGCAAGCAATCTATTGGAATTCTGCTAGAACTTGGTTACTTTGAGATCAAACGAGAACTCAGTATTCTCGTGCTTGTATAAGTGTGTGGAATACTTCGACAAAGGAAAACATCTTCTAATTTGTACGAATTAGATAAATCTTATCGGAATTGCAAATTCATCTAAATTGCACATTTCTGTCGAAATTGAAATTTTGTCGAAATTGTATAATTTTGTCGAAATTGAAATTTCATCGAAATTGTGATTTTTGTCGAAATTGTGATTTTGTGATTTTGTCGGAATTGTGTTCTTGTGATTCTGTCGGAATTGGGATTTTGTGTTTTTGTCGGAATTGTACAATTTCCAAGTATTGCCCTAGTCCATCGAAATTGCATGATATCTATCGGAATTAGACAAAGTTCATCGGAATTTGGCTCAATCCATCGGAATTGACTCCTGCTTGACTTTTAAAGACTAAACTTCAAACAATCACAAATTTAAGACCAGAATCTCACTATAACAACTGAATTTAACCTTCACCAAACACAACTCCTATATCTTTGCACCGATCCAAGATCAACTTTATCATACAACACTTTATCAATGGAAACTCAGCAAGACATTCATGCAGCCGGTGCAGAAAACCGTCCTCCCATGCTTGAAAAAGGTGGATATCTTCCATGGACAAGCCGTTTGCTTCGCTACATCAAAACCAAACCTGATGGTAAACTCCTGCTCCAATCTATTAAGAATGGACCCTTCAAGCCTCGACAGGTTCAAGACACTGGAGAACCGAATGAAACACCTCCCGTTCTACCATTCTTTCTTGAACAATCAGAAGATGAATACACAGAAGAAGATAGGAAGCAAATTGCAGCTGATGACATGGCAATGCACTTAATTCAACTAGGATTACCACGAGAGATCTTTGCTGCTGTCGACAGTTGTGAAACTGCCTATGACATGTAGGAACGAGTTAGAAGGGTTTGTCATGGCACACAAATTGGGCAACAAGATTTTGAAAACAAGCTACTAACTGAGTGGGAGAAGTTTACATCCACTCCAGGAGAATCCATTGAATCTTACTACACCAGGTTTTGCACACTAATGAATGAGCTAATTAGAAACAAGTTAAAACCAAGACAAATCGTAAGCAACATCAAGTTCATCAACAATCTTCAAGAAGAATGGGGATGATATGTCACTATTGTCAACCAAACCAAGGATCTACACCAGGTGAACTATGATCAGCTTTATGATTTTCTGAAGCAAAACCAGGCAGAGGCTAATGAAGTCAGGAAAGAGAGATTAGCAAAGAATCATGATCCTCTTGCATTAATTGCTCAAACACCATCACCTGTACCAGTGAATACACAACCATCATCATCCTCCACTCATAACTACATGCAACAACAATACGTTCCACAACAACAAACTGCTGTCATACCACAACAACAATTCTACCCACAACAACAACAAGTTATTCCACAACAACAATATCCACAATTCCAAGAACCAGAGTTCACTGACAATGATGAGTCCACTGCTGCTTTGACACAAGCATTTGCTTACTTGACAAAGGCATTCCAAGGACGCTATTCTACACCAACTAACAACAACCAAATGATTTCATCGAACACTCGCAACAGGCAGATTGCACAGCCGAGTTTCAATATGGGTCAACAAGGACAAATGGTTGGGGTTATTGGGAATCAGCAAGGATATGCTACCAGATTTCAGATAGGTAATCAAGGGCAGTATGCAGGAAATCAAGGACAGTATGCAGGGAATCAGATGGGTCAAATTGTTGGAAATCATAGGGGTCAGAATGTTGGGAATCAGACAGTGGGTAATCAGATTGGAAATGTTACTGCTCCAGTTGATAGGAATTATGGAAATATGAATCAGGGTAATCCAGTAAAGTGTTTTAACTGTTAAGGAGTCGGTCACATGGCAAGAAACTGTCCCACTAAGCCGAAAAAGAAAGATCCAGCTTATCTGCAGAAAGCATTGCTGTTGGCACAAAAGGAAACGGCAGGGTTTTAGTTGAATGCAGAAGAAAATGATTTTATGGCTCTCATGGATGATATGGAAGACATTGAAGACATCGATGCAAACTGCATATTCATGGCAAATCTTCAGGAGGCTAAGTATGATACGGATTCTGATACACCGCCTGTTTATGACACCAATGCAGTCTCTGAGGTACCATCATTCACTACATGTCACAATAATGAAATATTTGATATGTCTCCTCAAGAGGAACAGCATCCTGAGACTCCAGCACCCAATTATGATACATACATGGACACGCCAAGCAGTAGCAATATTGATTTGGCAACCCCAAATATAAATCCCAAGGTTGTAAATATCGCTCGGCGGTACTGTGGCTGTCGACCCCCGCCAAGCGCCATATCAGTCTTGGCGGTGATATATCAGTGATATATCGGAGACCATAAATTATGAAAGGAATTTATTTTTTTAAAGGTATTTATATATTTTATATACATATTTATAAAATTTTATTAGTTTTATTATTATATTTAATATTTTTAATTATATATTTTATATAAATATTGCAAAATTTACATTGTATATGCATTTAGTTATATATTTCCCACTCTTAATTAACATAAAGACTATTTTTGGGTTAAAGTGAATAATTTTATTTGGTCCATTTGTTTGACATATTAACTGGGCCTAAAATTAAAAAGAACAAAACCCATTTAGCTAACAGGCCTTTAGGGTACATCACTACATCTTATATTTCTTGTACCCTAAAAAACATCACCATCTTCTATCAGCCGCTTCGCAACATCAAATGTACTGCCATTACTACATCTTGTATTTCCTGTACCCTAAAAAACCATCACCATCTTCAACAAAGTTTCCACCGGAATTAACACAATCACTACAAAAATCACAACATCAAAAACGGAAACATCAGATCTGGTAAAAAAAAGAACCGATTTTGATCGGATCTTGACCGCCAAGGACCGATTTTGACCGCCAATGACCGATTTTGACCGATATTGACCAAAACCGATTTTTTTGGCCGATTAGTGAAAAATCGTATCGGTTGACCGCCGATAAGCGATATATCAGTGATATATCGGCCGCCAAGACCGATATTTACAACACTGATAAATCCTAATGGAGGCTTAGAGTCACAACATGCTGAGAATGATGAGGAAACATGTGCTCTCTTTGAATCATTATTCAACAATTGTAGTATTGAAATTGAGAAAGTAAAAAAGGTCAATCGCGATGTTAAGGCCGCGAATGAAAAAATGACAGCTGAGCTTGAGAGGTATAAGGAAAATGAAAAAGCGTTTGAATTTCATCAAAAACGACAGTCAGAATTAGAAAATGGTTATAAAAACTCCATTTTAAGAGAAAAACAATTGCAAATCAAGTTTGACACACTTGATGTGAATTTAAACATGAAAATAAAATCCTTAAACGCGGAAATTTCTGATTTAAAAAACCAACTTTCTAAACAAAAAACCACTTGTTCTGATCTTGAAAAAGAAAAGAAACAGTTGAAAGCAGATTTTTCAAAAAGAGAAAATGATCTTCTTGATGAAGTCATTGAGAAACAAGAAACAATCAAAAAGTTGGAAGATTTGCTTATGAAAACGGGTCACTCTGCTCAAACCATTCATATGTTAATTAAAGATCCAAACCCGCTTTTGCACACAATGAAGAAAATGGCTATCGGTTGTGAAAACCCTTATACTCTCAAGAAAGCTCAGAAAGAACAGAATGTTTTGTACAATGGAAATGTGATATATGTTAAACATGATCCTCCCGTTGTTCGGGATTCTGATGAAACAATTGAGCTTGCTGAAGAGAGTCGAATCAAAATGAAACAAAAGAACCCAGAAATAAAACCAATTGATTATAACAAACTTAACATACTTTCTGGAGTAAATTTTGTTCAACAAAAACAAACACCAAAGGTTTCCAAAAAACCAGTTGTTTCGACAAAACAAAAAGTTGTTTCTAAAATCTTGCAAACTTGGAACAAATGTCCTCAAGCAATCCTTTTAACACAAGTGATGCTAGAAGATATTTGGATGATCTTAAAAAGAGAATTGAAACACTTCAAAGTATTGTTGCATCCAAAACAAATATTAGTATCAACAACTGGCATTCAAGTTTTCATGCTGAAATGAAAAAGGTGTTTGAAACAGAAATTACTACTCCACTAAATAACATACATGCGAGAGTAATTCATCTTGAACAAGAAATTTTGAAAGAAACATCCGACTTTGTCAAGGACTACAAATCCCTGGTGAAGGAAGCTAATGAAAACATTGAAAATATCAAAGTTTTGGAAAACCTAAATGATTCTCTCTTCGAAGCAGTTGTGTCGACCGACATTATGTCCATCATTTTACAAACATATTCTGTTGAAGACGATGAAAGACTTCGAGCTGAGACTTCTGCAATTGTTTTAAAATATGAAAATGCTCTTGTTAAATTTGAAAAAGAAAATGTATCATATTTTAAACAACTTGATCGAAAAACCGAGGAATGCAAGTATGACAAATTGTCGTATGAGCGTGCTTATAAGAACATGAAAGAGCAAAACGATCTTTTGAGGTCTCAGCTGGAAAGTCAAAAAGGGAAGGGTGTGGAAACTAAGTTTGCAAAACCATCAACTTTGGATAAACCAAAAATGTAAATTTCCAAATTAGTTCCAAAAGTCGATGTGACGAATGATTTGACAAAACCAGTCACTCCAACACCCTTGCCCAAGCAAGATGAAAAAGTAAAAAGTGTTGATAAAGGGAAAGCAGTTGTCGAAACATCATATGTGATAGCACCTGGTCTTTATAGGATTAGTCCCACTATTGCGTCTGCCTCCACATCTCAAACATATAGGGCAATAGACAAAAGTGTAAAAGATAATCCAAAAGAGTCTAGGAATGCTGAAACAACTTCAAAAGACAACAATATAAATCCTAATGTGTGTGCCTTACCTTCTACAGAATTAGAAAACACCTCTAGGAGCAGCAGACTATAGCCTAGGAGCAATACAAGGAACAATAGAGTCTCGCCTGTCTCTGAAAGTAGATGCTAGAATAAAAATGAAGAAGTAGAAGACCACCCTAGGAATTTATCGCTTTATAATAAGAAACATATGTCATCTGAATGTAATGTCAAAAGTACTGTTTCGAATGCATGTAATGACTAGGTTTGTTTAATGTGTAAGAAATCTTTATCTAATGATGTTTGTGATGATAATGTTTCTCAAAATGTGAACATTATGTTTCTCAACCAAATGGCCTCTTCATCACCAATTTGTCTTATGACAAGAGCATGCGGAACAAAGTCCTGGCTGTGGCATAGAAGATTATCCCATCTCAATTTTGACACCATTAACAAACTAGCCAAAGACAACATTGTCAACAGACTTCCTAAGTTCAAATACACCAAGGATCATGATCCTATGCTAAAGTGTATATAAATATTCTGAGACGACGGATACGCGTGAATAAAGACAAATTAACCTTTTAGGAAAAAGGCTAACTTGTAAAAACTCACGTTTGTGATATGTGTGATACCAGGTAAGTGATTACTCGGGTCGTGTCCCAATGAGGTGTGAATGGGCAATCGTTAGAGATTTGGAATAGAGTGACTGATGATATGGAGTATGGAATTTTTGCTTTTTTAATTATAATTAACAAATGAGAAACAAATTCTCAAAATAAAATTAAGATTAACAAATTATATTAAAAACGCGAAACAGAAATTCTAAAAACGGGATTAAAACCAAAATATCAGAAAACTAATCCTACAAGTGCAAAATTATTTTTCTTAAATCCTAAAAAATAAAAGAAAATTTTAGAAAAAAGATTTATATTTTTCTGATTTTTATATTTTTTATTATGAATTAAAAACTATTAAAAACTAATTAAAAGGTTTAAAAATAGTAAATGACTTGGGAAAAATCTGAAAAATTCAGGGTAAACCTAAAGTATTATTCTGAATCTAGGAAAAATAAAATCAAAAGTTATCTAAACCCTAATAAGCAAATGGGCTAATAAGCAGTTTGGTAATAAGCACAAAAATAAGCTAAAAAGCTCTAAAAATTACCAAAGGCTCAGAAATAGTTCAAACAACTTAATTAAGCATAAAACAACTTAATTTGATCAAATAAGCACAATGAATAAGCTGATAAGCACTTGGGCAGTTTCAAAACTTGTGCAGAAATGACAATTAAATCACCAACTTGCAGATCAAAATAAGCACTTCTAATAAGCAGATAATTGGAAACTTATGGGGGGCTAAACCTTCCTAGTACTATAGGCTACTCTAAAACATCAAAAGCCCCAATTCTAACAAACCAATTGAACTCCAATTAAGCACTAGAACAGATGGTATAGAAACTAAAAGCTGATGCAGGATCAGAACAGTCCACAAGGGCTTTTTGCAGACTAGAATTAAGATACTAAATAACCTCTAAAGGAGAATCCAAGCACAAAATCTTAAAACCTATACTACTAGCTAAAAGCAAACCAAAAATCAGGATCTAAACTTAATGGAATAAGCCAGTAAGAAGCTGAGATCAGCAGCTATTTATGCTGATCTGCTCAGTCTATACTTAGTAGCAGGAATGGAAAATTCCACTTAAATCTTTCAATTCTGCATGAAACAATCCCAACTTATGGATACACACTTAAAATACTAAATGGAACATGGAAGTGCCAAAATGAAGGGTCAAATAAGCTCAGCTTATTGAGAAGCTAATATAGGCAGTTAAGATCTTAATATTGAACTCACAAATACAAAACCTCAAATAATCTCAAAAACAACTTAATATCTAATAACTAAAGCTTGTCTAACCTATATTAAGCTAAATCAAACTTGTGCCAAAGGCAAATGAACAGTAGAGGCAAATTAGACCTATGAATAAGCTTAATCTAAACACTAGTTTATGAAACTAAAAATGAACTTTTTGAACTACAAACCACTGATTAAGCTATGAAACAGATTCCCTATTGATTTTATAACTTTAATATCACCTAATAAGCAATCTACAATATTTTAATAAGTTCTAATTAAGCTAGTCTTAATTAGACTGTTTTTGGCTTTTTGAAGGTTTTTTAAGCTAAAATAAAGTAAAAGCTAATTTAAACTGAGAAAATAGATTAAAGACAATATAGAACTAGTAATAAGCATAAAAGATACACAATAAGCTCTAAATAAGCATAGCACAGTAAACTTAGAAATTAATGCAAAAACAGGAAAATAGCTTACAACTGTTTGAGGCAATGGAGCAAAGGAAAACTGATTAGAACTAACTTGGGTTGTCAATACCAAGCTAAAACACCACTCAGCTTATCCATTCCAGCTTAACTCCACCAAATTGCTTATTTGACTGAAATGTTGACTTTTCTTGTTTTTCTTGGAATAGAACTCATTAAACTAGAATAGGCTCACACCAAGCTATATTAAGCTTGTATGAGATTATTCAAACAGTAAATAGGCTTTTTAATTAACACTTAGCTTGATTCGAACTTAACAGTAAACTTGAAAACATGGAATTTCATTAACTTGGTAAAGCAGTACAAAACAGAAGTGATTAAGGACAATGACTTTGAAACAAACTTGAAATGATAATCCAAACTTAATTTAAAACAAGAAATAAGCAATAAACATAAACTACACTACGAATGGTCTAAAAACTGTGACAATTATTATTCTTGTTCTTCATTTCTTTAAATAGACATCCACTTAGCTTCTCTGAATCATCATGATCAAATACCACCCCTTGGATTGCTTTGAAGTGATCTCAGCCATTCAATGGCATTTTGGCGCCAAAATGGTTAACTGCTTTTGTGGTTTAGCAGGCCTAGTGGGGGTGGGAAAGCATTAAATGCTTCCTTGGACTGTTAGGTGGAGTGGGATAGGAAGCTAGGAGGGGGGTGGAGGGTGTCAGGATAAGGCGGTGGAAATGGTGGTTTCTGGTATGGTTTTGGCGGCATTTAGTTTTAAGGGAAGAAGGTTTGACCGAAGTCAAACTTGGGGTATTAGCTAAGGGTGTGGGTCGGGTTTTATTTTAAAAGGATTGGGCTTGGGTTTGGTGATGGTGTGGGCTGATGGGTTAATAGTTGGTTGGGTTATGGGTTTAATTTGTGGCTGGGTTTAGTTTTAAATGGTTTGGGTTTTATTTTAAATCCGGTTATGGTTGCTTTAGTTTAGAGTTTAGGATTTAGCTTTAGGGACCATTTGTGTAAAGTCTGAAAATCCAAGGACCATTGATGTATTTTCTGAAAATCATCTCCAAGGACTATTTGTGACATTTCAATATTCTTGGAAGTTGACTTTGATAATTTGAGCACTATCCCGGTCCAAACTCGTGAATTTCTTCCCCGTCCTCGGCTTTTGAACTTTTTCCAATCTTGTGCACGGTTTTGGCTGTTTCTGCCTGTTTTCGATCCTTTTGTACCTGAAACACATAAAAACACAAACCACGAATATTTGCAGTATAATATGGTCTATTTGGGTGTTTTTGGTCATTTTTGTGTCTATCATGGGCATAAAATGATGAGTATTTACACACTCATCAATCCCCCACACTAAGCTATTGCTAGTCCCTAGCAATCCGATCATATGAAGTAATGAAAGGATCAAAAGAATACCAAGTATACCCCGTTTTGATTTTCTATATAATGCAAGAAATTTAAACTTAGAACAAAATATATAACATGCTTGATTTCCAAAAATGGTATCATGGAACGGGATTCACACAAATTGGGTGTCTCCAGGGAATTAAAATCGTCATCCTCTTTTTGATACTCCCAACTAAGCTTAAACTCAATGTGCAAATGCTTTTGTAAAAATGCTAACACTACTTATATCAATAATCTATGTAAGCCGAAACTTAACTTTTCACTCCCGCATTTATCAAGTTTAGGTGACTGTGCTTATATTCAAAATTTGATAACAAAAATCGACGTTTTTATAAAACTTTGACTAATACTAGTTGAAAGATAGATTTAAAATTCACAACAAGCAAGCTTCAAAATTCATTGCATTTTGCAATATCATTCCATTTTATTCTATTTTTATTTTCTCATTTTTTCATTTTTTCATCTTTTTTTTTTTTTTTTTTTTTTTTTTTTTTTTTGATACTTAACTTTGTGCAATATAAACTAACGGAGTTTCACGGGAACCAAGACCTTAAACCTTCCTGGAATAAAGGATCCAAGGGCCGTTACAACGGAGAGTTCCAAGACCTTAACGCCTTTAGAATTAAGGGTCCAAGGGCCGGTATAAAAGGGTAGCCAAGACCTAAACGCCTTCCGGAAATAAGGATCCAAGGGCCGATCTTGAACCTTAGCTTTTTAGCACATACATTTATTACTTAACTTTTACATTATTATGACATATGCTTGTTCCGAAGTTTAAATAAAGCTTTGAACTAGTATTTTTCAAAATCGTAAAGAAAAATGATTTTGTGTGTGTCAAATGTTTGAAAAATAAGCACTAATTAAGTCAGATTAGTTATCTCCTGGGAGGAAAAAGCCATAGATTACTTATATAAGCTGTAACACCCCAACCCGACAAGGGTAAAGATATCACAATGATGGTTTCATATCAGATCAAACAAAGCATACATCTATAGCAATACAAGAATACTCAAAGGTTACAAATGAAATACAGATACTATAAGGTTACAAATGAACTTCCACTAAATACTAATTCCGAAATAATAATAACTTCTAATCACTTCTAAATCCAGAATAGCTATCAGTCTTCTAAGTCCAAAGGTACTCTCCACCCATTCCCAGCTCTTTACTAAAAACCTTCTGTAGGAAAAGAAATGCGGCTGAGCTACGAGAGCTCAGTGAACAGATATAACGATAACAAACAGTAATAGAGAATAATGCAGAATAACAGAAACAATGGTCAAACAGATGTAATATGGATCCCGGAATAAGTCAATGAATAAACATAAAGGGAAAAGAGAAAGGGATAGTAATCCACCACGAGCCCAGAAACAGATCATATCATATCGTAACCATAAATCTTCAAATCATATAGAGGGGAGACCTCTCAGATAATCAGATAATATGAGGGTGTCCTCATTCTTCAAATGGAGTAGCTAGCTCCCAGAAATATGTGAAAGGCGTGTATTGCACACAAGCACCAGTCACCAGACAATAATAAATCATATATAGATAATCCACTAAACAGAACAGATCTAGGATTGCAATCCATACGCCCCCCAGAAACATATATAATCCATAGTCAAAGTAATGCGCATATCATAATCAGAATGGGGACGGTGTGAGAAATCACTCACCCACACATGAGTCATGCCAATGGTGCATCAATGGCATGGCCAGGTTACCTTCCTGGCTAGGGAAACAGAAATGGCTCGGGTATCAAACTAAGAGTCAAGTATCATATCAAATCAGAGTGTCACATCAAAAGGGTCATATATCAGAAGCTGCATATCAATATCTCAGAAGTAATATCAAAGGTCCAACTCAGAGTTTATCAGATCAAAGTTCATATTAAATAATCAAGTCAGGGTTCCGAACAACAGTTCATTTCAAAAGTTTCTATCAAAAGTCCTTTTTAAAACAATCCTTTATTCATGATTTTCATAAAACGATCCTTTAAAGTAGTTTTCATAAAAATAATCTTTCAAAACGGTTTTTCATAAAAATAGTCTTCCAAATATAGTATTCACAAAAGTTAGTAACATTTTATATAAAAGTGGTTTCGCCTCATTGATAAACATCTTTTTAAAATAGTTTTTCTCAAAACATTTTCAAGGCATAATTATAAAAGGTCTTGATAACATAGCTTCATATCAGAGGTCATATCAAATGGGATCAACAGAGAAGGTTCAAGCGAAAGGGAATCATAGCAATCAACTCAGAAAATTAACGGATCAGAATACGAAAGAGATCATGAGAAACCTTAAAAGAAAAGGTCAGAATATCTGTACCTCATACCGCAACCGAAAACACAACAGAAAACACAAAGGTCGGAAGCAACTCCATCTTCAGCGGATCTACACGAATTCATGACTAACTTATTAAAAGCTTATTTGTTTCAGATTACTTATCTTAGTCAGTTTTCCAGTTTTAGTAACTTTCCATATTTAGTAACTTTCTATTTTTAGCAGGTTTCCAGAATTAGTAAGTTTCCATATTTAGTGATATTCAAATGATATGAATTAAGTTAAGTCATTAATTAATCATATTATGGACATAGGGTATATTTTAACAAGTTTAGATAGTTCAGGGTTAAATGTGACAAGTTTTCATAAATTAGGGTTTTAATTGTAAATATTCCAAAGTCAAGGGTTTTAAATGAAAATATTGCAAGTTACTGATTAAAACACATATTTTATTCAGAATCACCTTTTAGTCCTTTAAGTTTCCTAATTTACACTTTACACCCTTTAATTATCAAAATTACAAAATAAACATTATAATTACATAATTTACCATTTAACCCATATAATATCCATAATTACACAATTGACCCTCACATTTACTAAATTACAGATTATACCCTCAAATATAAGTGTGGTACGAATTCAAACCCCTTAGTTTCACATAATTACATTTTTAGTCCCTCCATTTAAAATAATGTAATACGAAACCCTAATTTCCCATTTAATTCCAAATCTTGCAAATTTACACATAAGACCCTCATGTTATAATTTTTATATATTCTTCCAGATCTATATAACATTACAAAAATATCCCACAAGTTTTAATAATTACAAAACACCCCCTTATCATTTTAAAATCAAATCGTTACACATTTTAAGTTTCAATTTTTAACCTTAATCTTCCCAAATCATTTAGCCATCATTATCATATCACAATTACACATTTACATCACCAAATCCAGATTTTAAAACCCTAATATCAGATCGCAACCCTAGTTCCTTTTATTTCCATTCGAAATCCAAAAACCCACTTTTACTTTAAATTCCTTACACTTTATTTCGACCTTAACAAATCAAACCATTATTTTTCCTGGATTATATACATCATATGGAGTCTAAGAAAAATAATCTTCATGCCCAGAAAATTCGTTTTCAATAATTTAGGATTTACACCCGTTTTAACACTCTCAATTCACAACGATTAACCTAGGCTTCTAAAGTTTGAAATACTATTTTTCCCAGCTTATATGATGACCAAGGAACTCATAAAATTTAATGAGACAACCCAGAAAAATCGTATAATCTGTTTTACATATTTAACCCATTTTACACAATTATATTTCAAACAACCCATTAAGCTTTGCATGATTCGAAACATGCATTTTTCCTAGATCATATATGATATAATAAGTGTAAGAAAAATACCAAATCAATTGTTGAACGTGTGTATGAGTCAAAATGAATTTAGGCTTCTCGGATGGATTTGCGACAAGAAATAAACCTCACGCCCAAACGAAAGCACCTCAAACCTTGAAACCAATTTCCTTAGCTCCCTTAATTGATGTAGAATCCCAAAAAAATTCTTCACAATTTTTAGATGGCCGGATGGAGGCGCCACGAATTTTAGTGTGTTAAATATAATCGGTTTAGGGTTTATGGAGGAAAATAAATGTGTTTGTTATATAAAAGAGGTAATGGCCGAGTATAGGGGAGGGCTTGGCTGGCCAAAATCTCGGAATTAAGTTGGGCCAAATCAAATTGATGAGTTTCCAAAATTATTTGTGTTTATCTTATATATAATGTATAATAATAATAATAATAATACATATAATACTCATTCGGTTCTTAAGGGGTATTTTGGGTATTTTTTACTTTGTAAAAATGTTAATTGTAGTTGCCAAAATTATTTGGTATCATATCTTGTCCATTTCCAGAAGTTCGGGATTGATTCGGTACTTTATAAGTTAAATATTAAAATTTTAAGATCATAGGGGCAATTTGGTCTTTTTACCATGTTTCGGATTTTAGGGTTTTACAACTCTTCCCCTCTAACAGAAAAATTTCGTCCTCGAAATTTGAAGTCGCACGGTAAGACGAAGTCGTAGCAAATCGAAAAAGGTTGTCACAACATTCTCATGCCCGAGGAGGTTCCTCCAAAAGATCTTCAGACCAAAAGTTTCTCATGACTCAGATCAAAACGAGGTGGGTTCAAATCTACAAAGGAGACAACTAATTTGATTCTGATCAAGAAGTCCATGCTACATAAAATGGACTATAGGCGAATCTTCAGAAAGCTCATATGGAATACGAACAAGATTTCAAGTCAAATTAACTGTATCAACAGTAGAGAGCTCTTCAAAGAGTTTAAGATTTATAACTGAGGTCAACAGAATGCAAAACGAGAGTCCAACTCATCCAGATATCTAATGAACGAAGGCAGAGTATACGCATAGGTAGAATGAACCTAACGTCCCACTAATCACGGATCTAACGGAGGTCAGATTCTAAACTTCTTAGGTACTCCCAAAGATATCCTATGACCACAATGAGTGCACGTTATATGGTGTAAGTATTATCACGTTGATCAGGCGTCATAATACTAGCACCACATAAATATGCCTTCATGATGATCATACTTTATCTCAAGTCGTAATCAAAACCACCTATCTTAATCCACCTAGTACTTCTACAGTCTTAGAGGTCATCAAAATCAACCACCATAACTAAGAGAAGAACGAACTACTCGAAAAAAAATTAACGGAAATCTCAGAATGTCCATCAGAATTTGGTACATCATTAAAAGCATCAGGTCATCCATCATTCGTCAAATTTCACATAACAAAACCATCGTCCACCATACGCAGAATGAACACCGAGCGGAAATAATAATAGGGAACATAACTCATTCAGGGAATCCTATCTTAAGTAAAGGAAATTTGAGTAGGTCAAGAGGAAATGAATTACGTCATCCATAGCTTCATTCTTCACCAAAATCAACTCTTCCCAAACACAAACGTTCACTTCAGAATTATCGTCCATTCAAATACACGATCTTAAACTTCTTCCAAGTCCATGCAGTCTATCGTATGATCATAGAGTGGAAAAAAAAATATCAACTCGAGTCTGGTCCCTCAAGCCTTCGGCACTTCTCCTTGGAACTGTGGTGTAGTAACGTGAATCTTCGGTATGGTCACTGTGCATTCTTCCGTTCGCTAGTCTGCTTCTGCTCTCAATTCCTCTTAGTACAACTAAGACGAATAGAGAAACAAGACTGCGTGTCTTCGACAGGTCTTCAGCACAGTTCAGAATTCGCCATCTCAAACTGCCGTCATCGCCGGATGCATGGTAGTGTTGTCTGCTACAATCTCTAGGTGCCAATCAAGTCTGTTTCCTCCAGAGTAAGGGTCCTTTTACAAGATGATTTACATGCTCCTCTTTGTGCATAAAACTGAAATACTTCCCGGAGGTTACTCTCAGTTTGTCATCTCCCTTCTTAGAAGTTCTTGTGGTTGCTTCTTCAGTCCTTCAATCATCCACAGAGGTCGTCTGGTAAGGAGTTTACAAAGGTAGAATCAATCATTGATACGCAGATTTGAAAGATGGTCATGGTAGTGATACGATTAGGTTTACGATAGTTGATACTCCAAGTTTTCTCTTTCTTCTTCACAAGCTAACAGGGTATTCAAAATGAAACACTGAGGTGAACAAAATCATATTCCATCATCTTATCCAATTTCTCAATTTCTATGGCATCATGGTCCGTCAACCGGGATTGGTTCAAATTTTCATTCTACTTCTCAACCGGAAAGGAAAACCCAAGAGTTCCATCATAGAACACCAGAAAATTTGCACAACAAACTTCCAATGCTAAAGTTTTCTAAGAGTGGATAATAGGTGTCAGGAGGCAATCAACAATCAAATGAAATCGAGATAGAAGTTTCCATAGCAGGTTAGGCTTAACAGATTTGAGCGGTTAAAGGTTATCATAACGAAAGTGGGATGAAGCATATTATTAAAGGTCACAAATCAGATACAGTAGTCCCTGGCAGCGTATGAGGGCCAGCCAATCCATAACTTAAAGACCTCAAAATCGAATATGTCAAAAGTAAACGGATTCGTAGGATGAGTACGGTCGCCAAGCCAGACGGATAGTTCATATATCAAGGTCAAGTACATGGTTCATCAAAGTGTGGAAATAGATAAGCGAACAATTCAAGGTGTTGGATTCTTGTTTGGCTAAATAGCATAAGTGGCAGGTAGGTTGTGAATCATCGGTAATACAAGGATCGTATAACTGTCAAAAGTGAGGCATATCGAATATCAGTTTTCAGTATCATCATGCTCAGTTAACCATTTCACATCAAGACAAAATTATCGTCATATCCATGACTAATAATCGCCAGAGTTCTCATAGGAGTAGTAATGGACTTTGTAAGAACAGAGTACTATCAGGTGATACATTTTTATCCAGCACGGGTAATGAATTTATAAAATGTGTCAAACACATTAGGGTTAAATGACCTTCGGGACGGTCAGAGGAGTATCAAACTGCTTATCAAACAGGTCGGAAGTGAAGAACAAAATTAGGTAGTAATAGCAAAAGTTTAACAATCGGAAATCATGGTAGGGAGTTCAAATGGTTTCAAACACCGAAGGTGGAACATAGGAGGGTAATCGTCAATGATCAATCAACCTATCCTTTATCAGAATATAAATCAAAGCTAACTATTCAATGAAAACATATCGGCAACGCAAGTCTTATCGTTCAGAAGTGAGGGGAAAAATACTCTTATACTCGTGGTCAAAACACCACTAGACTTCTCATGGAAACGGAAATGTTTAAGACGAACTCAGATAGGGTCAGAAGATTCATAGATTATCGAAAGTAATTAACAGAATGTATCAAGTAGGTTATCGTCATGGAGATTCTCAGAATACCCGAAGAGACATCAAAATGATTTACAAAAGGATCAGAGGTCGGAGTAGGAATCTTAGGTGGTGCAAAGCGTGAGCTTAACAAGCAGGGCATAAATCAGAGTGATGCGAAAGCAATGCTATTTAAACAAAAGCCTTATAGTCTACCCATTCCTCACTGGTCAAAACTTAAGTTCCTATAGGGAAATCCTAAAGCAATTCTTAAAGGTTATCTTATGAGCGCATACAGTGGAAATTTAATGGTCCAAACTTCACAGGTCAAGGGTAAATGTATTACTAGTCGCAACCTGTCTCTCTGATACCATAAATTGTAACACCCCAACCCGACAAGGGTAAAGATATCACAATGATGGTTTCATATCAGATCAAACAAAGCATACATCTATAGCAATACAAGAATACTCAAAGGTTACAAATGAAATACAGATACTATAAGGTTACAAATGAACTTCCACTAAATACTAATTCCGAAATAATAATAACTTCTAATCACTTCTAAATCCAGAATAGCTATCAGTCTTCTAAGTCCAAAGGTACTCTCCACCCATTCCCAGCTCTTTACTAAAAACCTGCCGCAGGAAAAGAAATGCGGCTGAGCTACGAGAGCTCAGTGAACAGATATAACGATAACAAACAGTAATAGAGAATAATGCAGAATAACAAAAACAATGGTCAAACAGATGTAATATGGATCACGGAATAAGTCAATGAATAAACATAAAGGGAAAAGAGAAATGGATAGTAATCCACCACGAGCCCAGAAACAGATCATATCATATCGTAACCATAAATCTTCAAATCATATAGAGGGGAGACCTCTCAGATAATCAGATAATATGAGGGGTGTCCTCATTCTTCAAATGGAGTAGCT
Organism: Artemisia tridentata subsp. tridentata; assembly: GCA_021014915.2. NCBI lineage: Eukaryota > Viridiplantae > Streptophyta > Magnoliopsida > Asterales > Asteraceae > Artemisia > Artemisia tridentata. The sequence continues at coordinate 289,503,075 of CP139506.1, forward strand.
AGCTCCCAGAAATATGTGAAAGGCGTGTATTGCACACAAGCACCAGTCACCAGACAATAATAAATCATATATAGATAATCCACTAAACAGAACAGATCTAGGATTGCAATCCATACGCCCCCCAGAAACATATATAATCCATAGTCAAAGTAATGCGCATATCATAATCAGAATGGGGACGGTGTGAGAAATCACTCACCCACACATGAGTCATGCCAATGGTGCATCAATGGCATGGCCAGGTTACCTTCCTGGCTAGGGAAACAGAAATGGCTCGGGTATCAAACTAAGAGTCAAGTATCATATCAAATCAGAGTGTCACATCAAAAGGGTCATATATCAGAAGCTGCATATCAATATCTCAGAAGTAATATCAAAGGTCCAACTCAAAGTTTATCAGATCAAAGTTCATATTAAATAATCAAGTCAGGGTTCCGAACAACAGTTCATTTCAAAAGTTTCTATCAAAAGTCCTTTTTAAAACAATCCTTTATTCATGATTTTCATATAACGATCCTTTAAAGTAGTTTTCATAAAAATAATCTTTCAAAACGGTTTTTCATAAAAATAGTCTTCCAAATATAGTATTCACAAAAGATAGTAACATTTTATATAAAAGTGGTTTCGCCTCATTGATAAACATCTTTTTAAAATGGTTTTTCTCAAAACATTTTCAAGGCATAATTATAAAAGGTCTTGATAACATAGCTTCATATCAGAGGTCATATCAAATGGGATCAACAGAGAAGGTTCAAGCGAAAGGGAATCATAGCAATCAACTCAGAAAATTAACGGATCAGAATACGAAAGAGATCATGAGAAACCTTAAAAGAAAAGGTCAGAATATCTGTACCTCATACCGCAACCGAAAACACAACAGAAAACACAAAGGTCGGAAGCAACTCCATCTTCAGCGAATCTACACGAATTCATGACTAACTTATTAAAAGCTTATTTAATTCAGATTACTTATCTTAGTCGGTTTTCCAGTTTTAGTAACTTTCCATATTTAGTAACTTTCTATTTTTAGCAGGTTTCCAGAATTAGTAAGTTTCCATATTTAGTGATATTCAAATGATATGAATTAAGTTAAGTCATTAATTAATCATATTATGGACATAGGGTATATTTTAACAAGTTTAGATAGTTCAGGGTTAAATGTGACAAGTTTTCATAAATTAGGGTTTTAATTGTAAATATTCCAAAGTCAAGGGTTTTAAATGAAAATATTGCAAGTTACTGATTAAAACACATATTTTATTCAGAATCACCTTTTAGTCCTTTAAGTTTCATAATTTACACTTTACACCCTTTAATTATCAAAATTACAAAATAAACATTATAATTACATAATTTACCATTTAACCCATATAATATCCATAATTACACAATTGACCCTCACATTTACTAAATTACAGATTATACCCTCAAATATAAGTGTGGTACGAATTCAAACCCCTTAGTTTCACATAATTACATTTTTAGTCCCTCCATTTAAAATAATGTAATACGAAACCCTAATTTCCCATTTAATTCCAAATCTTGCAAATTTACACATAAGACCCTCATGTTATAATTTTTATATATTCTTCCAGATCTATATAACATTACAAAAATATCCCACAAGTTTTAATAATTACAAAACACCCCCTTATCATTTTAAAATCAAATCGTTACACATTTTAAGTTTCAATTTTTAACCTTAATCTTCCAAAATCATTTAGCCATCATTATCACATCACAATTACACATTTACATCACCAAATCCATATTTTAAAACCCTAATATCAGATCGCAACCCTAGTTCCTTTTATTTCCATTCGAAATCCAAAAACCAGCTTTTACTTTAAATTCGCTACACTTTATTTCGACCTTAACAAATCAAACCATTATTTTTCCTGGATCATATACATCATATGGAGTCTAAGAAAAATAATCTCCATGCCCAGAAAATTCGTTTTCAATATTTTAGGATTTACACCCATTTTAACACTCTTAATTCACAACGATTAACCTAGGCTTCTACAATTTGAAACACTATTTTTCCCAGCTTATATGATGACCAAGGAACTCATAAAATTTAATGAGGCAACCCAGAAAAATCGTATAACTCATTTTACACATTTAACCCATTTTACACAATTATATTTCAAACGACCCATTAAGCTTTGCATGATTCGAAACATGCATTTTTCCTAGATCATATATGATATAATAAGTGTAAGAAAAATACCAAATCAATTGTTGAACATGTGTATGAGCCAAAACGAATTTAGGCTTCTCGGATGGATTTGCGACAAGAAATAAACCTCACGCCCAAACGAAAGCACCTCAAACATTGAAACCAATTTCCTTAGCTCCCTTAATTGATTTAGAATCCAAGAAAAATGCTTCACGATTTTTAGATGGCCGGATGGAGGCGCCACAAATTTTAGTGTGTTAAATATAATCGGTTTAGGGTTTATGGAGGAAAATAAATGTGTTTGTTATATAAAAGAGGTAATGGCCAAGTATAGGGGAGGGCTTGGCTGGCCAAAATCTCGGAATTAAGTTGGGCCAAATCAAATTGATGAGTTTCCAAAATTATTTGTGTTTATCTTATATATAATGTATAATAATAATAATAATAATAATAATAACAATAATAATAATACAGATAATACTCATTCGGTTCTTAAGGGGTATTTTGGGTATTTTGTACTTTGTAAAAATTTTAATTGTAGTCGCCAAAATTATTTGGTATCATATCTTGTCCATTTCCAGAAGTTCGGGATTGATTCGGTACTTTATAAGTTAAATATGAAAATTTTAAGATCATAGGGGCAATTCGGTCTTTTTACCATGTTTCGGATTTTAGGGTTTTACATAAGCTCTAAAGAAAACCACTATTCTACGGTTAGCATTTTCATTTGCACATATTGTAAAACCTTAGTCTAATAGTTAAGGAAGCAGCCAGATCAACACTCTGGCAGAGTCGGGATTCCCTTTGTTCTAACCTAATCAAGACTAAACACTTCTTTTTTCTTATTTAAAAACGAAAAAAAAAATTTAAATTTTGGTCAAAACGGGGGTACTAGGGCATTAGAAGGTACATATGTGACAAAATTCGAGAGAATTCCCCCCACACTTAGAATTGAATATTGCCCTCAATATTCAAAGTACCGGCTATTATGCCGAGACTTAGAACGTAAAAAGGTAATACTAATAGCCAAGTGTGTGAAAGAAATCTCTATTTTCACAAACAGGATTAAAAAGATATCCCTAGATAATCGTTAGCAAAAGGATAGGATACTGGGCGGCTGGATTGAAAACATGCGCGGCAATCATCACAATCCAAGGGAAACCTGCAAACAAGAGCAAACAACACACAAACAAAGCACAGTAGAGGAATCCCCCTACACTTAGTGTCAGAAAATAGAAAGAAGTCAGAAACATGGGTTGTCACCCATGTGGTGCTAATGTTTTTGTTAACCGAGTCACTAGCTTGACTCGACCCCGAATTCATTGGTTCATGGGGAAGAAAGTGGAAGAAAACAATCTCCATCGGACTTTCATTCAATGTGTTTGGATTAACATTTGAACATATGAAAGTTCCACACCGACGAGATACCCACGGTATTTTAACAGTAGAAACTATCAGGGATGATACCGGGGTCAAAGATGGTGTCCTCATTCCCATAGAAGAAAAGGGAAAGAGAAATCACACCATATGTGATGAAGAGGAGAAATGTCATGATGATTATCAGGAAGAACTCTTCATCATCGAAAGCAAATTTGTCTTCAACGGGAGGGAGGGTTGGGATGATTTTATCAATAAGCACATTCTTATGATTACGTACACCTCCCCCCACACTAGAATCATCCTCAGGATCAAAATAGAAATGATCATATTCCGGAGGAGATATAATATGAGAGAGTTCACTGGAGAACTCCTCATGATAAAGATCAAAGGTAAACGAATCATATTCTGGAAGAGAGAAATCAGCATGAGAAGTGGTACTGCCACTACTCGTCTCTTCCGTGAAATCAAAACTAAATGATTCGTAAGCAACCGAGAAAAAGTCACTATCCTCAACGGGGATAGGAGATGAGGTTGGATTTTCACAAAATGATTCGATCTTAGAAATGAGCACATTGATATTCAATAAGTTATCACGAAGCAAATCGTCTTTGATTTCCAGAATATCAGTGTCAATTTCTTCATTGTCAGGTTCAAAATCCTTTTCTTCCTCTAGGCTGACGAGCTTAGAAGGTAATTCCTCAACATAATCGATGTCCTCACAAGATAAAGAATCATCATCACTTGAAGTACAATCATCGTCAGAATTGGAAAACATCTCAACATGATCATGTGAAATGTCAAGAGGAGGTAAATCACACATATTATCAGAAATACCCTCGGACTCACTTGGGATTGGGACAAGGTTCTCAACACTAGACGACTCCGTTCCCGGAATAGTGCTAAGATGCTCATCCCCCATAATAAGAGAGTCCTCGGAGTCCATAGACTGTAAGATGGTTGTGTTTGCAATAGACTGAGGGAGTTGAGAAATGATATCGCTCAAAGGAATAGCACTCTCCTCGTCGTCCTCCTCATCAATATAAATGGCTTTTACACGTTCCATTTGCTCATCTGCTAGCAATTCTACAATAGTCTTGTCTTCCTGCCTTTTCTGGACAGGTGTGGATTACAGCAGACGAATTCTCGCAAACTCCCCACATAGAATCTTCATCATCGTCATCGCAAATGAAAGTTTTACGATATTTGGAACTCATTCTAGCTGTTTGTTCTTCTTCAGCTAGAAGCTCTCCAATGGTTTTCTGATGAGGATCTTCTTGGGCATTTTTAACAGCCAAATCAGTAAGTGTATCCATCACATTTTGAAGTTTTTGGAATACATTTTCAAGAGATTCTTCAAGAGGAGATGGCTGAGGTTGAATAATTTGATACTGTGGAGGTTGGTCATGACAAGAATAGTCGTAATTGTTACAAGGGACATGCTCATAGACAAGCGGGGTCCTCGTTTGACAATCGGATTCATAATGTGGACCACCACAGTACTCACAACAATACATTTGCTGTGACTGATTCGGTGAATCATATGGATATTGGTCATACCCGAAGTTTTGATTACATGGATCTTGTTCATAGACAGACGTATTTCCTGCTTGATAATCAAAACTTGGGTGTGAACCTCCACAATGCTCACAAAGATCATTTGGCATATTTTGAAATGATGTATCATTGAAGTTTTGATTAGACGGCTGTTGCCAAAATGAATCCTGAGAAGGGGTACTGAAATCGTTGTGAAAATCTGGATAATCAAGTGTATTTTGGATTTCAGAAGTGCAACACGTGCAAAGTCCATGGGTAAACCTACATCCTTTGCAAAAACATCGTTCACACTGTGAATCATCCCCCAACGGATCTCCACACATAAAACAATTATGCTGAGTGAGTGAAGATGGCTGGGGTTGTGGAGGGTGTTCGGGAAGACTTTGAGTATTATCGATGGAATTAAGCTTTTCTTTGAGGGCTACTTTACACCAATAACAAGATGATCCTTTTGGTGCATGATTTCCACACCGCTCACACGTACACTTGGAACAACGAAGATTATCACCCACTGGACCTTTACAATCAAAACAGCGATAGCCCAGTGACGACATGAGAATTAAATATTAAGGAGGGTTAAGAAGATAGAATCAAACGGTTTAAGAGGATGAGGAAAAATATTTTTGGGTTTTTTTTTTTTTTTTTTTTTTTTTTTTTTTTTTTTTTTTTAAACTTTTGGAAATAACTAATTCAATTAAATCAAGATCGAAGCAAAACACAAGGAACTTAAACCTTAAATCAACAAGCGTACGGTAGCTCTCTGAAAGAAAAACGTACAGAGTGGCGGAGGAGCAAAGGTGGGCAATAAATGCTCCTTAAAAACCCGCTCCTTTCGGTTCGACAATTTAATGTCAAACCCTCCTTAAACCTCCGTTATAGTTTGTTTATCAATCAAAGGTGAGCCGAATTCGCAAGCGACACAAAGGCAAGTTTTAATCTGATGTTTGGGAACTTATTATGATAATACCCAAGTTGAGGAATATTATATTGATTTTGCTTTTATCTTTTATATTACAATAAAACGGAAAATGTTTTTGGGTTTTTATTTTTTATATGATATTATATATATATAAAAGAAAAGAAAAAATATTTTTGTATTTTATATGGTTTTATGAAAGTGGAAACTTCTGAAAGAAGGATCTCAAGTCACTAATCATTTTAAAATCTCAACGATATTGTCGCAACACAACCTCCCCGGCAGCGGCGCCAAAATTTGATCCTATGCTAAAGTGTATATAAATATTCTGAGACGACGGATACGCGTGAATAAAGACAAATTAACCCTTTAGGAAAAAGGCTAACTTGTAAAAACTCACGTTTGTGATATGTGTGATACCAGGTAAGTGATTACCCGGGTCGTGTCCCAACGAGGTGTGAATGGGCAATCGTTAGAGATTTGGAATAGAGTGACTGATGATATGGAATATGGAATTTTTGATTTTTTAATTCTAATTAAAAAATGAGAAACAAATTCTCAAAATAAAATTAAGATTAACAAATTATATTAAAAACGCGAAACAGAAATTCTAAAAACGGGATTAAAACCAAAATATTAGAAAACTAATCCTACAAGTGCAAAATTATTTTTCTTAAATCCTAAAAAATAAAAGAAAATTTTAGAAAAAAGATTTATATTTTTTTGATTTTTATATTTTTTATTATGAATTAAAAACTATTAAAAACTAATTAAAAGGTTTAAAAATAGTAAATGACTTGGGAAAAATCTGAAAAATTCAGGGTAAACCTAAAATATTATTCTGAATCTAGGAAAAATAAAATCAAAAGTTATATAAACCCTAATAAGAAAATGGGCTAATAAGCAGTTTTGTAATAAGCACAAAAATAAGCTAAAAAGCTCTAAAAATTACCAAAGGCTCAGAAATAGTTCAAACAACTTAATTAAGCATAAAACAACTTAATTTGATCAAATAAGCACAATGAATAAGCTGATAAGCACTTGGGCAGTTTCAAAACTTGTGCAGAAATGATAGTTAAATCACCAACTTGCAGATCAAAATAAGCACTTCTAATAAGCAGATAATTGGAAACTTATGGGGGGCAAAACCTTCCTAGTACTATAGGCTACTCTAAAACATCAAAAGCCCCAATTCTAACAAACCAATTGAACTCCAATTAAGCACTAGAACAGATGGTATAGAAACTAAAAGCTGATGCAGGATCAGAACAGTCCACAAGGGCTTTTTGCAGACTAGAATTAAGATACTAAATAAGCTCTAAAGGAGAATCCAAGCACAGAATCTTAAAACCTATACTACTCGCTAAAAGCAAACCAAAAATCAGGATCTAAACTTAATGGAATAAGCCAGTAAGAAGCTGAGATCAGCAACTATTTATGCTGATCTGCTCAGTCTATACTGAGCAGCAGGAATGGAAAATTCCACTTAAATCTTTCAATTCTGCATGAAACAATCCCAACTTATGGATACACACTTAAAATACTAAATGGAACATGGAAGTGCCAAAATGAAGGGTTAAATAAGCTCAGCTTATTGAGAAGCTGATATAGGCAGTTAAGATCTTAATATTGAACTCACAAATACAAAACCTCAAATTATCTCAAAAACAACTTAATATCTAATAACTAAAGCTTGTCTAAGATATATTAAGCTAAATCAAACTTGTACCAAAGGCAAATGAACAGTAGAGGCAAATTAGACCTATGAATAAGCTTAATCCAAACACTAGTTTATGAAACTGAAAATGAACTTTTTGAACTACAAACCACTGATTAAGCTATGAAACAGATTCCCTATTGATTTTCTAACTTTAATATCACCTAATAAGCAATCTACAATATTTTAATAAGTTCTAATTAAGCTAGTCTTAATTAGACTGTTTTTGGCTTTTTGAAGGTTTTTTAAGCAAAAATAAAGTAAAAGCTAATTTAAACTGATAAAACAGATTAAAAACAATATAGAACTAGTAATAAGCATAAAAGATACACAATAAGCTCTAAATAAGCATTGCACAGTAAACTTAGAAATTAATGCAAAAACAAGAAAAAAGCTTACAACTGTTTGAGGCAATGGAGCAAAGGAAAACTGATCAGAACTAACTTGGGTTATCAATACCAAGCTAAAACTCCACTTAGCTTAATCACTCCAGCTTAATTCCACCAGCTAGCTTATTTGACTGAAATGTTGACTTTTGTTGACTTTTCTTGTTTTTCTTGGAATAGAACTCATTGAACTAGAATAGGCTCACACCAAGCTATATTAAGCTTGTATGAGATTATTCAAACAGTAAATAGGCTTTTTAATTAACACTTAGCTTGATTCGAACTTAACAGTAAACTTGAAAACATGGAATTTCATTAACTTGGTAAAGCAGTACAAAACAGAAGTGATTAAGGACAATGACTTTGAAACAAACTTGAAATGATAATCCAAACTTAATTTAAAACAAGAAATAAGCAATAAACATAAACTACACTACGAATGGTCTAAAACTGTGACAATTATAATTCTTGGTCTTCATCTCTTTAAATAGACATCCACTTAGCTTCTCTGAATCATCCTGATCAAATCCCACCCCTTGGATTGCTTTGAAGTGATCTCAGCCGTTCAATGGCATTTTGGCGCCAAAATGGTTAACTGCTTTTGTGGTTTAGCAGGCCTAGTGGGGGTGGGAAAGCATTAAATGCTTCCTTGGACTGTTAGGTGGAGTGGGATAGGAAGCTAGGAGGGGGTGGAGGGTGTCAGGATAAGGCGGTGGAAATGGTGGTTTCTGGTATGGTTTTGGCGGCATTTAGTTTTAAGGGAAGAAGGTTTGACCGAAGTCAAACTTGGGGTATTAGCTAAGGGTGTGGGTCGGGTTTTATTTTAAAAGGATTGGGCTTGGGTTTGGTGATGGTGTGGGCTGATGGGTTAATAGTTGGTTGGGTTATGGGTTTAATTTGTGGCTGGGTTTAGTTTTAAATGGTTTGGGTTTTATTTTAAATCCGGTTATGGTTGCTTTAGTTTAGAGTTTAGGATTTAGCTTTAGGGACCATTTGTGTAAAGTCTGAAAATCCAAGGACCATTGATGTATTTTCTGAAAATCATCTCCAAGGACTATTTTTGACATTTCAATATTCTTGGAAGTTGACTTTGATAATTTGAGCACTATCCCGGTCCAAACTCGTGAATTTCTTCCCCGTCCTCGGCTTTTGAACTTTTTCCAATCTTGTGCACGGTTTTGGCTGTTTCTGCCTGTTTTCGATCCTTTTGTACCTGAAACACATAAAAACACAAACCACGAATATTTGCAGTATAATATGGTCTATTTGGGTGTTTTTGGTCATTTTTGTGTCTATCATGGGCATAAAATGATGAGTATTTACACACTCATCAGATCACTTATGTCCACCATGCGAACAAGGAAAAAGCAAAAGAGCATCATATAAACCTAAAACCGTACCCAATTCGGTAGATAAGTTACATATGATGCACATGGACTTATGTGGCCCAATGAGAGTTAAAAGCATAAATGGGAAGAAATACATCCTTGTTATCGTCGATGATTATTCAAGATATACATGGGAAAAGTTTCTGAGAACAAAAGATGAAGCACCAGGCATCATCATCACCTTTCTGAAGCATATTTAAGTCCTACTTCAAGCTCCAGTAAGGATTGTAAGAACAGAAAATGGCACGGAATTTACTAACCAGGAGTTACGAACCTATTTTGAAGATGCTGGAATCACACATCAGACATCTGTTGTTAGAACTCCACAGCAAAATGGAGTAGTTGAAAGAAGAAACAGAACTCTTGTGGAAGCTGCTCGCACAATGCTGATTTATTCTAGTGCACCGTTATTCTTATGGGCTGATGCTGTTGCTACTGCTTGTTTCACTCAGAACCGTTCCCTAATCCATCCAAGATTCAATAAAACCCCATATGAACTAGTGAACAACAGAAAACCTGATATCTCTTACCTTCACGTATTTAGCGCTTTGTGCTATCCAACGAACGACAGAGAAGATCTAGGGAAACTGAAAGCTAAGGGTGATATTGCACTACTAGAAAAAGGGCTTTCCTTGACTCGCATTTTATGACGCACACTAAAAGATGACGCGCAAATAGCAGAGTCATAAAATAAGAGTCATAAAGAGTAAATTTTGTATTTGGGATGACTCGTTTTCAGAAGCGTCATAACATAGGGTCATAATCAGTTAAAATTTAGCCTGAAAGATGACGCTCGTTTTGCTTCGTCATAAATAGGGGTCATCTCCTTCGTTTTTTTTTTCCCCCAAATAATATATACACTGCACACAACACACACTTCCCCGCTCTACCACACACACTTCCGCCCTAATTTCCCATCTCAAAATCTTCAAAACACTCAAAACACTCCCGCCCTAATTTCCCATCTCAAACCCCGCCCTCTGAAATTAAAACTCTCAAAACACTCCCGCCCCTCTCAAAACTCACAAACCCTTCTCAAAACACTCGACATCAGTTTGCCCTAATTTGCCCTAATTTGCCATAATTTCCCATCTCAAACCCCTCTCAAAACTCTCAAAACACTCGACATCAGTTTGAAAGGTATGCCCTAATTTGCCCTAATTTAATTTGTTTGTAGAGTTTTATGTTTTCTGCTTTAATGTAGTTGTAGAGTTTTATTTAGGTTATAAAATCAATTTATTGTTAAGTAAATAATGTAACATGTATAGTTTGTGAATAATTTGCCCTAATGTAGTTGTATAGTTTGTGAATAATTTGCCCTAATAGTTAACTGTAAATAATGTAACATCTATAGTTTGAACCCTCAAACCCTAGGAAAATGTCTTCATCATCTTCGTATGTTTCAAAATACAAAGAAAGGACCATTCAAGAAATTGTTGCTGCTACACACTGTGAATGTCGAGTACCATGTCCAGTTAAAGAGCAAGTGGCTTGGACCCCTACGAATCCTGGAAGGAGATTCAAGGCGTGTCCAAAAAGGGAAAAGCATAAAAAATGTGATTTTTATGGGTTTCTTGACCCGGAGCTACCAAGTGAGTATTACAAAGCTAGGTTTTTCAGTTTGTACTTGGAAAAAGAGAGATACCTAGAAATGTTAAATGGGAATGGATCTAAGGAAGCCACTCAAGTTTGTAATACTCAGATGCAACAAGTGAGGGATGATGATACTATGGAAGTTTTAAAATTGCAGATGCAAGAAATTAAGGAGGATTTGACTGTTATTAAGTCAAAAGTGAATGGTAATGATAAAATTAGAATGTTCCTTGGTTTGGTTGTTGTGGTGATTGGTATTGTGGTTGCAGTGTCTATGATGATGAACTAAATATGTGTAAAGTTTGTTTATTAGTACATTATGGTATGGTTTATTTTCTTGTAATGTATTTTGACTTTATAAAGTCAATCTCTTTAATGGCAATGAAAGAATTTGCAATTTTCAATAGTATATCAATGTGTTTTATGCAGATTTGTTGTAATGTAAATTGGTTTTTTATGTATATGCAAAGCAAGCAGAATCAGAACCCATACTAGCATAACATGGAACTGCATTACAAGTTTTTGGTATGAAAATAACTGTTTATTTTGTTTATTTTAAAACAAAAGATGGCCTCGGGTTCTGATTCGGACCGCGAAGAAGCTGCAGTTTCTGGTTCTGGTTCCAAATTGCATAGAGGCCCGACAATAAAAGTGAAGGCGAATAAAAAAACAGTTGTTACTTATAATAAAAGAGGTGTGCCAACTGGACCGGGAGCAAGAAAACTGTCTACTTTTGAGGGATTGGTGGCAAGATCTATGGTTCTCATAACCTATGATTCTTGGTTGAACGTAGATAACGAAACAAAGGAAGCATGTTGGCAATATGTTAAGGTAAGTATTTTATTATTTTATTCTAACTATGTTTTAGTTTTAGTATTTTATTCTAACTATGTTTTGATTCATTTTTTACGTTTCAGACATATTTTGCACTTGACGAAAAGAGTCGGAAGCAAGTTCTCCAATCAATCGGGGTAAAGTGGAAAAACTTCAAACATAATCTTTATAAGAAGTTCATTAAGCCACTAAAAGATGATATGTCTAAGGAGGCCAAGAAGCAATTATATACTCCTCCTGAAAATTATCCGTCCGTTACAAAAAAAGACTGGAAACTTTTCGTATCACAAAGAACTAAGCCTGCGTTTGAGGTATTTGTTTAAGTTTCAAAAAACAGTTATTTATCACAAAAACAGTTACTAACATGTTATTTGTATATACTTATGCAGGAAATAAGTCAGAAGGCTTCAGCTAACCGTAAACGTAACAAGTACAACCATCGTTTGAGCCGAAAGGGATATGCCGGACTCATTTCTGAGATAGTATGGAATTTATTGCTTATGTTAACTTTTTTATTGCTTGTTGATGCTTTTTAACTTTTTCTTTTAACTTTTTTAGATGGAAGAAACCGGCAAAGAGGAAGAGGAGATTGATAGGGTAGAATGTTGGAAAAAAGCAAGAGAAAAGAAAAAAGGAGGTTTCGACCCAGCTGTCCAAAAAGTTGTCGATAAAATTGTAAGTATTCATATTTAACAGTTTTATTTTGGTATGTTTTAGTTAGTTTTGTTAACTTTCAGTTAGATTTCTCAGTTAGCTGCTTAGTCTCGTTAGATTTCTCAGTTATATGATTGTTTACTCAGGAGATACTAAAGAAGGACAAGGATTATTCAGAGGATCCAATGGGATCACTAGATTTGCTTACAGAGGCCCTGGGTACTGAAGAAACACGTGGGCGTGTACGTGGGATGGGTCGATATGTAACACCGCACCAGTATTTTTTAATACCCAGGAATGTCAAGCAATACCTGAAACAATATGATAAGATGATGAATAAACGGCTAAAAGCTGTTGAAGATGAGTTAGAAAGAAGAAGATGTGCAAGTACCAATGCTTCGGAGGGTGCAAGTAATTCTCCAACGTTGAGTGATGAAGACGAAGAACCAAATGTACCAAGTGATAAATCATGCTATCTTGCGGTCGACGATCCTGGCAATATAGTCGCCAAAGGAACCATAATGAAGCATACTGACTCGGGTATTTGAAGTTAAATTACTTATTTAATATTTATATATATTCTTACTTATTTAATATTTATTTGTTCATATATTAGATGGGAACATTGAAGTTACGGTGGACACATCTGTTCAAGCAGAAGCTTTGATACCGAATCCAATTCCCGAAGAGTTCGTTGAGACTGTTAAAGATGCCATTGGGTACATGCTAAGATGGCCGAGTCACCTAGTCATTCCATGCTCTGGTTTGGTAAGACTTTTTTATAAAACAGTTTAATCATTAGAACAAAATGGTTTGGTAAGACTTTTTTATATTTTTGCAGAACAAGATAGTGGCCAAAAAGAAGGAGAAAAAGGCTGCTGATCAAGACAAGGAGAAAAAAAGAAAAACAGGAAAAGAACAAAGAAAAAAAGAACAAAGAAAAAAAAAAGGAAACAGAAAAGAAGAAGAAAGAAAAGAAGAAGAAGAAAAAAGAGAGTTGGGCAGTGTGATTCACAAGAAAAAAGAAAAGAAGAAGCGAAAAAGAGAACCCGGCAACGAAGAAGTGACGACGATGCCAAAAACAGGTACGATGCCAAAAACATCATATTTTTACAGTCATGTTTACAGTTATTTTTAGTGACCAGAAACTGTTATGTTTACAGTTGCAGTTGAAGAAGGAAAAAGCCCAGAAACTCTCGCCTCCATTTCAAAAGCAACTGAGAATGTGCAATGCGCAGAAACTCTCGCATCCATTGCAAAAGTGACTGAGAAAGGAAATCCGTTGAAAAAAATGATGACGAGAGGTCAGAAGAGATTAAGGAAAAGAATTGAAGAAAGGATGGGATTGAAAATGACTGCAATGATGGTTGATGGACAAGTTGCAAAGGTCGATTGCATAAAAGTGCAATGCGAGGACGATTTGTTTGGGCACCACAGTTACACGTACTTAAATTGGAATGATTTTGACAGTCTATTTTCAATGGATGAGTTAAGCGGGGCTGTCGTTGCTTCTTATATCATGTAAGTGATAAATATAGTTTATAAAAAATTGGTACTTGTATGTTAACAGGACTAATTGAATGTAAACTTTGTATGTTAATTGTTAACAGGTACTTGTATGAGCAAATCAAGAATGGGTCACAAAGAGATCATGGAGTTTGTTTCATGACCCCGACTGCGACCATGCATCATGAACGTAAAGCGAGGGCCAAGAATATCGAGGAGGCAAGTCGAGTTATTGCAACAAGGTTATCTACAAGGAAGCAAAATGACCTCATCTTATTGCCATACAATCCCGGGTTAGATTTTCGACAACATTTAAATTAATTAATAAAAATTAACATTAATTAACAGAATTTGTTTGTTGTTTGTAGAGGACATTGGGTGTTAGGTGTGCTTAACATGAAGACAAGTACCTGCTATTATCTTGATTCCCTATCGGTTAGCGACGTCAATCATCAGTTCAAGCAAATAGTGGATGCGTAAGTAATACAAATTATAGAATCTTTATGATGTATGATGTAATACTTAACTGGGTTAATTCTTTGTAGGGCAATTGCATTGTATGATGTACAAGCTGGAACCAATAAGAGGACTAAACTTAACTGGGTTAATTCTAAGGTTAGTTATTTGTTATGGCTTATTTGCATCTCCTAGCTTATTAATAGTCTAAGTAATACTTGTGTAGAGTGGTTTTTAGTTTTAATCAGCTTAGTATAGGGTAAAATTGCAATACAGATCAGTGTAAGGGTGTTTGGTTTAATACAGCTTATAGGTTAGTTTGGGTATAATCTGAAAAGCACTGTTCATGTGCCAAGTTTCTGAGTTTGATTGAACTGATTCAAAGGTATTTTAGTTGTTCTCATCAGAAGATAGGGCAGTTTGATGGTTATTTAAAGTCTGCATTTAGATATTTTAGTTTTGAGCTCTTATCTGCCCTAATAAGCTTAGCAATAAGCTGAACTTAATTTGAGTTCATTTTGGCTTTGCTAGTTAGTTCCTATGAGTTGGTCTGCTGTGGAGTAGTCTTGCTCAAATTTTGCGCCAAATTCCTAATCTGCTACCATGTACAGATTGTTTTGCAGCAATTAGTTATCTGCACTGCTGATCTAGGATCAAAATTTGGCTTATCGTATCTGCTTTAGGTCCTAATTTTTGGAATCTAGGTAGGTTAGGTAGTGGTCTTTTGGTGCATAATCTGGTATTTGAGTTTCACCTTATTAATCAGCTTATAACTGATCTGCAAATAAGCCCATATACCTTGTGCAGATTAATAATCAACTGTAGTTGCATATCATATACAATTTGTGTTTCTTGTGTAGTGTCCAAGTCAGCCCGGATGCACCGAATGTGGGTACTTCGTGTTGAAGTTTATGAAGGAAATAGTTAAACATGGAGTTCGGCCTCTCGAAAATGACAATGTAAGTAGTTAACTGTTTTAATTAGTAGAACTGTTTCTAAAATGTTGTTTTATTTTGACTAGATTGGTGGTGATAGCAATGAGTACACGGATGCGGATTTCGACGATATTCGAGAAGAATGGGCAATTTATGTGTCGAATTTCATTTTTAGGTAGAAATCGATCGTTTGTACGTAGTAACGACTTTAACTAATTATCGGTGTTGACATGAATCTGTTATGTAATGAATTGATAACGCATGGTTTTGATATATGAAATGCGTTAATTTTGTACAATTATCATGTTTATTGTCAGTAATTATTTATTTATATAATCAGGTTTTAATTAAAAAACAGAAAAAAAAAAAAAAAAAAAAATTTGATTTTAAGGTAATGACTCGCAAAAACATATGTCAGAAAAGTGTGTCATAAAAGTTAGTCAAAATGATTTTAAGGGTAATGACACGCAACGTGGGTCATAAGTGCGAGTCATAGAGGGATGACGCACAAATGCGAGTCATGAATATTTATGACGGGTCTTTCCTTGACTCCAATGTGCGCGTCATAAGGTCTCTTCTTGACTCGTATCTGGAGTCAAGGAAAGCCCTTTTTCTAGTAGTGTTGGAATCTTCATCGAATACTCAGAAAACTCGAGGGCATTCAGGGTGTATAATAGAAGGACTAAAAGGATCATGGAGACGATGAATGTGAAGTTTGACGAGATTTCACAGATGGCTTCTGAGAGACTCGCTCTAGAACCCGCGCTTAACCCGATGGCTTCTAATCAAAATAGATTAGGACCCGCACCAAACGTGCAGACTTCTGGACATATTAGTTCAGGACTCGTACCTCAAGGAGCTCAATCAACTAACAATGAAAAACCTATAGAACAAGAACTAGAAAATTTCTTCGAGTTTATGTTTGATGAATACTATGGTGGAACCTCAACCGATGCATCACAACAACATTCCGCTGCACCCGCTCAAAACCATCAACCACCACCACCACCACAAGATGCATCAACAATAATCGGAGCTGACGCACCAACTCCCTCACATCATCAACATCTACTCCAGCAACTCCGGTAATTGAAATTGTTCTACCAAGAGTTGATGAGCAAAACTAAAATACACCAGTTCAAGAAGAACAAACACAAAACGACGTTGCTTTAGAAGAAGAAGTGTTCGAAAACCCGTTTGCAACGAACTCAGCTGAATCATCTTCAAGGTTACACGAACCATCTAACACACATACGTTAAATCCAAGGTACCCTTCTACACTACAATGGACAAAAGACCATCCAATAGAACAAGTAATTGGTGAACCTTCAAGGCCAGTTCAGATGAGAAAATAACTCGCCACCGACCCCGACATGTGCATCTACGTTTGCTCAGTTAGCCTAAAAGAACCAAAGAACATTCGGGAGGCGATGGCAGATAATGCATGGATAGAAGCGATGCAGGAATAACTTCTTCAATACCAGTTACATGATACATGGGAATTAGTTCCAAGACCAATTGACAAAGTCGTCAGTGATCTCAAATGGTTATGGAAGAACAAAAAGGATGAAGAAATGACTGTCATTCGCAACAAAGCTCGTCTCGTGGCTAAAGGATTTAGACAGGAAGAAGGGATAGATTTCGAAGAATCATTCGCGCCAGTAGCAAGACTTGAGGCAGTCAGGATTTTCTTAGCCTATGCAGCTCACAAAAACATCACAGTCTATCAGATGGACATCAAGACGGCTTTCTTGAATGGAACTCTGAAAGAACATCCAGACTATGTCTACAAGCTAAAGAAAGCCATTTATGGTTTAAAACAAGCTCCAAGGGCGTGGTATGAAGAACTATCATCTTTCCTGATCAAAAACAATTTCACCAAAGGAACAATTGATTCAACCTTGTTTACAAGAAAATATAAAGATGACATTTTGATTGTTCAGATTTACGTGGACGACATTATTTTTGGGTCCACTAATCCAAAACATTCAAAACATTTTGAAAATCTCATGAAAAGCAAATTTGAAATGTCCATGATGGGGGAACTTAAATTATTTTCTTGGTTTACAAATACACCAATCCCCTCGTGGTATTTTTATTAATCAAGCTAAATATACAATTGAGATTTTGAAAAAACATGGTATGGAAAATTGTGACTCTGTTGGTACACCAATGGTCACTTCACCAAAAATTGGTGCTGATTTATTTGGGAAACCCATCAATCCAAAGAAATATGGGAGCATGATTGGTTCTCTCATGTACCTTACTGCTAGTCGACCCGATATTCATTTTGCTGTTTGCTTATTAGCACGGTTTTAGGCAAGGCCTACCGAACTTCACCTCCAAGAGGTCAAACGGATCTTTCGGTACCTTCGAAGAACCATTAACATGGGACTTTGGTATCCGAAGGATTTCGAGTTTAAACTAATAGCATTTTCAGATGCCGACCATGTAGGTTGCCAAGTTACAGCAAAAAGTACATCAGGTGGAGCACAATTTTTGGGTGAAAAGCTAGTAGGCTGGTCATCAAGGAAACAAGATTGTACTGCATTATCAACCGCAGAAGCCAAGTATGTGTCTCTATCTGCGTGTTGTGCCAAAGTTCTATGGATGATGACACAACTCACAGATTATGGCTTTACTTTCGACAGAATACCTTTGTATTGTGATTCGAAAAGTGTCATAGCCATCTCGTGCAATCCAGTACAACACTCGAAGACCAAGCATATTAGAGTCCGCTATCACTTCATCAAAGAACAGATAGAAGAGGGTACTGTTGAATTATTTTTCGTGAAGACAGATTACCAACTCGCCGATCTATTTACTAAAGCCCTTTCAAAAGAAAGGTTTGAAGATTTAGTTCGACGAATTGGCATGCGAAGCCTAACTCCTGAGGAGCTAGAACGTCTTCTCGAATCTTCTTGAAAATATTTTCAAAATAGCTTGGCTGTAAATACTTTTGAAAATCCAAATACAAAATTTGAAAAACCAACAAAAAAAAATACAAAAACAATATAAAATCAAGAATTCAAAAATATTCTTCTCACGACATGTCTCTCGTATAATCAATATTCTGTATGTATCTAGAAATGTCATTCAACAATGATACAGAAATGTACAGATGCTTGAGCGAGAGTTCTCTCAAATGTTTTCTAAAATATGTCGTTTCTCAAAATTTCTTCACTATGGCTTTCGTATACTTCAGTACGAAACCCGGGCCTAATTGATGACTTCTGATTATTTCATATCAGGACTCGTAATTTCAAAGACAAAATAACAAACACTTGAGCACATGATCAAGATTTTTCAAAAGATTTTTCAAAATCTTTCAAATTATTTTGTGCTCAAAATAACTCCCTACATACCCTTAAAATTGATTTTAAACTCTATGTTTAACAAAAATATGCTTTATTTAAGGGGGAGTATAAACTCAAAAACAAAATGTTCCAATTTCATGCTAAATCAAATCCGTCTATCTCTCCAAAAGTTTTCTTTTAATCAGTTGATATCAAAAATATCACAACATGCTATTTTTGAGGGGGAGAAGACGTGATTAAAATGTGATCAAAAAATGTTTAAAGATCGTGGATTGAATCTTAAAAGAGCTCGACTCAGATTTTACCCTCGAATTGATGAAAATCAAAATGTAAGTAATCGAAAAGACATGTCCTGGACGGGTAATAATTTCAAGCTGGTTTATCCAGTGATGTAAGAGTGTCTCGCAAAGGACTTGTCTGAGTAGAATGTACCAATTCGAGAGATTCTCTTTGAATATGACCAGGACGGGTAATAATTTCAAGCTAGTCAATCTAGTGATGTAAACGTGTCTCGCAACGGTCATGTTCACTGAAAATCAGTCAATTCAAATGTGCGAACTCTACCCAACATGTGCAAAATCATCTTAAAAACGCATAAGCACATGTAAAGGGGGAGTATTTCAGAATATACAAAACTCTCGAAGTGTTAACTAAAATGTGTTTTATTCATAAACACTTTGAGAGATTTTCACAAAAGGTTTTATGGCAAAGTGATCAATAAATCTAGGATAATCATGGAGATATAAGGTGATTATGGTTAGGTTTATGTCCTATGATCCGCCAGAGCCGGAGGGATCTACCCAAGGACAACTTCAATAGATTAGAATTAGAAGTCCTTAGGAAAGATTGAAAAAAAATGAGTAAATGAGAAAGGAGAAAGAAGGGGTTGAAGAATGAAAAAGAAAAGTTTATGAAAGGGTGAAAAGAAATAGCCCTCCATGAAAACTTAGGGCAGAAACTAGGTCAATACATCTGCTATCGGTTATCACAAAGATGATACTTATATTGAAGAAAAGACGTCATGGACCCAGTGACGCGCTGCACAACTCATCCTAGCAACTCAGATATCTCTTAAAAGATATTTGTTTCATTTCTCTCAAAGAACCTTGCATAATCTATCGGCCTCTCACTCCGAGATGTGTTGATATTGACAAGGTGGCACTCTGCTCCATGCCTCCGACGACTAAAACCAAAACGCACATAATCGAGTCTAGAGCCATGAGATTCATTAAAAGATCTCTTAGGATACACTTCCAATATAATACACTTGTGTTCGCCAAAAAGGACACAAGGTGTACAAGAGCCTTAATGAGATCTACGGATCTTGCCTTATATCATGATGGTTATTTGCTTTAAACGGTCTACAGTCGTGAAGTGATACTCCGGTATACTTCAGCGGCTCACCTGAATCGTTGATACACTTCGGTGTATATGAGTTAGCTCTCTCGGGGGCATCCAGTTCAGGAACGGCCTTGGCAAGGATTAGAGAAAGTTTTCACACTATGCTGTCAACGATCTCGAAGTCTGAACCCGTAAGTGTTGGATGTTTTATTACTAACAATGTTCATGCAGGTACCGAGGAAAGACCATTTACCATCATCATACAGCTCAACATCTACATCTCCTCATACTTATACTTATAATGATCATCCTCAACAAGCTCAAGTGAAAATTTTTCAAGACAAAATGATCAAGTTAAAGACAAAGTGTTACGACAAAGTCAAAAAGCTAATCAAGATGTCAAGAACAAGTTCATGTATCAAGTGAGGACGACATAAGCATGAAGTTAAAAGTATTATCAAGAAGTATGAGTATGATGGAAGAAACAACACTGTAAACCCATGAAGATGTTGATCAAAGGCAAGAATGACCAAAAGACGATTACTTCAAAGATCACAAAGCATGAAGGAACAAAGAACCAAGACAACTCTACAACGACACACAAAGTTCAAGACAAGTAAGAGTAAAAGACCTAATCACTGGGAGCATCATTTGAATGATAAAAAGTGATGGTCATTTTCTTACTAACAACTTTGTATTGTGTCATGTAGCATGTAATAGAATAGTTTAAGGGCTCATGGATTGGACCAAGCTAATTGATTGAAAGTTAAGTTATGCTAGTCCATGTTATGTATAATATAAACAAAGTCCAATCCATGATGTATCAAGCCCATGGAAAGCCCATAAGGGTTACTTACTTTGTACTATATATACCACACTACACCTCACTCACAAGGTGGACGTGTGTGTGTGTTTGTGTATGTTTATAATAGTTTTCTCTTCATCTCTTACGCTCTCATATCTTTATATATCCACACGACATACTTAATATATACACGATCCATACGAGCTTATACAAGTTTATATAGTGTATGATATAACTTAGATCATGTGTCCTACACGTGTTAATAGTGTATTGCTTTGTGAACGATTTTGGATCATCGTGTTCCATTATCCATATGCTAATAACCGGTTTCTCATCCTCGGTTTTTATTTGAACAACAACTATAGACTCCTTCACCGTAGATATAAACAAACTACTTTCAGGATCGAGTGCTAAACTATCCGGGAGATATAATTGGCTAAATTCTTCAGTTATCTTATCAAATGACATAATTAGATCATACCCCTGAGATCCAACATCTACATTATTCGTATTAAAAGCTTGCCAATAGATAAACCTATCTATACTTACCTGATTTTCTTTAAACGCAACTGATTTACAAGGCAAACTGGTAGATAGTCTTCTCCAAGCATTTGTACTTAATGTAAAAACATCAACTATAGTGTGGCTTAAACTACGATTAAAGGTAACTTTGACAAGCTTAGTATCACACGTACCAGGACTAACCCCAAAACCTAAAACCGTTTCATACGGGTAATCTAACACATTAGGGATATCAATATCAACCGATTTCCTAATCGTAGGATTCCAAATAACAGCTCTCTTTTTCCCAGAATCATCTGGACTTGCATAAGTTTCGTAAAAGCATACCAAGCCTTGAGAGGTACATATTGATAGGTTATAAAATAGTTTAACAAACATGGGAGCAATGTGTGTAAACTTGTGTTGGGGAAAAGTATTATCGTCTACAATCGAAACATATTTAGGCTCGTGATTATTTTTGGGATCACTGTAACTTACAAGTAGATGATGTTGCAGCTGAGTGTGGCGGGTGACGTGGTAATTAGTTATAATCTCGGAGCCGTCGATAAGAGACTTCCATTGCTTCGAAACAGATCTGAATTGAATTAGTGATTTGACGGGAAGCCTTTTCATGATTTCAACTTGGATATCAAATGGTATGTTGTCTGACATTTTGATTTTGGAGCAGATGGTGTTACAGTATTTTCTTATGATGGTTTCTTGGAAGAAACTTTCTTGTTGACTTTTTGTAAATGGGTATCTTAGATGGATGGGTGGTGATTGGGTATTACCTGAGTTGACTTGTCAAAATATGTACTTTATTACTCCGTATTTGTTTGTTTAAGTGTGAAAATTCGCACACAAAACTTTATATAAAGTCACACAATCTCAACAATCTCATTTTGGCTCTAATTTGGTTCCATTTCACATATACCACTGCAAAAAGGCCTTTTATTACTTGTATCGAGTCGTTTACACGTACAAATGTAAATTATTTCATTCATATATATCTAAAAGTATGACGAGTTCCACGGGTTAAACGGGTTAAGGGTTGACCTGTTAATCCCATCTAACCTATGTGCCCAGTTAATATAGTGGGCATTAGTTTAGTTCATTGTTTAGTGCAATTTGCTTTGGTTTGTTTATATGTCTTCAAGTTATGCTATACTGCCCCATCAACCCAAAAAAAATGTCACTTAAAGAAGTTTTTATTTGTTTGTTTTTATGTTATTTTACATTATTTTTATCTATGAAAAAAAACTTTTATAGCTCAGTTTGTAGATACGGGTACTTACTCCAGATATAATCAATCCTGTAAAGTGAAAGAAACGAAACACTAAATCGATATCAAAATACCAAACACACAGGTTGCTTACACAATACACACATGAATGCAAAACATAAGTCTGATTGGCTCAACACCAAATCATAGCACAAACATTATCTATATATATTATAGGGTGAGGGAATATTCCCCATTCTCGAGCGAAGTTCCTTAAACTAATATTTATTGCCTGGATTTTGGTAAGCAGCACATCAGCCCAATTGTTTACCCAAGTAGCCCATCATCCCAATTGTTTTCCCGCTTAGATCCCACGGTTTATATTACACAAAATGAGGAGCCAATAACTATGTGTACACTCAACCATAAAATAAACCCCCAAAAAAATGAAAGATAATTTGTCGTGAGTTATTATAATATATACTAAAAACGATTTTTAATTGGGCTTAATAATGGATCATTAAGTTTGTTGTTATGTGATAATGTTAAAGATGATTGGGCCACGTTTTATGCAGAACAAATTAATCATCAATGCTACTATGTAGGGAAACATGTGGCGGCCTGTGATTGGCCCGTTGCACACGCTACTTTTACTGTTCACGTACGTTCTCAGTTAATCACCCCCCTAATAGAAACTCGTTCGACATTAGTGAGGTAACCCATAAACGTGTCCTAGAAATTTCCAGCCCCTTCTCATTCTTCTTATCTCTTTCATCATTATGAAACCAAAACACGTATTCCAGATTCTTCGATATCCTACCATCCCTCATCATCAAAACCAGTGGCTCTGTGGTTACACACACAAACCAAATTCCTTTCATAAAAGTTATTTGTAGGGTTTTTATTTGTGAGTTTTCAGTTTAGCAACTTTCTGATGATGAGGTCCTTTCTCACATCTTCAATAATTTTCAAAAATTATTGTCTCATATAATTTCAATTCAAGATCCATTTTTTTTACACCCAAACAAACCAACCGAATTCTAGTTAATTTTTTTTTGACAAAGTTTTATTCTTATTTATGGGTTCTGTTTAACGACAGGTTTAGCTATTTTGAGTGGGATTCATGGATTACAAAAAAGGATGAAGCGCAGATGCCATTATCTCTTTGATCCGTGAGTCTTTACTTCATCTTTTTCAATATATTCAATTTTTGCAAAATTTATGGGTATTTTTATTTAGTTAGGATTTAGGGTTCATTGTATACAAAATCGATAATGCCTTTTTTGGCCGCCGGTAGGATTTGTAAGCTTTAAGATAGACTATAATGTTACGCGATAACAAATATTTTTGTAATCGGTTTCTGCAGGAATGAGTTAAAGAGATAGAAGAGAAAGAAGTATACACATTGAAAGGGAGAGGAAGGAAAGAGAGAGCAACAAGAATAGAAGGCGAAGCAGAGGCGGTGACAAGGATAGGGGTTGGAAAAGAGAATGGGCCTGAGATTATGATTACAACAGACAGACAATAGGCGTAAAAGCAAGGTATCATCGTGACAGGTATGGTCAGCAAATAATTAAAGTTGTGCTCTATCAGACTCTTTCATGATACAAAAAAAACTTGGACTGGGTGAAAAAGGGGTTACCTAATATTATTTTGATGAGTAGGAACAGCTTCGATGAGGCTGAGATAGTCCGCGTCTTGGCGGGACAACCTCAGTTTTTTTACAGTGAGTTTAGTTTGCTGAAAATAAGCTTCACGAAAGTTTAGTTTGAATGCTTTTTAGTATTATGTATATTATCATACTAATTGGCTTTGATGAGTCTGAATGGGTTTCGATTAAAGCTGAGATTGCCCGTATCTTGACGGGGTAATCTGTTAACGTTGTAGCAATGGCGGGTGAAAGTTCTGTGTATATAACAACCTCATTAGTAACTCCAAACATAAGCTGCTTTTTGAATTATCTAATGCAAGTTGTTTCGAATAAGCAGTTTGAGGTTGCTTATTTCAAAATGTAGATTGCTATATGTGTAGATTTGTAAAGGACTCCAAAGTACTCCATGATATTTATGGTTTTTTTGGTTTACAGGGTTTAAGTAACAACGACAGAGGCTACCAGAAAATATAAGGATGATGAAAAGTTGGATAACATCAGGATTGGCACAGTTACATGGTACTACTTTTATACCTTTTGAAATAAGATTATTGAAATATTAGATAAAAATTGAGAAGGTGGAAACCGATACGATATAACAAGGAATATATAACCTACAGTCATGAACGTGTGATGAAAAAAGAGTGTCATCAGGAGGTAAATATGTGTTGTTAAACATACGACCTGTCCACATCGTTTAAAGAGAACAAAAAATTTATTCCAAGCATGAAGGTTTTCAAAATCATGCTCATTATAAGTACGTAATAATTTATGAAATTTTTACAATAGTCCGCCGACAACTGAAGTCAAATTGTGTTTCCTTTATTTTCATTGTGACAACTATTGACATGTATACTTTCTAAATCCTTAGCTTGATACATACTTCACATACTTCTTTTGTTGTTTTTAGGTGATCATTTGGGAAACAATTTGACGTGCTGCTATAGTTTTGAAATCCGAAAATGGATTTGATATCTCACTCTCCCGTTACGATATCTGAAAGTTTGGTGTTAGCACAACATGTTACGGCCTCAATACATATGCAACCTGTAGGGGCTGAAAGGAGGATGTTTAGGTGCTGAAATGGGGCTAAGAGACAGGGGTTTTGGGTGCTGAAATTGCGGCTAAAAGAGATGGGTTTGGCCGATAAAATATGGACTGAAATGGGTGTGTTTAGCTGCTGAAATGGGTGTTTTTGGGTGGGCAAATAGGGGCTGAAATGTGTGTGTTTCGTTGTTGAAATGAGGTCTGCAACGGGTAGGTTTTGTTGCTAAAATGGAACCTCAGGTGGGTGGGTTTAGGTGCTTAAATGGGGCTGAAATGTGTGTGTTTGCGTGCTAAAACGGGGGCTGAAAAGAGGGGTTTTGGTGCTGAAGTTGCGGCTAAAAGGGGTGATGATGTACAATCTGGTGACCGTTCATAATTGGGGTTTTTACATGAGCAAATTTGGTGGGGTACGTATGCAGCTTATTTCCTTTCTTTACAAAGTTATAGTAGATGGAATAATATTAATGTAATAAAAAGAAAGCACTAATAGTTCTCTTTTTGTTTGGATATGCTTAAAACATGAAATTGTTGTTAACCCTTAGCAGTTGCGATTATCGAATCCTTTATTTGAGTTAACGGTGGGCCTTTTATTTTTTTTCCATGCAAAATGAATAAATTCAACATATAAAATGATCTTATGAAACATAAGCCTAAAACCAAATATGCCATAAGCTGAAACAAACACCCCCTTAATAATTTGAGTTGTTGACTGCATTAAATTACTATACAAACTAAAAAAAAAACTTACTAAGAAATGGCCTATCTGGTAAGTATTCGTTACAGATTTTAAATCTACAATATGTAATGATTTAGTATTCAAAGTTTGCAAGCAGTATAGGTTAAAAGTAGTATAGCTATCATCATGCTTTTAAAAGTTAACATCGCAAGTATTTCATTATGCATTATGTTGGGTCCTTCAGTACCCAAGGATCATTAAAACAGGATTTGAATACAAATTACGCTAAGTGTTAATCAACCGAAAACACAATTAAGTCACTGAGTGAACAGTCACTCAGTGAGTTACCTTCAAGATGCTCAGGACGAGTCTAAGAAGAAAGACTCACCAATTCAGGGAGGCGGATCTCCCTGAAGTGTTACTTGAGCCAAAGAAGAAGGTAATGGGTTCAGTGAGTGTTGGACAAGAACTCACTGAACCCCAGTCTCCTCAACAACAATAAGAGATTGAAGACTGAAGACTGAAGGGGAAGACTGAAGAACCAGAAGCCTGAAAGAAAGGCGGGATTGAGCGGGAAGGTTTGAAGAGATAAGGACAAGTCTTATCAGGGCAGAAACAAACCATCCCTAAAGCGGCTAAAAGTCAAGAAGTGTCAGAACTGACACTCGAAGACTTTTTGGCGCAATCCTATTGGTTCTTGGAAATGAAAAATACTGTTGTAGTTGTCAGACACGCCTTATTATTCTTTATGTATTTTAATCTTCAGGACTCTTACATGTTTGTCTATAAATAGCAAACAGATGGAGAAAAGTGGGTTAGGTATTTTTTTGCAATAAAAGCTTAGACTTTCACAATACCCCTTTTCTCCTAGAAAGAGTAACCAATCCCTGAGATAGCTCAGTGGGTCGATATTGTTACCACTTAAGGATTGCTTGAGTTTAGATAGGAGACACTATACCTTGTCTATTCAATCCCAAGTGTTTGTTGCGCAAAACACTTGGGTAATAGATTCTTTGATTTATTTCTAATAAGAATTTAAACGTTGAAAAACATTGGGTTTTTATATTTACGTTTTTACTTATAAGTTGTAATTAATCAAATACATCGTATTAGTCATAAACACGATTAGATTAACTTTCTAGTTATCTCTAAGCGTGTTAAGGGAACAACAAGTGGTATCAGAGCCTCTGGTTTATAAAATCTTTTCAAAAGAAACTAAGAGTGCTCAAGGTTTTTAAAACCAAGATCCTACTATGGCTGATATTAATGTACCCCAGCTAGTCGATAAAAAGGGTGGAAGCTTTTCAGCTGTTGCCCCAAGACTTGAAGCTGGTAAATTTAGCAAGTGGAAAAAGCGAATGCTTTGCTACTTGAATGGTATGGAACCATACTACATCACTTGTGTCAAAGATGGTCCCTATGTCCCAAAGACTGCTGAAGGGCTAAACAAGCCTGAAGCTCAATGGACCATTGATGAGAGAAGGGTGGTCAATCAAGACCAACGCCTGAAAAGCATCATTATATCTTGTCTTCCTGACGATATAATGGAATCAGTCATCAACTGTTCAACAGCCAAGCAAACTTGGGATGACTTGATCAATAGCTTTGAAGGACCCTCAGATACCAAGGAAAACAGGATTATGGACCTGAAACTTGAGTATAACACTTTCAGGGCAAAGGACTCTGAAAGTCTCTCTCAGACTTATACCAGATACAAGACTTTGATAAACGAACTATCAAATGATGGTGTAGTGTTGTCTAAGCATGAGACAAATGTTGGCTTTGTCAACAGTCTCCCTGAGAAGTGGCTAAACTTCTCACAAGGCCTCAGGAATGCTAATCACATTCAGACCCTTGAGCTCCCTGAGATCTATGGGAAGTTTGTCTATGAAGACAACTTAATCTCAAGGAGATACCCAGACTCAAAAGCTCTTGAGACCAAAAAGGCCTTAACCTCCACACCCATATCAACTGCCTTTTATACTAATGGTGTTGTACAGGATTTTCAAGAGGACTCTGAAGATGAGATTGATGAAAGAACTTGTGATGAGTACCTAAATGATTTAAACTTGGAATTCCAAGAAAGGGCACTCCTTGCAAATTCAAAATGTTTCATCAAAAGAAATCAGTCCAGCTTTTCTAAAGCTAAAGAAAATGAAACCACTGAATGTTTTAATTGTGGTAAAAAAGGTCATTTTGCTAGAGACTGTTATTCTAAAACCATCTCAGAACCCTCTTACAAATCATCAGGAAACAGTTCCTTAGAAACTCGCAAGTTTCAACCTAGAATGCTTCAGTCGACCCAAAACTTTCAAAACAATAATGTTCAAAAGGGTCTAAAAGACTTTGAAGCAAAATATAGGAAAGCTAAGGCTAAACTTGCCCTTCTTGATACTAATCTCTCAATGTATCAGGATGCTCAAACATCCAAACCTGTTCAGACAAAGAACAAGGTTCTTGTAGCAGAAGCTTATGATTGGGATGAAGAAATGGTCTCCTCAGAAGATGAGGAAATTAGAGTGAGTGCACTGATGGCACTTTCTGAAAGTGATCAGGTGACTGTTGGGAAAAGCCATGCAAGGAATGGAGAGTGGGTGAACATTACCATGAAGAAGGTAAACACTTTACTTTCTATGGATGATGATTCTGATTGGCAGTCCTATATGAATTATATTTGTGTAGATCTTAAGTTTGTTGAAGAACAAAGGCTTAACTTGTTTTCAAAATATAACAATCTTGTGTCAGAATTGAATAAGTGTAGAGATGAATTGCTTGTACTAAAACAAGCCAAGTTAGAAACAATTACTCTACAAATTCAAAACACTGAAATTTTGAAACAAAACCAAGCCCTACAAAATGAACTTAACAAAGAAAAGGCTGTCATTCAAGGCTGGACTAAAAAGAACCCCAAGGTCTTTGATACTGTGGGTTTAATTCCTAAGAAAACAATAGGAATTGACCATCTCACTGAAACCTCCAGTGAGAGTCATAGTGAAATGACCTTTATTCCAGCTGGCATATCTTTTGAGCAAGAAATGCTACCCAAGTCAAATGACCGGATTGTCAGGGACAACCCAGTCAGTAAGTTACCAAACTTTGAGACTGGAAAAATCTTGCTTCCTAAAGTCAGGCTTTGAAAAATATGCTTGGACTCTCTGACCAACTTAGTAGTACTGAGTTAGTAAATGAGCCTGAATCAGAATCATATCCACCACTCCCACCACTGAATACCCTTCAGGGTGCTGCACCAAGCTCAGACCTCACACCATTGGTCTACTCCCAACATGCTCCAAAGGAAAAGTCAGGAATGGGAAAAACCATCCTGAAAAGGCAAACCCTTGAAATCTCAGTTAATACTGATGACTCATCAACTTCAGTCCCTTCTAAAGTAAATACTGACAGCCCTGACTCAAAAATTGATCAGTTGGCTGAAATGGTCCGGAAACTGAGTGAGAAGATTGAATCTTCTGAGAAACCTTCTCAATCCAAGAAGAAGGAACAAAAATCAGCTTCCTCATGCACCAAAACAAAACCCTCAAAACCCTTGAAAAGATGTGAGCTGTGTCACTTTACCAATCATTTCACTGATGATTGTTATAGAATCCTTTACTGCATGATTTGCAAAAAGGAAGATCACATGACCTCTGATCACAAAACATACACAGCCACATCAAAGATGGCAAGCCTTAAAGCTCAGGCTTTAAAATGCCCTTCTGATTCTAAACAGAAACAGAAACAAAAGGCCAAGCCTTTTGCACTTTGCCATCACTGTGGGTTCAATGACCACCTTCCTAAGGATTGTCTAATGGACAATAGTTGTGAAATCTGTGGAGATCCTACTCATGACACCTCAGGACATGATAAGGTCATTCAGGCCAGAAGAGGTATGACCATATCATCCTCTCAGTCTACTGAGTCTACCTCTGCAATGAAATGCAAAACTTGTGGTAGCTCAGTCCACTCCACCACTGACCATGAATCAATTGTCACTTTTAGAAAGACCCCCAAAGTTAAGCCCTCCAAAAAGTGGAGTCCTAGAAAGAACTAACCAAGTTTACCATTTGTGCAGAGGCATGCCAGGGATCCTGTTTGGCATCTAGATAGTGGATGTTCAAGGAGCATGATTGGTGTGAAAGAGTATCTGCATAAGTATGTGGATGTATCAGGACCCAAAGTGATATTTGCTGATAACTCATCATGTCTCACTGAAGTTTATGGCTCAGTAAACTGAAATGGTATAGTCTTTACTAGGATAGCTTATGTTAATGGTCTTAAATACAACTTGATCAGTGTCAGTCAACTATGTGATGCTAAATACATAGTTTAGTTTGATGATAAGCAAGGAATCATCTTCAATGCTAATAAGGAAGTTGTCCTTATTGCACCAAGAAGACAAGATGTTTATGTGTTGGATATGTCCAGTCTAACTCAGAATGGAACTTGTCTCTTTACTAAGGCCACTGAAACCCTCAACTGGCTTTGGCATAAGAGACTCTCCCACCTGAACTTCAAAAACATAAACAATCTTGTGAAACAAAACAAGGTCCTTTGCTTACCATCACTTGTGTTTTCAAATGATAAACCATGCTCTGCCTGTGAAAAAGGTAAACATCATAGAGCATCCTTTAAAACCAAAACAAACTTTTTCATCAGGAACTGCCTTCATCTTCTCCATATGGATCTATTTGGGTCCATCAGTCCTTGATCCATTAACTATGAGAAGTATACTCTGGTCATTGTGAATGAGTACTCAAGATACACTTGGGTATACTTCCTGATCAAAAGGAATCAGGCAGCTGAAACAATCATGTCCTTTGTCAGGAACATTGAAAATCAAAATGACATCAAAGTCGAACAGATTAGGACTGACAATGGAACAGAGTTCAAAAACTATGAACTTGAATGTTTCTGTGATGAGAAAGGAATTTCCCAAAAATTTTCCTCTCCTTACACTCCTAAACAAAATGGTGTAGCTGAAAGGAAAAATAGAATACTCATTGAAGCAGCCAGGACAATGCTAAATGGATCAGTCCTTTCCAAACACTTCTGGACTGAAGCAGTAAAGACTGCCTGTTATACACAAAATAGATCCATCATTGTCAAGAGACATAGCAAAACCCCTTATGAGTTATTCAAGGGAAGGATCCCAAACATCAGCTATTTTCATGTCTTTGGGTGTCCTGTGTTTATTCATAATCACAAAGATCACTTAGGAAAATTTGATGCCAAAGCTGATGATGGATACTTCCTAGGATACTCTCTTGTCTCAAAGGCCTTCAGGGTGTTCAACACTAGGAGACAGCATACTGAGGAAACATTCCATGTTACATTTGATGAGAGCACTGATGCAATCAGTGTCTCTAACACCTCAGTGGAAGAGATAGGAATTGATCATTCATCAAGATACCCTCCTGATGAACATCATCCTGAAGTCCTTCCACTCAGTACCAAGCAAATGCTGATATCTCCTATTACATCATCCCTCACAACCTTCCTTACCCAACCATCACTGAGTTTGTTGAAGCACAAAGAAGTACTGATGCAATCATTCAATCTGAACAAAGTGCTCAGGAACCAAACAATCACAGTGATGAGTCAACCCACTCAGACACTCAAGATGCTGAAGATCATCATGTGTCTGATCCTAACCCTACCCATCAGGCCTCTACAAGTTCTAATCAGTTTCCAAGACCTCAGGACAGTTGGACTAGGTCTCAGGATATAGAACTTGTCAATATAATTGAAGAGCCTACTGAAGGCATGCTCACTAGAAGCATGGCTGCACAACTAAGAGCAGCCTCAGCCAATGAATGCCTATTTGTGGACTTCATCTCCACAATTGAACCCAAAAGTGTTAAGGAAGCACTTAATCATCCAAGTTGGGTTCAGGCCATGCATGATGAACTGGAACAATTTGACAGAAACAAGGTAATGACCTTGGTCAAATGTCATGAAGATGTTTCAGTCATTGGCATGAAATGGGTGTTCAAAAACAAATCTGATGAAAATGGCATAGTCATTAAAAACAAAGCCAGACTTGTAGCCAAAGGCTATAACCAACAAGAAGGCATTGAATATGAAGAAACATTTGCACTAGTGGCAAGGATAGAAGCAATCAGGATCTTCCTTGCCTTTGCTACCTACATGAACTTCAAGGTGTACCAAATGGATGTTAAAAGTGCATTCTTAAATGGGTCACTGAAAGAAGAAGTTTATGTTCAGCAACCTCCTGGATTTGAAACCATGAGTTTCCTGACTATGTCTGCAAGCTTAACAAATCCCTTTATGGACTGAAACAAGCTCCCAGGGCATGGTATGAAACTCTCTCAGCCTTCCTGATCCAAAAGAAATTTGTCAAAGGCAAGATAGACAACACATTGTTTATCTACAAGACTGTTGGGAATTAAATTAAGCAGTTAGTACGGTTCTGTATAAGTTAGTATGGTTGAACAGTTGCTGAAGAATACAAGAACAGTTAGTACTGCTGATGAAGAAAGTTCGTACTGCTTATAAGATTAAGATGAAACCGTATGAAGATAAATATGGAATGGATATGATGTATATCTTATTTGTATAGATTGATACGGTAGATTGTTTACTTGTAAAGGACTCTTTGTGCTATAAAAAGAGATCCTTAGTTAGGGTTTAAAAAACATCCCATACGTATATGCATCATTAAGAGCTTCACGTTTTTCATTGTAATCGTTCAATATATTGAAGCAAAGTGTTTGGTTAAATATTGTCTTGTTATTCTTACTGTTACATTCATACAATCACATACATTCACCAAACACATATTCTTCTAAGTACTTGGTAGTAAATTCCGCGTGCTATCAAGTATATATTCAAAATATCTCCAACACAACTCGTGTGTGTTTAGATCCGGTCAAGTGGTATCAGAGACAGGTTACTGATACTTTGATTTAGAAGTTTCTGAAGTATTTACTCACTAGCAACCAAGAAGATAGACATGGAGACACCACAAACCTCAATCCTTGCTAAACTCCCCATGCTGAAATAGAATGAATACGATTTATGGCGGCTCAGAATAGAGCAATATTTCATGGTGCAAGACTATGCATTATGGGATATAATTATCAATGGTGATTCATTCAAACCAATTCCAACTGAGGAAACACATGCTGATGGCTCAAAGACAACAAAGCTCAACACTGAGCCTGTTACTAATGAGGAGAGAATCAAAAAGAAGAATGATTAGAAGGCTAGGAATTTGTTACTAATGGCAATTCCTAATGATCAAGTGCTGAACTTTAGCCAATATGAGACTGCTAAGACCCTTTTTGAAGCAGTGGTGGAAAGATTTAGTGGCAATGTAGCTACCAAGAAGGCACAGAGAACTCTACTTAAACAAAGTTATGAGAACTTCACTGCAACAAGAAATGAAACTCTGGACCATATCTTTAATAGGCTTCAAAAGATCATCAGCCAACTTACTGTGTTGAAGATTGTGATTCCACAGGAAGACCTCAACATGAAGTTTCTAAATAGTTTACCTGCTGAATGGAACACTTATGTTGTGGTTTGGAGCAATAAACCAGAACTGGAGAAAATGACATTGAATGAGCTTTACAACAATCTTAAGATTGTTGAGCAGAAGGTGAAGAAGAGTGGTAGCACCAGTTCTAGTTCAGGTAATATGGCTTTCTTATCTTCTTCAAACAGTTTGAATCATGAAGATGAAGAAGCAGTTGGTACTGGTAAACCAACAGTTAGCACTGCTAGTGTAAAAACTAGTACTGCTGGCTTGACTGAAGAGACCATATATGCATTTGTGTCAGAACAATCTGATGGGTCTAAGATCTTTAATGAAGATCTTCTTCAAATTGCTGAAGATGATTTGGAAGCTATGGATTTAAAGTGGCAGTTAGCTTTGATAAGCATCAGGGCTAAGAAGTATTACCAAAGGACTGGGAATAATATTACCTTTAATGGAAGAGATGTTACTGGGTACGATAAGTCTAAGGTGGAGTGCTATAATTGTCACAAGATGGGGCACTTTGCCAGGGAATGTAGAGGTCCAAGACAACAAAGCAATCAGGGTCAAGGGTTTAAGAATCAGCAAGGAACAAGGAGAACAGTTAATGTTGAAGAGCCTTCTTCCAAGGCTATGGTAGCTGTAGATGGAGCTGGATTTGATTGGAGCTTTATGGAGGAAGAGGAGGAACCAGCTAACTTGGGCTTGATGGCTTTCTCAGAATCTGAGGTACATATTGTTCAAAAATGTTCAAATACTTGTTCAGCTTTAAAAGATTATGAGTGTCTTAAGAAACAGTATGATGATCTTAGAGTAGAATTTAATCAAGTAAATTTTAGTCTGGCAAATCATAAAAGAGGACTAGCTGTTTTGGAAGAACAAATTGTGTTTTATAGACAAAATGAGTCAAACTTCTCTGATGAGATAGGTGTTTTAAAGAGAGATTTGCAACTAAAAGATGATAAAATGAGTGGACTTGTATATGAACTAGAGAAGCTTAAAAAGGAAAAGAAAATATTCAGTTAAGTGTAGATACTCTTGAACATACTTCTAAGGGAGTTCAGAAAATAGTAGAGAATCAAATTCTTATCAAAGCTAAGTCTGGTTTAGGGTATAAGTCAGTTGCACCCCCTCTTAGAGGAATGTTTGTTCCACCAGGAATTGATTTAGCTCATACAGGTTTAGAAGAGTTTAAGGATATAGATTTTCCTGGATATGGTGTTAAAGTGAGTGAGAATCCTGTTAAATTTGTTAAGGCAGAAGATTCTTTTGTGAGTGCTAGTGATAAATCTCTTTCTGAGGAAAAGATGTCCTCTGATAGGAACTCAGATGCACCAACTATTGAGGATTGGACATCTGATGATGAGGATGCAAAGGTTAAGGTCAAACCTAATGTTGTTAAGGTAGAAGTTAAACATGCTCCTAAAGTGGTTAAGACTGAAAACATAAAACCAGTTAGGAAAAGTGTTTGATATGCTGAGATGTATAGGACTAAGAACAGATCACCAATTTCTGAGGGTAGTCATAGGAACTGGAATCACTCAAAATCTAAGACATTGGATGATAAGTTTGCTATGATTAGAAAAGTGTGCTTTGTTTGTGGAAGTTTTGATCATATGGCTGCTTATTGTGATTCTAACCCATGGAAAAAGAGGGTTTCTGGGAATACAAGGGTGAATAGGAATAACAATGCTAGGGTAACTCAAAACAGTCCAACTAGATTGACAAGCCCTAATGCAAATCATAAGATGTCACCCAAAGCTGTTATGTTAAAGACTGGCATCAAAACAGTTTCAACTGCTAGTCAAAATAAGTGGTTTAATAATAAGCAAACTGTTTCAAGTGCAAAACAATTTTCAAATCATGCACAAACAGTTAAAAGGCATTTTTATAAGAAAACAGCAATGACCAATCAGAAATGGGTGCCAAAATTTAAACAAGCAGTTCCAACTGCTAGGTCAGCAGTTCCAACTGCTAGACCAGCAAATCCTACTGCTAGGGACTTAAATGTTAAGGGAAAAAGGGGCAATGATGTCAAGGCCTCAGTACATTAGGTTAGAAAATCTACCAAACCCAATGGTGCATCAATGACCTCCAACAAATTTTCTCATCTTAATGCACATGGCAGATCCAAACCAGTGATGGTTTGGATCCCCAAAAGAAACTAACACCTTTATTTTGTGTGCAGGAACATCCTTCAAATGGTGAAGAAGATAGAGGATACTCAGACAGTGGATGTTCTAGGCACATGACTGGCAACATGTCATATCTTTCAGATTTCATAGCATTGGATGGTGGACCAGTTGTCTTTGGTGGTGGTGTTGGTGGACGGATTACTAGTAAAGGTGTCATAAAAACTGGTAATCTTGATTTAGACAATGTGTATTTTATACCAGAGTTAAAGTACAACCTCTTTAGTGTGTCACAGATATGTGATAAAAAGAATAAGGTTCTTTTTACTGATACTGACTGCCTTATTCTTTCTCCTGATTTCAAGCTACCTGATGAAAATCAAGTATTGCTTAAAATCCCCAGAAAGGGTAATACATACAGTACTGAGATGAACAACCTTGTTCCTAAAGCAGGTCTTACATGCCTTGTTGCAAAAGCCACATTGGAAGAATCAATTTTTGTGGCACAGAAGGCTTGGTCATGTTAATTTTAAAACCATTAATAAAATTGCTAAAAATGGGTTGGTGATGAGACGAAAAGTGTACCGCTTTTAAGGGGTCATTTAAGCCCGAAATCGTATTTATTTGATCAAATATTGCCCTAAATCATTCCTTTTGTCATTTTAGGTACTTTTGAGGAGAAATCTGGAAAAGGAGGCATTTTGGACGTTTTTGGAGCATTAAAGTGAAGAAAACGGCAAAGTCTCAAGAATCGGCTAAAAGTTACTCTTGACGGCGTCACAATTAACATGGGACGGCGTCATGCCTTGGCAAGAAAAGTTGGATGTGAAATTTACTCATGACGGGCCAGTGAGATAGCATGTGAATTCTGACGGCGTCACGCTTTAACTTGATTAAGGGCGTCACGGCTTAAATCATAAGGGGACGGCGTCACGTTCATGGTTCGACGGCGTCAAGCCTTGATAGGCCAGAATGGATTTTTGAAGAGCTAAAGAGGGACGGCGTCAAGAAGGTCATCCGGGAACCCTAAAAGCGGCGAGGTGACGGCGTCACACTCCATAAGGTGACGCCGTCAGATCCAAAAATCTATATATAGTTTTCTAATTTTTTGTCATGAGGGAGAGCTTAGTGTGTGGAATTTTGGGATAAAACCCTAAGACGATTTTAGCTACTTTTTCAGGGCTTTTTGCCTTGAGATCTTCCATGTTTCATTGAAAGATAAGTTATCAATTAATCATTCAATATGTCTATGTGTTGTTTGATTCTATCTTATGCTTGTCTTTTGTTTAACATGTTAGGCTAATTTTATCTTGTGTTTGCTTAGATCTAATGAAACCTAGCTATTGATTATTGGTTGTTAGTGTGTTATTAGTTGTATTGGATGATTGTTTATCTATGTTAGGCTTAAGAAAACTGGCTAACTTCCTATTCGGTAACTTGCTTGAACGTCTTAAGAAACATGAACCAAACGCGTACTAAAGGTTTTTATGGTTGTATTTAATGCACAAGCGAATTCTAGTGATCCCATGTTAGGAGCTTCCTAGCCGGCTCGACATAGGAGTGAAGTAGGAGTTTGTAGAGTTTGGGGAAGTAAGTACGCCACCCCACGAATGGTATTAAGGAATACACCCGTCATCCACGCGACTAATACACACTAATTAACCGGTAAAAGATAGTTAGGGAGTAAGGAAATCTAAGTAAACACATTTCTCTACACATAAGTTTCTCACCAACTTTTCATTTTTGTTATTTATTTTATTTGCATTTGTAGTTATTTGGGTTAGTTGACTAGCAACTAATTCCGCCCACTCCTTCAAACCCGAGATTTTACTTGCTTTCATAAAATTATAAAAACACAAAAAAAGAATCTTCCTCAACCCTTAGACCTATTAGAGTAGTTTTTCATACCTAACGAACACTATTCCCTGTGGAGAACGATCAATCCCCCGTACTTACCACTACACTATACTACATCGGTCAGGTACACTGCCTGGTGGGGTTGTAAGCCTCTTGAGATCCCTCGAGAGGTAAAACCTGTTGTAAGGTTGCAAAACCACGCATCAAGTTTTTGGCGCCGTTGCCGGGGAATAGTTATTGTTTAGGTTGAATTTTTATTTCTATTAGGTCTACTCACTAGATTCCTTTCTAGTGAGATTTTTATTTTATTTTTCTAGGTTTTCTTTAATCTATCTATTTTCTTCGTGTCTTTGTTCGTAACCATTACCGTCCGACATCATGGAAGATGGTAATATCCTTAACCCCCACAACCCACCACCACAACAACCACCACCACCTCCTAGAGCCCGTACTTTAGGAGAGTATTCCCGTCCTAGCCACCATGGCTATCGAAACACCATTGAGCTCACTCAAGGAGCCAATATCACACCCTTGCGATCCGACACCATCCGGTTGGTGCAAAGCGGATGCGCATTCCATGGACTTCGTTCTGAAGATCCTAATCAACATCTCAAGGACTTTCTTAAAATCGTTGATTCTATAGACCTTGATGTTGCCACTCGAGAGACGACCTGATTGCGTCTCTTTCAATTCTCTTTGCGGGACCAAGCTAGTCAGTGGCTAGAACGTCAACCCGCAGGATCCATCACCTCTTGGGATGATCTCACCACTCGTTTCTTTGCTCAGTTTTTCCCACCGGGAAGAACTACCAAGCTAAGGAATGATATCTTGATGTTTCAACAACGTCAAGGCGAAACTCTCTACGAGGCATGGACTCGATTCAAGGACTTACTCCAAAAAGTCCCTCACCATGGCATAGAACTTTGGCTCCAAGTCCAAATCTTCTATGACCATATCAATCTCTACACGAGGCAAACCATTGACCAATCGGCCGGTGGCAAGCTACGTGATCTAAGTGCGGAACAATCATGGGCTCTCCTAGAGGATCTTGCTCTTTATGACAACGAAAGTTGGAGTGATCCCCGTGATTTGAATAAAACGGTCAAGGCAATATCTTTGCCTTCTAACAATTCAAGCACTTCTGACCGTAGGATCATAGAACTTGAAGACCAAGTCAAGTTTCTCATGAAATCCTACGAGACTCCTAAACCTTCAAGCGAAGTGAACAAAATCACTTCTTCATGTGAATTATGTAGTGGTCCCCACGACACTCGTGATTGCATGGAACTCCCCGAACAAGCTTTTGTGGACTACGCATCCTCGCGTACCGACGGAGCGGGAGACAAGTGGTACACTTTCAAACCCGAGCCAAACCATTATGGTGATTCATACAACCCCTCATGGAAAAATCACCCGAACCTTAGGTGGAAACAAAACCAAAACACACAACAACCCAATTCTTCCAACCCACCTAATCGTTTCCAATCAAGCGGTTCCAACTCGAACCGTACTTTCAACAACAATCCTTCCGGCAATGGTAGTACCAATAACTTTGAAGGATTGATGTCCCAATTTATGGCATCTCAAGAAGCTCGGATAGCTAAATTCGAATCCGAATTCAATCAACAACAAACGGAGATCACCAATAAAATTGACAACTTGTTGAAAGCCCTCAATAACCAAGTGCTATCACCTCCACATAAGGACGCTAGGAACACAAATAGCGGACCCCAAGCAAAAGACCCCTCTTCATCCAAACACGTCCACTTTGTCAACATTGTCACTATTAAACCAATTGATAGGAATGAGGATAATAGTGAACCTAAGGATGAGGATAAGGAAGTCGAGGTTGATAAGGAAGTTAGGACAAGTGAGATTGAAGAAGTAGACGATGATGAGGACTACTTCAATAGGCTACCCACTAAGGAAGAGCGCGCATATCATACAAACTTATTCGATAACCCCAAGACACCATACTTCCTAGGTAGACCAATCATAGAAATAGGCGACCCTTCTAATCTCAACATACCATGCAACATCGGACATCTACATGTGTGGAAAGCTTACATCGACCTTAGATCGCCCATAAACGTCATGACTAGAGCCCACTACAACTTGATAATGAAAAATCAACTTGGGTATAGGATGTTCCCTGACAAGGGTTGGATGAGTAACTTCACGGGAAGAGTTAAGGGATTACCGGTTTATGTAGGAAACTTCACCTATGTCACCGACTTTGTAATTGTAGAAGATATCCGCCCAATAGTCGATGCATCCTTGACTCAAGTGGTTTTTGGAAAACCATTTGTTGAGGTCTCTAGAATGACTTATGAACCTTCCTTAGGGATAGTTAGATTTAAGGATGAGACCGATGAAGTAAACTACCAAATGCCATATAAGATAGAACAATTCCAACACTTGTCAAATGTTGAGAAGGAGCTTAAGCAAGCGGTCTACTATAGGAATGATGAGGATAGAAGTAAAGGAGTAGACTATGTTATGAAAAGGATATTCAGTTTCTACAAGGATTGTTTGAAATTAGGACCGGAATACAAAACCGGGAAGGAGAATGGCCTAGGAACCGTGACCGATGATGGAGTCACGTAATGTGCGTGACTTTGAGTCTAGCTACAAGACTCGTTAATAAAGAAAAGCGCTTCTTGGGAGGCAACCCAAGCTTTATTTGTTTTATTTGCTTTGTGTGTTTATTTATTTGTTTGTTTGATTTTATTTGTTTCCGTATGTGTGTTTAATTTTTATTCTTATTGATTCATGTTCAAAACAAAAATTGTGAAAATGCTTTATTT
Source organism: Artemisia tridentata subsp. tridentata (assembly GCA_021014915.2). Classification (NCBI taxonomy): domain Eukaryota; kingdom Viridiplantae; phylum Streptophyta; class Magnoliopsida; order Asterales; family Asteraceae; genus Artemisia; species Artemisia tridentata. The sequence continues at coordinate 289,543,427 of CP139506.1, forward strand.
TGTTTTTAACTTCGTCTTAACTACATATAAAGGTATTTTGCAAAAGTTAAGTGTAAGGGAAATCTAAATCGGTTTATTAGAACACAAATTAACATGAATCATAATAATAATAAATTAACATACATATTAGTGTGTGTTTGAGTCAAATGCTTGTATCGAGTCATAATGATGTTTTGCAGGATTTCCAGGAAGTAAGGTAAAGGTTTTTCCAGAAATTTTCCGGAAACTTAAAATGAAAATTTTTGTCAGGACATTTCTGACGGCGTCAGGGTTTATAACCTGACGGCGTCAGATTTAATTTTCAGAAATTTTTAAAAGTTTTGTTTTTAAAAAGTTTTTATTAAAATCTCCAACTTATAATCTCCAGGAATCTGCAAAGTTATCATTCCACAAGCATTATATCCTTATATATAGATTTTTCCCGCCGATGTTATGCAGGTTTTCGTGTTTGTTTTCTCAAGTTTAACAGGTTATTTTGGACAAGGAGATGTTTATGAATCAAGCTTATGGCGATGCATTAGTCATGGAGCTTCAACATTCTCTTTGGAGGAAGATTTAACCGTGTAATTTCATTATCCACCGAGCGAATCAGGGGAGTATTTGATTTCATTCTTTTACTTTTTGCTTTTACATCTTATTATTTGGACATTGGGGACAATGTTCATCTTAAGTGTAAGGGGAGGGTAAAAGTACGATTTTAGAGAATACTATTGCGCTTGATTTTTGTTTGTTTGATAGTAGATGTGTAATAAAACTGAGATAAATACTTGTTAAGGTAATTTTAGTGCCAAATTTAAAATTTTTTACAACATATAGGAGTGAAACTTTGATCTTAATGAGCGTCTCACGGATAGGAGTTATATGACTAGCACAAAAAACCGTACCACTAAAACATTTTCCACCCCAAATATGTAAGGTTCGCCCCTAGAATTGGTAGGAAAAGCATTTATGCTATGATGTGTGTACCGGTAGCACTTAGATTCTAGAACTTGCGTTAGGACCATTCCGAGGCCACAAGTGAGACTACATTCGTGTAGTTAGATTTACTACATGATAAGAGGCATTAGGATTAACCCATTGTTTTACACCTGGGTTTTTGTTATAATTACATTGGCTACATTGGTCAAGTAATTCTCCCACACCCTTTGCGTTGTACTCATTTTTAGTACACGATACCCCTAGTACACCCCTCAGAGCCTATCTTTTCGTTTCGACCTTTAAGCATTTACTTAAAGGAAGAATTTGTTACACCCCATTAAAATGTACACCCAAATCGCCTTAGCCTACCTTGTATGCACTCATCTTTAGTGCATTATTGTTACAACATTTGTTTAAACCCAAGTTAATTATCTAGTTGATTACATGGTTGCTAAGTCGAGTCATATCCTTGTACATATTGTTTTGGGACGATTGGGACTCATGGGTAAAGTACTAGTATAATGGAGTAATGGGGAAGAACATCATTTATTACCCCCATATGTGCTAAATGTTTTAAAAGTACTCCAAGTTTTTCAATTATCTTAATTCGAGTCATTAGATTAGTATTTGTAAAGTTATGTAAAAATTTAAGTGTAAGGGGAATGCAACGCCCCTATGATGTATTATTTTGGATGGTAGGGTAAAAGTGTATGCAAAAAAAAAAAAAAAAAAAAAAAAAAAAAAAAAAAATCAAGAAAAACACAAAAAAATGAGAAAATGAAAAATAGAAAAAACATACGGACTACCATCCCGTTTCATTTTATGTTTGTTTTATATTTTTGTTATTTTGTTATTTCGTTTCTAGCTTAAGATCGAGTCGAGTCTTGGCTTAGCAACATTGTATAGTACATGTAATTAATCAAGATCTTTAACTCGCCACCAGTAAAATATCCCGTATCCAACAAAACCGTGTTTTCCTTTTCCCTACACCTAACATTATAACCCATTTAAAAGCCCTCTTTGATAGTTTATCTTAGGTGCTTACGCCTAGTGGAGGAGGTTTTCGATCCTTTCCCAAGCCTATGGTAATCTATTTGCTATGACAGGTAGTGAGAGATATTTTCCGTTTTCATTTATGAGATTTATTTTGATGACACTTGAGAGATGTGAGTATCTAAACACTACTTGTGAGGTGCTAGTTTATAATCTCCGTGCTTATTATGATTGAAGTGGAACGAATATTTGTTGTAATTACTTTTATGTTTGCATTAAATGACCCCTAACTTGTATTTTGATTAGAATAAAAGCGCATTTGCTTGAGGACAAGCAAATCTCAAGTGTAAGGGTATTTGATGAGGCGAAAAGTGTACCGCTTTTAAGGGGTCATTTAAGCCCGAAATCGTATTTATTTGATCAAATATTGCCCTAAATCGTTCCTTTTGTCATTTTAGGTACTTTTGAGGAGAAATCTGGAAAAGGAGGCATTTTGGACGTTTTTGGAGCATTAAAGTGAAGAAAACGGCAAAGTCTCAAGAATCGGCTAAAAGTTACTCTTGACGGCGTCACAATTAACATGGGACGGCGTCATGCCTTGGCAAGAAAAGTTGGATGTGAAATTTACTCATGACGGGCCAGTGAGATAGCATGTGAATTCTGACGGCGTCACGCTTTAACTTGATTAAGGGCGTCACGGCTTAAATCATAAGGGGACGGCGTCACGTTCATGGTTCGACGGCGTCAAGCCTTGATAGGCCAGAATGGATTTTTGAAGAGCTAAAGAGGGACGGCGTCAAGAAGGTCATCCGGGAACCCTAAAAGCGGCGAGGTGACGGCGTCACACTCCATAAGGTGACGCCGTCAGATCCAAAAATCTATATATAGTTTTCTAATTTTTTGTCATGAGGGAGAGCTTAGTGTGTGGAATTTTGGGATAAAACCCTAAGACGATTTTAGCTACTTTTTCAGGGCTTTTTGCCTTGAGATCTTCCATGTTTCATTGAAAGATAAGTTATCAATTAATCATTCAATATGTCTATGTGTTGTTTGATTCTATCTTATGCTTGTCTTTTGTTTAACATGTTAGGCTAATTTTATCTTGTGTTTGCTTAGATCTAATGAAACCTAGCTATTGATTATTGGTTGTTAGTGTGTTATTAGTTGTATTGGATGATTGTTTATCTATGTTAGGCTTAAGAAAACTGGCTAACTTCCTATTCGGTAACTTGCTTGAACGTCTTAAGAAACATGAACCAAACGCGTACTAAAGGTTTTTATGGTTGTATTTAATGCACAAGCGAATTCTAGTGATCCCATGTTAGGAGCTTCCTAGCCGGCTCGACATAGGAGTGAAGTAGGAGTTTGTAGAGTTTGGGGAAGTAAGTACGCCACCCCACGAATGGTATTAAGGAATACACCCGTCATCCACGCGACTAATACACACTAATTAACCGGTAAAAGATAGTTAGGGAGTAAGGAAATCTAAGTAAACACATTTCTCTACACATAAGTTTCTCACCACATTTTCATTTCAGTTATTTTATTTTATTGCATTTGTAGTAATTTGGGTTAGTTGACTAGCAACTAATTCCGCCCACTCCTTCAAAACCCGAGATTTTACTTGCTTTCATAAAAACTATAAAAACATAAAAAGAATCTTCCTCAACCCTTAGACCTAATTAGAGTAGCCTTTCATACCTAACGAACACTATTCCCTGTGGAGAACGATCAATCCCCCGTACTTACCACTACACTATACTACATCGGTCAGGTACACTGCCTGGTGGGGTTGTAAGCCTCTTGAGATCCCTCGAGAGGTAAAACCTGTTGTAAGGTTACAAAACCACGCAATCAGTTGGTAAGAGGTTTACCAAATAAAACTTTTCTCAATGACCAAACCTGTGTTTCTTGCCTTAAAGGTAAGCAACACAGAGCCTCATGTAAGCCAAAGGTCCAGAACTCTATTTCTCAAGCTTTATATATGTTGCATATGGACTTGTTTGGTCCTACTTCTGTGAATAGCTTGAATTTTAAGAGATACTGTCTTGTTATCACTGATGATTATAGTAGGTTTTCTTGGGTGTTCTTTATGAGAACTAAGGATGAAACTAGTGAAATCCTTAAGACCTTCATTGTTGAAGTAGAAAACCTAGTGGATAGGAAAGTTAAAATAATCAGGTGTGATAATGGAACATAATTTAAAAATAAGGTGATGGATGATTTTTGCAGAGAAAAAGGTATTAAGAGGGAATTTAGTGTAGCTAGAACCCCACAGCAAAATGGAGTAGCTGAGAGAAAGAATAGGACTCTTATAGAGGCTGCTAGGACAATGTTAGCTGACTCTAAGCTACCAGTTTCATTTTGGGCTGAAGCAGTTAGCACTGCTTGTTATGTATTAAATAGGGTTTTGGTTGTGCAACCTCACAATAAGACTGCTTATGAGCTTCTTATAGGTAGAACCCCTGCTTTAAGCTTCATGAGACCTTTTGGTTGTCATGTTACTATCCTTAATACCAAAGACCAACTAGGAAAGTTTGATGGGAAATCTGAGGAAGGTTTCTGTGTTGGTTATTCTCTGCACAGTAAGGCTTTTAGGGTGTACAATAAAAGCACCAAGCATGTAGAAGAAAATCTGCACATAGAATTTGTAGAGAATAAACCAAATGTTGCAGGTGTTGGTCCAGATTGGATCTTTGATATTGACAGTCTTTCAGATTCCATGAATTATGTGCCTGTTACAGGTACAAATACTAACCATGATGCAGGTTCAGAGGAGGAAGATGAAGATTTCATTTTCATGCCAATCATGGAGGAAAGTCCATTGAATGAGTCTTCTACAAAAAATGATGATATTCCATCATCAAGTGGTGTAGACAAAGAGAAAGATGTTGCTGAAACCAGTGGTCAGAATGGTAAAGAAACTGAAAATCCAACGAGCAGTACAAATAGAGTTAGTACTGCTCAGCCACAAGTTCCTACTGCTGAGCAAAATAGTAATGCTGCTAGACCAAGTCAACCTCATCTTGATTCACCAGTTCATACTGCTTCTCAAGTTGATGAGTTTGATTTCTTTGGAGATGGTCTGCAAAATATGCCAATCAACTATGCAGCTCCTTCTACTCCCCATACAATTGTACATAGGAATCATCCTCTTTCCAATGTCATAGGAGATGTACAATCTGGAGTCAAGACCAGAAGGAAAATACAAGACCTAGATCATCATGGATTTCTCAGTGTGGTATATGAGGAGAAACATCATGATGATGAGCATGAGTGTATGTTTGTATGTTTTCTATCTCAGGTAGAACCCAAGAATGTGCTAAAGGCTTTAGAAGAATCAAGTTGGGTTGAGGCTATGCAAGAAGAACTGCTTCAATTCAAAATTCAGAAGGTTTGGGTTCTGGTTGATCTACCAAAAGGAATGAGAGTGATTGGTACTAAGTGGGTATTCAGGAACAAGAAGGATGAGAGAGGCATTGTGATAAAGAACAAAGCAAGACTGGTTGCTCAAGGCTATACACAGGAAGAAGGGATTGATTATGAGGAGGTTTTTGCACCTGTTGCTAGACTTGAAGCAATAAGGTTATTTCTTGCTTATGCTTCCTATATGGGTTTTCTAGTCTATCAAATGGATGTGAAGAGTGCCTTTTTGTATGGTACTATTGATGAGGAGGTATATGTATCTCAACCTCCTGGTTTCATAGACCCAGACCATCCTGACAAAGTTTATAAGGTGGTTAAAGCTCTTTATGGATTGCATCAAGCTCCAAGAGCTTGGTATGGGACTCTTGCTACTTATTTGTTGAAGAATGGGTTCAATAGGGGTAAAATTGATCAAACTCTGTTTATCAAGAAGAACAAGGGTGATATTCTACTGGTTCAAGTTTATGTAGATGATATCATCTTTGGTTCTACAAACAAGAAATGTGCAGAGAGTTTGAGAAATTAATGAAAGATCAGTTTGATATGAGCTCTATGGGTGAGCTTACTTTCTTTCTTGGGCTTCAAGTACAGCAGAAGTCTGATGGAATATTTATCTCTCAGGATAAATATGTTGGTGAAATATTGAGGAAATTCCAATTCACAGATGCCAAGGTTGTTAGCACACCAGTTGATAAGGAGACACATTTGCTATTAAAGGATCACAGTGGTGAAGATGTGGATGTGCACATGTATAGATCTATGATTGGGTCTTTGATGTATCTCACATCATCCAGGCCTGACATTATGTTCTCAGTTTGTGCTTGTGCTAGATTCCATGTAAATCCTAAGGTGTCTCATCTCACAGCAGTAAAGAGAATCTTCAGATACCTTAAAGGTCAACCTAAGTTGGGGCTATGGTATCCTAAAGAGTTTGCATTTGATCTAGTGGCATTCTCTAATTCTGATTATGCTGGTGCTAGCATGGATAGAAAATCTACAACAGGTGGTTGTCAGTTCTTGGGTTGTAGATTAATTTCTTGGCAGTGTAAGAAGCAGACTATGGTGGCCACTTCTACTACTGAAGCAGAATATGTGGCAGCAGCAAGTTGTTGTGCTCAAGTTCTTTGGATTCAAAACCAGATGCTTGATTATGGGTACAATTTCTTAAACACAATTATACATATAGACAATAGCAGTACAATGTGTATCATTAAGAATCCAGTTCAACATTCAAAAACTAAACACATTGAAATTAGACATCATTTTATAAGAGACTGTGCTGAAAAGAAGTTAATAAAAGTTGTTAAAATACACACTGATGACAACTTTGCTGATCTCTTAACAAAAGGTTTTGATGTAGGAAGATTTTAGTACTTGGTAACAGGTATTGGAATGCTTAATCCTTCAAAAGATTAATGTCTAAGTGTTTTTGGTTTTTGTACTGCTAGTTGTGCTATTTGTATAGTTAGTACTGCTTGGTAATTTTTAGTACTGCTTGTGAATTTGTTAGTCAATTGAGATAACTGTTAAAAGAAAATATTGTGTATTGTGTTTTCTTTGGTTTTGGACTAACATTTCAGGTTAAGAAAAGCTTTTTGCTTTGGATTGTGCTTTGGGAAGTATGGTAGTTTGGACTATAAAGTGTGCATACTTGTCACACAACAAATGGTAATTGGTTCACCATGTCTAATCCACATTAGAACCAACTAGTCCAGATCAAACGGTTTCTGGTAAAGACTTCTCAAATCCGTTTATGGTTGACAGTTTACCAAAAACTGGATGGTTATCAACTCACCATATCTAAGTGTGAAGAGTTGGCTAGTCCATAGCAAACGGCTATTGGTAAAGACATAACAAATCCGTTAATAGCTGATAGTTTGCTAAAAACTATACGTGGACAAAAGTGTTTTCAAATCCACATTCCAATTAACTTTGATTTTATTTCAGAAAATTTTTAAACAGTTAGTACTGCTAGTTTCAACTAGTTTGTACTGCTCTTTTATTTCAAACTTGGTTCATTCTAAGTTTATGCTCTATGATTCACCTCTCTCAGAAGGTTACACATCTGGAAGTGTTAAGAGCAGTTTGAAACTACAAAACTGAATTGATGGTAACTTGTACAAATTGTCATATTTGATGTTGAGCTCGAATGTCCTATGTTCTAGTTCATCTGATGGTGAAGATTCTTCCAAACAGGGGAGGAATTAAAAGTTTGTTCAGTTGCTGTTAAAGATGATTATGTAATTCAGGGGAGGTTATAAATTCAGAATCTGAGATAAGTGTGATGTTTATGCTGATAGTGAATGTTTAAGTACACAAGGAGATAAAGTTTATTCATTAAAGTGGTGCATTCATTACATAAGCAGAAGTTTTGTTACAATCCTGGACTCAAAGTCAACATAATCAACACACAAACCTAAACACACAACCCTAACACCTCATCACTACTCAAGCTTCCTCTTCCCTTTATCCTTAAAATCAGGCATGGACTTGTGAACTCCTTTGTCTTTGATTGAGTTCCACACCTTCGGACTTGGGAGCCCCATCACTTGTTTATTTGGTTTTGGTCGTGGTTGATTCCTTACAGGCACTGAGATCTTACTCATACCTGACACAGCTTTTTCGATCTCTCTTGTCAGTAAAACTGATAGTGGAAGTGGATGTGCTTGCTGATCATCATCATCAGAGGAAGTTGGAAGGTCATCATCAGAAGATACTTCTTCAGCTTGTGGAGATGGATTCCTGATAGTCAGATTAGTGTAGTTCGGTGGAAAGTAATTTTTCCATCCTTCACTTTCTGAATCCGAAGATGAATCTGATGAAATCTCAATCATGTTTGGATTGGATGAACTCATTGTGTTTTGAAGAATGTGATGGGTTAGTGTTGATAATTCAAGATCTTTTATAGAACCAATGGAGATTTAATGCCATTGAATGTTGGGTCGGTATTAGGAGTAAATTCTTTGGGTTGGTATTTGGAATTAATTCCTTGCAGGAATAAGTTTAATTAAGGAGACTTTTGAAGAGTTGACCAAATTTGATGTATTATTATTGGTCAACAGATGGATATGTGAAGAAAATTCCCAAGTGTTTCAAGATTGAAGATAAATGTTTGAAAGAATCCACCCCATCATATAACGTTGGAGTTTAATTCAAGAAACTTGTTGATTTGCATAGAAATCATAAGTTTAGGGGAGGATTGTTGGGAATTAAATTAAGCAGTTAGTACGGTTCTGTATAAGTTAGTACGGTTGAACAGTTGCTGAAGAATACAAGAACAGTTAGTACTGCTGATGAAGAAAGTTCGTACTGCTTATAAGATTAAGATGAAACCGTATGAAGATAAATATGGAATGGATATGATGTATATCTTATTTGTATAGATTGATACGGTAGATTGTTTACTTGTAAAGGACTCTTTGTGCTATAAAAAGAGATCCTTAGTTAGGGTTTAAAAAACATCCCATACGTATATGCATCATTAAGAGCTTCACGTTTTTCATTGTAATCGTTCAATATATTGAAGCAAAGTGTTTGGTTAAATATTGTCTTGTTATTCTTACTGTTACATTCATACGATCACATACATTCACCAAACACATATTCTTCTAAGTACTTGGTAGTAAATTCCGCGTGCTATCAAGTATATATTCAAAGTATCTCCAACACAACTCGTGTGTGTTTAGATGAGGTCAAGGGGAAGCATATTCAGTTGATTTTGGAGATTGGGCACACACACAGGGGAAGTAACACACACACAGACGATGTTTGGATTTGATTTTGGTTTTAATGGCTCGAATTTATCTTATTTATTGGTGAAGACGATTACTTGTTACTTATTTGAAGGTGAAGTGGAATTATTTGGGTTTATGTTCTTATTATATCTACGAATTGACGAACACTTGAAGGAGTTACGTTATTGTGCTCAGTGTTCACATTGTCAAGAGATTGCGATCTCCCTATACATCGGATTGGGTATACGTTCGCAGTTATATTTAAGACATGAGTTTGGGTTATTCTACTTCAGCATCGGATGGGTAATGGTTAGTTTTCTTCTTCAATACATCGAGGTGAAGGTTTTTCTACTGCTAGTTGATATTACTACTGCTGGTTTTGACTTCTACTGTTTCAAGTTCATTTATAGTGCGGAAAACTTAATGGTGGGTAATTTGAAACATTGGAATGATGGATTGGTCGTGTGATATTGATTCGTGGTGTAATGATCAAGGTTGCATATTTTTGTCCCCTATTTGATGATGACAAAAAGGGGAAGAAGAGAATATTGAAGATTGCAGCTTGAAGAGCCTTGATGATATGCATGGATTAAGGGGAAGATCATCTTTCATTGGTCGTTGGTTTTGTCATATCAACTAGGGGAAGATTGTTAGGAATTAAATATGAGTTGATATTGACAAAATATGAAAGATGAAGGACTTATGGAGACAAAGGATGAAACTTCACAAAGAAGAAAAGATTACAGCAAATCTTTTATTATTTTATGTATATCCTTTGTAAACCCTAGGTATCTCTATTATATAAAGAGATACAGGGTATTAGTTTTATGTGTGTGTGTCATAATGTAGTCGACTAAAAGGTATAGGTCGGGTTCTAAGCATCAAGTTCCTACAATGGATACCTAGGTTTGGTGATTGTATTGTTAGAGTAGAGATGATGATGAGAAACTTTGTTCAATAATAATGATTAGTTTGTTCTTATTCCGTTGTGCATCGTATGTGTTTAATCATTATTATTGTTAATCCCTACATGAGGTCTAAACAACCTCGAGCTAAACGATCCTATCAGGTGGTATCAGAGCCAGGTTGCTCGTGATCTAGGATGTTACAAGGTTTTCTGTCGATGTGGAGCAGATCTCATAAATGTTTGAGGTAATCGTATTTTTTTTCCGCTATGAGCAGATCTAATTGGCAACCTCGTACTGCTACTGTATGAAGAGCTGCTTCTCGTACTAATTAATGGACGGTGATAATTTATTGGTTAGTATTCTTTATATGGAACGATCATGGGTCATAGTGAATAAATATTCTTTATTGATCGATTTGTCGCTTACTGGTTTATACACAAGTGAAAGAATAAATTGATCGCTGGTCTTTACTTTGTCGTGTACTACAAATTACGAATTTTCGTCTACTGCTGTTCTTTTTAATTGGTTGATTATATATTATACAAAGGAAAGTGGAGATGGTTTGTTATCTTTTGTCAGTACACATTGATTATCTCATACTGATTAGTCAACACAAATTGATTGAATATTTAAGAAGTCGGTCGCTTTTACAAAGAAAAAGAAAGCACATGGGCAAGTGGTTACCTCGTATACATTAATTGGAGATTGGATGAAGACCTTTAGCAGTTGCGTATACTGATCTCAGTTGAGATAATGGATTATTATTTGAGATTCGCTTTTGGTATCTGATGGTTATTGGTCTAACAGTTTCTACTGCTCACTTTAAAATTTAGTACTGCTTATTAGTTTATGAGTAGCAGTTTGTACTGCTGGCTTCGCCAGTTAGTACTGCTTGGGTTTCGCGTTTGTACTGCTCAACAACAGTTAGTACTGCTAGCTTTGGAGGATGAAAAGTTTATACTGCTGATTATAAATTTTGTATTGCTGTTTGGTACTGCTAGCGCATGGAATTCTAAAAGTGAGGGGAAGACATACGAGATTTGGAACACATTGGTTCCATAACACACACACCAGGGGAAAACACACACACAAGATTTTTGGATTTTTGGTTATGACCTGATGATTCATTCATTACTTTTGGGAATCAGGTTCAGATTATAAGAACTGTTTTTTCATTCTACTACTGCTTGGTTTCAAATATTATTGTAGTCATTTTTCGAAAGCTATTTGGTGATCTTCATGGTACTACATGGTATTTGTTTCTATGGTGGTTGTTATTCGACAAGTTCTTTCAAATGGTTACCATATGGGTTTCAGGGGAAGCTTTAATACTTAACCATTTGTGTGCTACATCAAGGTGAAGGTTTTTGTGATTGCTCGTTGGTATTCATACTGAAGATTTGGGATTTTTATGTCTTGCGTTAATTTAATAAGTAAGTGTTTTGGTGTTCTTAATGGTGGATAATTCAAGACATTAGAAGACTCGATTGGAAGTATGGTATTAGTTGGTAATTATGAAGATCAAAGTTGCATAGTTCTTTTTCTTTTCCTAGTTGAGTGTGATAAAAAAGGGAAGAAGATATTGAAGATTGCAGTTTGAAGATTCTTGATGGTATGCATGGCTTAAGGGGAAGACGAGGAAGACTACATCTTTCATACATGGTTTTGTCATATCAACTAGGGGAAGATTGTTAGGAATTAAATTTGAGTTGATATTGACAAAATATGAAAGATGGAGGAAACTTATGAAGACAAAGTTAAAGGACTAATTATGTTAAATGTTAAAGTCTTTGTAACCCTAATCTCTATTATATAAAGAGATTAGAGGCATAGGTTTTAGATACACAGGTCTTCCACAATGTAGTCATCAAAGGGGTGTGTGTGTCTAGGCGTCAAGTCCTCTAATGGACGCCTAGGGTTCGTAGTTTGTATAGGTTACAAGAATCGTTCAACTAACCTTGTTTAATAATAATGAGTCATTTGATTATTCCGCTGCGTACAATATTGTTATTCATTATTATTGTGTTAATTCCTAGATGAGGTCTAATAAACAATGAAGTCATACTTGTACAAGTATATGTTGATGACATCATCTTTGGCTCAACAAGTTATAAACTTTGCAAACAGTTTGAAAAACTGATGGCAAAGAAATTTGAAATGAGCATGATGGGATAACTAACTTACTTCCTTGGTCTGCAAATCAAGCAGACTGATAAAGGAACCTCTATCAGTTAAGAGAAGTATGTCAGAAGCCTACTGAAGAAGTATGAGCTCAGTGACTGTGCCTCAGTCAAAACTCCCATGTTTCCACCAAACAACCTTGCTCCTGACCTTACTGGAAAACCAGTGAATCAAACTCTTTTCAGAGGAATGATAGGATCACTGATGTATCTACTTGCATCAAGGCCTGACATCCAATTCTCAGTCTGTTTGTGTGCCAGATATCAATCTGACCCAAGAGAATCTCATCTCACTGCTGTGAAAAGGATACTCAGGTACCTGAAAGGTACTCCAAACCTTGGATTATACTATCCAAAATGTTCAGGCTTTGATCTCAAAGGATACTCAGACTCTGACTATGCTAGATGCAACATGGACAGAAAAATCACCTCAGGCTCCTGCCAAATCCTTGGTGGGAAACTAGTCTGTTGGAGTGCTAAGAAGCAACAATCAGTTGCCATGTCCTCAGCTGAAGCTGAATATGTTGCAGCAGCAAGTTGTTGTGCAAATGTACTCTGGATGAAAAGTCAACTCAGTGACTATGGAATTCAGTACAAGATGGTTCCCATCTTTTGTGATAACACAAGTGCAATTGCCATCTCAAACAACCCTGTTCTTCATCAGAGAACAAAACACATTGATATTAGATATCATTTCATCAGGGACCATGTCATGAATGGTGACATTGAATTACACTTCATTCCTACTGAATATCAGCTAGCTGATATATTCACCAAACCATTGGATAAACCAACTTTCACAAGACTGAAAGCTAAACTAGGAATGTTGGATATTGAGAATCAGTCCACTGATTGAATCCATCTAACTAAGTGTAAATTCTGAAAACCCCAGGTCCCTGACTTAATGTGTTCCTCAGTGAATAAGATCACTGAATCACCTTCCCTGAACTCAGGAACTAAACCCAAGTCCCTGAACAAGCAGGATAACCTACCCTGAACCCTTGTACCTCAGGAACTAAACCCAAGTCCTGAACAAGCAGGTTCACTGAATGAAGAGTCATTCAGGGCCCTCAAGTGACATTCAATGCTAACTTAAATGCTCTAAGTATCTAGTTAGTAAATGTCCGAGGTTGGTAACTGAATTCTTATTAAATATAAGAATATTTGTTCTTTTGCCTTTCTGGCATGCACCTCATGGGCCCCCACATTCCCACTTGGCATTTAATGCCTCTCCAATCACATTACAGATATGTGATGACTCAACCCTACAAATTACACTTTTTGCAGACGGCACAACTGTTCGCCTCGACAGTTGCACAAAACAGGGAAAGTGGAGTGGTTATGAATTAAATGCGGATCTCAAACGTTTTATTCAAAACGGTTTTCAAAATAATATCTTTTGAGAAAATTAAACCGCTTAATGCCTAAAATACCCTCTTCTCCACTTCCCTATAAATACCCCCCAAACAAAAAAAACACACTCACGTTTTTAGAAAATCTTAAGCAAATTCTTGCCTTTTTCTTTCAAAACAAAATTTTGTGTGTGTGTTCTTAGTCCTTAGAAACCCAGACCTTTGTTGTTCTTGCAAACCCAAGACTCACCCAACAAAAATGGCTACATCTAAAGCTATCACATACGCCCCAAATGTGAAATTCCTCATCGAGGGCGTAGACATGACCAAGAACAACGTGGTAGGCAACATTGCCTATCCCCAAAAGTTTTGGGCGTACAAGAATGTGGTCAAGTATTTAAAAAAATGCTTTCTTGCTACGGCGTTCACAAAGACCCCCCCAGTCATTTATAATGACTATCTGAGGGAATTTTGGTGTACAGCAGTGGCAACTAGCCCTGAGGACACCAAAGACTCTATTATCACTTTCTCAGTGATGAATGGGAGAAGGACCCTCTCCCTTGATTACTCAACCTTCATCAAGGCCACTGGTCTTGATTTCGCTGAGAATTTTGCGCCCAACCCCACTGACCAAGAAGTTAAAGCAGAATTGCTTTTTCTAGGGCCACATGACCCCAAACAACCTGAAGTGGCCCTAGGACAATTATTGGCAAAGGCACCAATAATGAAGACTTGGTTCTCTCCCATCTGGAGGATCCTGATGACTTTTGTCATTCAGGTCCTTGGAGGGAATAAATCCTCCACGGAGCAATTGAACTCATCATAACAATTGATGGTGTTCAGTCTCCTGGAGGGTAGAAAAATTGACATCGGAGGAATAATCTTCCATGACCTCGTTGCCAAGCTCTCAGAAAAATCTAGGCAAAGACACCTGTCTTACCCAAGGTTCATTTCCTGTGTGCTTCAGGACTTACTTGGCCCTGATTATATTAGGCCTGACGCTCAAGGATCTAAACCTGACGTCCTACACAAGGCCAATTATACCAATGGCATAACAGAGGTACAACCAGTCGCCCTGACCAACTACATGCTGGTAGTCATTCAGGGTGACAAAGCAATCTCACCCATTCCTTCTCCTAAAAAGCAGGAGAAGAAGAAAAAGAAGGCAGGGACCAAGAAGGTGGTTAAACCCAAATCACTCGCCCTTGGATCTTCTGCCTCAGAACCCAAAAAAGGGGAAAAAATGGCCAAGACCTCAGAGACACCCATCATTGAGACCCTCTTGACCTTAAAACAAAGGCCAACGGAGGTCACTGAGAAATCATCCTCAGTGTCCTCGGGCAAACCCCAGTTTCCTCATGGCTCTACTGACATACACAAGTTGGTAGGGTCAGGAACCTCCACCCAATCACATCCCGATGAAGGCATTAGTCAATCACAACCTATGCCTGAGGGAGTACAGGGTCCTGAATCCTCGGTAGAGCAGCACTACTCTACTGAGAAGGGGACCCACACCCAATCACATCCCGTTCACGGCTCTGAGAAATCACACTCAGAGTCTCAGGGAGTCAAGGACCCTAAATCCCCAAAAGGGCAGTACAACCCTGATGGGAAGGGGGTCCAACAATCACAAACTGTGCCTTATGATAGTACTAGAGAACACCCACCAGTCCTTGAAGGCGCACATGGGGACAAAGACTCAGGGGGCATGCGACCATCCGCTGATATGGAACCACAACCCCCTCAAGGAGGATCCATTCCCTCGAGAACTGACTCCAAAAGCCAGGCTGAGCAAACCCACTCAGTTATTATGGCAGGGTCAGGACCTGGCCAAACCCAGTTGCAGATTCAGTCAATGGCGGATTTTCAGGCTGCTCTCTTGTCTGATGAGGAGCTCAGTATTGATAGTGAGGAAGAAGTGTTTGAGGCAGGTGATGATATGGATACTGATGCTCAACCCACTGAACAATCGCATCAGTCTTCTCCACATCAGGGTGAAGAATCAGAATCTCAGGCTGATCATTCATCGGACTCTGAATCATCCTGCCCAGCCAATCTCAGGAAGTATGACAACATTCTTCCTCTCACTGAAAGACAATTGGTCAAGTTCTTGCAGAAGGCCAACAATGCTCTCTTTCAAGGGCTTACTGAAGAAATTTTTGACCAACATTGTGAAGCTGCAGTTCATTATGCCAACCTGAAGGACTCTGTTGAATCTTATCATGATGAAGTTAATGAGCAACAATCAGGGATTTCCTACTCCTTGACAACTCTTGATCAGAATCTTAAAATGTTCAACGCTACTCTTTCCAACATTTCGAAGAGCGTTGCAACTATTCAAGAGTCAGTGAAAGATGACCCTGAGCTCAACAAGAAGATTCTTCAGGCCTATGAGACCTATCAGCAACAGACAACTCAGTTCACTGAGCTTGTCAAAATGCTGACAACCTCCAACCTTCAGGGTCTCAGCTCTTCAGTGGACTCCATCAAGTCTTCCCTGGTTCTTATGGAGGCACAATTGGCATCTTGGGCCAAGTCTTCGAATTCCTTGGCCTGGAATCTTAGGCCTCGAATGACTGCTATAGAGGCTTCTGATGAAGCGAAAAGTGTACCGCTTTTAAGGGTCATTTAAGCCTTAAATCGTATTTATTTGATCAAATATTGCCCTAAATCGTTCCTTTTGTCATTTTAGGTACTTTTGAGGAGAAATCTGGAAAAGGAGGCATTTTGGACGTTTTTGGAGCATAAAAGTGAAGAAAACGACAAAGTCTCAAAAATCGGCTAAAAGTTACCTTTGACGGCGTCAGATTTTACTCTGGACGGCGTCATGGCTTGGCAAGAAAAGGTGGATGTGAAATTTACTCATGATAAGCCAGTGAAAATTGCATGTAAATTCTGACGGCGTCACGCTTTAACCTGATCAAGGGCGTCACGGCTTAATTCAAAGAGGGACGGCGTCACGTTCAAGGTCTGACGGCGTCAAGCCTTGATAAGCCAGAACGGATTTTGGAGAGCTAAAGAGGGACGACGTCAAGAAGGTCATCCGGGAACCCTAAAAGCGGCGAGGTGACGGCGTCACACTCCATAAGGTGACGCCGTCAGATCCAAAAATCTATATATAGTTTTCTAATTCTTTGTCATTAAGGAGGACTTAGTGTGGAATTTTTGGGAGAAAACCCTAAGACGATTTTAGCATCTTTTTCAAGGCTTTTTGCCTTGAGATCTTCCATGTTACATTGAAAGATAAGTTATCAATTAATCATTCAATATGTCTATGTGTTGTTTGATTTTATCTTGTTCTTGTCTTTTGTTTAACATGTTAGGCTAGATTTATCTTGTGTTTGCTTAGATCTAATGAAACCTAGATATTGATTATTGGTTATTAGTGTGTTATTAGTTGTATTGGATGATTGTTTATCTATGTTAGGCTTAAGAAAACTGGCTAACTTCCTATTCGGTAACTTGCTTGAACGTCTTAAGAAACATGAACCAAATGCGTACTAAAGGTTTTTATGGTTGTATTTAATGCACAAGCGAATTCTAGTGATCCCATGTTAGGAGCTTCCTAGCCGGCTCGACATAGGAGTGAAGTAGGAGCTTGTAGAGTTGGGGAAGTACGTACGCCACCCCACGATTGGTATTAAGGAATACACCCGTCATCCACGCGACTAATACACACTAATCAACCGGTAAAAGATAGTTAGGGAGTAAGGAAATCTAAGTAAACACATTTCTCTACACATAAGTTTCTCACCAACTTTTCATTTTTGTTATTTATTTTATTTGCATTTGTAGTTATTTGGGTTAGTTGACTAGCAACTAATTCCGCCCACTCCTTCAAACCCGAGATTTTACTTGCTTTCATAAAATTATAAAAACACAAAAAAAGAATCTTCCTCAACCCTTAGACCTATTAGAGTAGTTTTTCATACCTAACGAACACTATTCCCTGTGGAGAACGATCAATCCCCCGTACTTACCACTACACTATACTACATCGGTCAGGTACACTGCCTGGTGGGGTTGTAAGCCTCTTGAGATCCCTCGAGAGGTAAAACCTGTTGTAAGGTTGCAAAACCACGCATCAAGTTTTTGGCGCCGTTGCCGGGGAATAGTTATTGTTTAGGTTGAATTTTTATTTTATAGGTCTACTCACTAGATTCCTTTCTAGTGAGATTTTTGTTTTATTTTTCTAGGTTTTCTTTAGTCTATCTATTTTCTTCGTGTCTTTGTTCGTAACCATACCATCCGACATCATGGAAGATGGTAATATCCTTAATCCCAACAACCCACCACCACAACAACCACCACCTCCTAGAGCCCGTACTTTAGGAGAGTATTCCCGTCCTAGCCACCATGGCTATCGAAACACCATTGAGCTCACTCAAGGAGCCAATATCACACCCTTGCGATCCGACACCATCCGGTTGGTGCAAAGCGGATGCGCATTCCATGGACTTCGTTCCGAAGATCCTAATCAACACCTCAAGGACTTTCTTAAAATCGTTGATTCTATAGACCTTGATGTTGCCACTCGAGAGACGACCCGATTGCGTCTCTTTCAATTCTCTCTGCGGGATCAAGCTAGTCAATGGCTAGAACGTCAACCCGCAGGATCCATCACCTCTTGGGATGATCTCACTACTCGTTTCCTTGCTCAGTTTTTCCCACCGGGAAGAACTACCAAGCTAAGGAAGGATATCTTGACGTTTGAACAACGTCGAGGTGAAACCCTCTACGGGGCATGGATTCGATTCAAGGACTTACTCCAAAAAGTCCCTCATCATGGCATAAATCTATGGCTTCAAATCCAAATCTTCTATGACCATGTTGATTACCACACCAAGCGTGCCATCGATCGAGCCGCCGGGGGCAGATTGCGCGACAAAAGCGCCGAGGAATCATGGGAGATCATTGATGAGCTTGCATCCGACGATGATGAATTGTGGCAAGTCTCCCACGACGTGCGCTCGGCAGTCAAGACATATTCATCACCCGATACAGCCAATCAAATCACTGAGGAAAGCGTTAGTGAACTTGAGAAAAGGGTTGCATATCTTATGGAAAAGCAAAAGAGACCCTTAAGTCCACAAAAAGCAACAATTAACTCAGTCTCAAGCGTTAAGCAAACACCATTGTCCGAATCACCCCTTAGGGAAAATGCTAAACCCTTCCATAAGCACGCTCAACCCAACTCACCACCTCAGGAACTTAGTCCAACATTCGAAGCTCGAATGAGAGAGTACATGTCAAAACACTCCGAACGGTTGGCAAAATTTGAGGAAGCCGTCTACAAACAGAAGGAGGAAATGGAAGAGAAAATGGCGGAGATGATGAATCTTTTGAAAGAATACACAAATACAAAAGCCCCTGAAAAAGTGTTGGTGAGGGATGACGCTGAAGTTCCTAACACTAAATTTGTCAAGGCCACCTCCGTCGTCCAAGAGGGCGGAAATGATGGAAGAGGGAAATCCATAACTATGGAAGTTAACAAAATTGACCTCATCCCACTTAATAATGGAAACACCAATGCGTACAAATGCGATTCCGACAAAGGAGAGGAGGCGCCCTCTGAGGAGCGCCAATTGGTTGAACCGCCAGTGTCACAACAAGTGAAGCATTACTTGAAGCACGAAATAAACAAGGAAACCATAAACGATTGGGTAAGAAACTATCGACGTACTCATCTACCCAACAAGGAGTCAAAGAAGATGGAACCGGATGATGAATCCGACACATTACCCGGAGGGCAATTGTATGAGTGCCTCATAAGACAAAAGTTAGTGGAAAAGCAGAAATTCTACGGGGTCTTTGAAATACCATGCAGCATTGGAAAACACAAGTATCTGGATGCGATAGCTGACCAAGGTTCCGACGTAAATTTGATGCCCTTATCCGTTTATGTTCAGTTAACCGATGAGTTGCCATCCATCACCCATACTAAACTCTCCTTTGCGAAACATTCTTACGAGTATCCGTTAGGAATTGCAGAAGATGTGTTGGTCAACGTTGCCGGATTCCTATATCCGGTCGACTTCATGATTATTGAAAGAAATGACATGAATATGCCAATAATCCTTGGGGCACCCTTTCTCGCGACCACTAGGGCACAAATCAATTACGAAAAAAGTACCATCCAAATGAAGAAGGGGAAGAAGACGATAAACTTCCCAACGATTCCACGTCATATACGAGATGTTGCCCTACAAAAAAGGATGGAGGCTAACCCCAATGTAATCCGTGGTAATGTTCGAGAGAAAATTCTTGCATGGGAGGCAAGGATTAAGAATTATATGGAAAATGAGATTAGAGAATGTAAGGGTGGAAATAACGATTATATTGAGGCTGATGAGCAAACCAATAACCCCGTTGAATTTACAAAAGGAGACTCGGTGCTCCTAAGGCATTCAGAAACAGAAGCACCTACCAATGAACCAAGTCCCTGGTGGTACGGACCATTCACAATTAAAAGTTTACACCAAGATGGGATAGTAAGCTTGACCAGCAAAGGAGGAGGTGAAGTGACCGCGAATGTCGAGCGATTGAGACACCACCACCCTGATAACAAGGATCATATCTATCAGGGATACGTCATTATGAATGATGGAATCACGTAATGTACGTGACTTTGAGTCTAGCTACAAGACTCGTTAATAAAGAAAAGCGCTTCTTGGGAGGCAACCCAAGCTTTATTTTATTTATTTGCTTTGTGTGTTTATTCGTTTGTTTGTTTGTTTTTATTTGTTTCCGTATGTGTGTTTAATTTTTATTAGTATTGATTCATGTTCAAAACTAATTTGTGAAAATGCTTTATTTTGTTTTTAACTTCGTCTTAACTACATATAAAGGTATTTTGCAAAAGTTAAGTGTAAGGGAAATCTAAATCGGTTTATTAGAACACAAATTAACATGAATTGTAATAATAATAAATTAACATACATATTAGTGTGTGTTTGAGTCAAATGCTTGTATCGAGTCATAATGATGTTTTGCAGGATTTCCAGGAAGTAAGGTAAAGGTTTTTCCAGAAATTTTCCGGAAACTTAAAATGAAAATTTTTGTCAGGTCATTTCTGACGGCGTCAGGGTTTATAACCTGACGGCGTCAGATTTAATTTTCAGAAATTTTTGAAAGTTTTGTTTTTAAAAAGTTTTTATTAAATCTCCAACTTATAATCTCCAGGAATCTGCAAAATTATCATTCCACAAGCATTATATCCTTATATATAGATTTTATCCCGCCGATGTTATGCAGGTTTTCGTGTTTGTTTTCTCAGGTTTAACAGGTTATTTCGGACAAGGAAATGTTTTGAATCAAGCTTATGGCGATGCATTAGTCATGGAGCTTCAACATTACTTTGGAAGAAGATTTAACCGTGTTACTTCATTATCCACCGAGCGAATCAGGGGAGTATTTGATTTCATTCTTTTACTTTATGCTTTTACATCTTGTTATTTGAACATTGGGGACAATGTTCATCTTAAGTGTAAGGGAGGGTAAAAGTACGATTTTAGAGAATGCTATTACGCTTGATTTTTGTTTGTTTAATAGTAGATGTGTAATAAAACTGAGATAAATACCTGTTAGGGTAATTTTAGTGCCAATTTTAAAATTTTTTACAACATATAGGAGTGAAACTTTGATCTTAATGAGCGTCTCATGGATAGGAGTTATATGACTAGCACAAAAACCGTACCATTAAAAAAATTTTCCACCCCCAAATATGTGAGGTTCACCCCTAGAATTGGTAGGAAAAGCATTTATGCTATGATGTGTGTACCGGTAGCACTTAGATTCTAGAACTTGCGTTAGGACCATTCCAAGGCCACAAGTGAGACTACATTCGTGTAGTTAGATTTACTACATGATAAGAGGCATTAGGATTAACCCATTGTTTTACACCTGTGTTTTTGTTATAATTACTTTGGCTACATTGGTCAAGTAATTCTCCCACACCCTTTGCGTTGTACTCATTTTTAGTACACGATACCCCTAGTACACCCCTCAGAGCCTATCTTTTCGTTTCGACCTTTAAGCATTTTACTTAAAGGAAGAATTTGTTACACCCCACTAAAATGTACACCCAAATCGCCTTAGCCTACCTTGTATGCACTCATTTTAGTGCATTATTGTGACAACATTTGTTTAAACCCAAGTTAATTATCTAATTGATTACATGGTTGCTAAGTCGAGTCATATCCTTGTACATATTGTTTTGGGACGATTGGGACTCATGGGTAAAGTACTAGTGTAATGGAGTAATGGGGAAGAACATCATTTATTACCCCCATATGTGCTAAATATTTTAAAAGTACTCCAAGTGTTTTGATTATCTTAATTCGAGTCATTAGAATAGTTATTTGTAAAGTTATGTAAAAGTTCAAGTGTAAGGGGAATGCAATGCCCCTATGATGTATTATTTTGGATGGTAGGGCAATAGTGTATGAAAAAAAAAAAAAAAAAAAAAAAAAAAAAAAAAGAGAAAAAGAAAAATAGAAAAAAACATACGGACTACCATCCCGTTTTATTTTATGCTTATTTTATGTTTTTGTTATTTTCTTTCATTAGCTTAGATCGAGTCGAGTCTTGGCTTAGCAACATTGTATAGTACATGTAATTGATCAAGATCTTTAACTCGCCACCAGTAAAATATCCTTTATCCAACAAAACCGTGTTTTCCTTTTCCCTATACCTAACGTTATAACCCATGTAAAAGCCCTCTTTGATAGTTTATCTTTGGTGCTTACGCCTAGTGGAGGAGGTTTTCGATCCTTTCCCAAGCCTATGGTAATCTATTTGCTAAGACAGGTAGTGAGAGATATTATCCGTTTTCATTTATGAGATTTATTTTGATGACACTTGAGAGATGTGAGTATCTAAACACTACTTGTGAGGTGCTAGTTTATAATCTCCGTGCTTATTATGATTGAAGTGGAACGATTATTTGTTGTAATTACTTTTATGTTTGCATTAAATGACCCCTAACTTGTATTTTGATTAGAATAAAAGCGCATTTGCTTGAGGACAAGCAAATCTCAAGTGTAAGGGTATTTGATGAAGCGAAAAGTGTACCGCTTTTAAGGGGTCATTTAAGCCCTAAATCGTATTTATTTGATCAAATATTGCCCTAAATCGTTCCTTTTGTCATTTTAGGTACTTTTGAGGAGAAATCTGGAAAAGGAGGCATTTTGGACTTTTTGGAGCATAAAAGTGAAGAAAACGACAAAGTCTCAAAAATCGGCTAAAAGTTACCTTTGACGGCGTCAGATTTTACTCTGGACGGCGTCATGGCTTGGCAAGAAAAGGTGGATGTGAAATTTAGTCATGATAAGCCAGTGAAAATTGCATGTAAATTCTGACGGCGTCACGCTTTAACCTGATCAAGGGCGTCACGGCTTAATTCAAAGAGGGACGGCGTCACGTTCAAGGTCTGACGGCGTCAAGCCTTGATAAGCCAGAACGGATTTTGGAGAGCTAAAGAGGGACGGCGTCAAGAAGGTCATCCGGGAACCCTAAAAGCGGCGAGGTGACGGCGTCACACTCCATAAGGTGACGCCGTCAGATCCAAAAATCTATATATAGTTTTCTAATTCTTTGTCATTAAGGAGGACTTAGTGTGGAATTTTTGGGAGAAAACCCTAAGACGATTTTAGCATCTTTTTCAAGGCTTTTTGCCTTGAGATCTTCCATGTTACATTGAAAGATAAGTTATCAATTAATCATTCAATATGTCTATGTGTTGTTTGATTTTATCTTGTTCTTGTCTTTTGTTTAACATGTTAGGCTAGATTTATCTTGTGTTTGCTTAGATCTAATGAAACCTAGATATTGATTATTGGTTATTAGTGTGTTATTAGTTGTATTGGATGATTGTTTATCTATGTTAGGCTTAAGAAAACTGGCTAACTTCCTATTCGGTAACTTGCTTGAACGTCTTAAGAAACATGAACCAAATGCGTACTAAAGGTTTTTATGGTTGTATTTAATGCACAAGCGAATTCTAGTGATCCCATGTTAGGAGCTTCCTAGCCGGCTCGACATAGGAGTGAAGTAGGAGCTTGTAGAGTTGGGGAAGTACGTACGCCACCCCACGATTGGTATTAAGGAATACACCCGTCATCCACGCGACTAATACACACTAATCAACCGGTAAAAGATAGTTAGGGAGTAAGGAAATCTAAGTAAACACATTTCTCTACACATAAGTTTCTCACCAACTTTTCATTTTTGTTATTTATTTTATTTGCATTTGTAGTTATTTGGGTTAGTTGACTAGCAACTAATTCCGCCCACTCCTTCAAACCCGAGATTTTTACTTGCTTTCATAAAATTATAAAAACACAAAAAAGAATCTTCCTCAACCCTTAGACCTATTAGAGTAGTTTTTCATACCTAACGAACACTATTCCCTGTGGAGAACGATCAATCCCCCGTACTTACCACTACACTATACTACATCGGTCAGGTACACTGCCTGGTGGGGTTGTAAGCCTCTTGAGATCCCTCGAGAGGTAAAACCTGTTGTAAGGTTGCAAAACCACGCATCAGCTTTTCAGGCATCTCTTGAGGCAAAGGTAACCATTCTTCAGCAAGACACCTCAGACATCAAATCCATGATGACTGAGATTTATCAGGCTTTCAAAGGTCAGGCTGCTCCCTCAACTTCAGTGAGCACTCCAACTCTTGCTCTCACAATGGCTCAAGCAACAGTTGAGGGGGAGAAAGTCACTGAAGCATCTTCCAGCCAACAACCTCCTTCTCACACTGAGGGGGAGATTCCTGAAACAACCCCATCATCAACTCACAAAGACAAAGGCAAAGGCATTCTCACTACTACAGAGCCTGAACCTACAACATTTGTACCTGCTTCCCAGGTCATAAGGCCTGACCCTGATGAACCAGTCAAGGTCCCTTATGAAATTAATGGAGTGATGCATCTTCTCACTGAGGCTGAAATTCAGGCTCACATGGAGAAGGAAGAAGGGTTGATGAAAGCAGCTGAAGAAGAAAGGCTGAACAAGTCTGCCCTCATCCAGGTGGTCAGTGAAGAGGCTGAAAAGATTGGATTACAACCTCAAGCCCTTGCTAAAAGGAAAGGTGGTGAGAGCTTTGTGAAAGCTCAGGATGCTGAGATGATTGCTCTCAGGCAGAAAAGGGATGAAAGGTTGAAAAAGGCTGAGGAGATAAGGAAAAAGAGAATTGAGAGGTACCAGTGGGTTATGACAAGCAGATTGAGACCTGAACCAATCACTGATGTCAAGATTCACCAAAATACCAAGCCTGCTGTCATCAGTGTCTTCAGAGGCACTGACAAGAGAGACTATGAGGTTCATGATCCCTTTAGATTCGCTGACTTTGGGATCACTGAATTGGATGAATTGGGTCCAATCATATTTAAAAAGTCGAACGTTGTTGTCAAGGAACTGATGAAATCCCTGAAGCTAAGATATGAAAAACTGACAGCAACACCTGATGAACTTGGTATTCCCTCACTTCTCCTAGCTCCAGCCAGTCAGCCTGCTCCCTCTCAGTCCTCTAGAAGAAAAAGGAAACAAATTGAGTCTGAGCCTGAGATCAGAGTTCCTGGCCTTGAATGCAACAGAGCCCTCCCTGAAGGAGTTACATTCGTGAACAACTTGAAAGGGGTCTCTTCTTCACTGATGAGTTTGGAGACCCAACCTTCCAAAGATGGAGTGATATTGATCAGGCTGGAATCAAAGCCATGCTTGGTTTCCTCATGATGGCCTCCCCAATATAGAGTCCTGCCAATGTGAGGTTCTGCAATGACCTGAGAACCAAGATTCAAGAACATCCTGATCAACATGAGCTGGAATCCAAGAGACCTAAGCTTGAAGCCCTTGGATACAAACTGGACTGAATAAATCTGCAACACCACTATCTTGTACATTGTTTAGTTGTTAGGACTTATGTAATGAAATTAATAAAATGATGGCCCTTTGTTTTGTTATTTCAGTGTCCTTAATTACTTTCTAGTACATTCAGTATGAGAAGAAGTCATTAGCTCACTCATAACTGATCAAAACACTTAAGCATACTTTATATCCAAATAGGGGGAGATTGTTGGGTCCTTCAGTACCCAAGGATCATTAAAACAGGATTTGAATACAAATTACGCTAAGTGTTAATCAACCGAAAACACAATTAAGTCACTGAGTGAACAGTCACTCAGTGAGTTACCTTCAAGATGCTCAGGACGAGTTTAAGAAGAAAGACTCACCAATTCAGGGAGGCGGATCTCCCTGATGTGTTACTTGAGCCAAAGAAGAAGGTAATGGGTTCAGTGAGTGTTGGACAAGAACTCACTGAACCCCAGTATCCTCAACAATAATAAGAGATTGAAGACTGAAGACTGAAGGCGAAGACTGAAGAACCAGAAGCCTGAAAGAAAGGCGGGATTGAGCGGGAAGGTTTGAAGAGATAAGGACAAGTCTTATCAGGGCAGAAACAAACCATCCCTAAAGCGGCTAAAAGTCAAGAAGTGTCAGAACTGACACTCGAAGACTTTTTGGCGCAATCCTATTGGTTCTTGGAAATGACAAATACTGTTGTAGTTGTCAGACACGCCTTCTTATTCTTTATGTATTTTAATCTTCAGGACTCTTACATGTTTACCTATAAATAGCAAATAGATGGAGAAAAGTGGGTTAGGTATTTTTGTGCAATAAAAGCTTAGACTTTCACAATACCCCTTTTCTCTTACAAAGAGTAACCAATCCCTGAGATAGCTTAGTGGGTCGATATTGTTACCACTTAAGCATTGCTTGAGTTTAGATAGGAGACACCATACCTTGTCTATTCAATCCCAAGTGTTTGTTCCGCAAAACACTTGGGTAATAGATTCTTTGATTGATTTCTAATAAGAATTTAAACGTTGAAAAACATTGGGTTTTTATATTTACGTTTTTACTTATAAGTTGTAATTAATCAAATACATCGTATCAGTTATAAACACGATTAGATTAACTTTCTAGTTATCTCTAAGCGTGTTAAGGGAACAACACATAACTTAATCATTGTAAGTGCATAATCTGGTCTGAACACCCGCTATCGATACCTACTTTGAACGGCCCACTGCAGCTACGGGGTAGAGATATATTAAATGCTTGCCTATGTACAGGTCACTGCTGCTACTTGAATCAAAAATCAAAAAATAAGGTGTCGACAATGGAAATGCTATATATATCAGATACATAGCCTTTCCGGGAAACTGAAACATGCTTTTGGAAAATGGACTTATAAAAAAAATAATAATAATAAAAATCATTTGCCTTGATTTTACGGATCCACTTACTGTGCACAATGGAAATGCTATATATACATGTGAGTAGCACCGTTTCCCGTTATTGTTGAATACAAATTTCTTTTTCTAATTTTCATTTAAAGATTACTTCCGCCTAGATTGATTGCTACTGTTTGATAGATATTACAGCAAATAACTACAGCACTGAAGCATGTCTTGATGGCTGTTGTATATAGACAGTTGAAAACACCAAAAGAAACTTATCATCAGGTGTTCTGTTACTTAAAATATTGAGCGGTCAACTAACTTATTGTCCAGGAAATTTCACAGCTGGTACAACCACTCGGGACTACAACCACAGTGAGATGTCAAGGATGGTATCGTGTGCAGCACTATGTATTGGTAAGTTTCTAACTTTGTTATTATAGGAGTATGTTTTCAGTTTAAGTGGTTATAAAAATTGCATAAGAAGTTGTTCGGAACACAATGTATTTACCTGTATATATAGTAGCAGTCGTCTAATTTAAATTTTTCAAAGTTTGCGTCTAATAGATAAAGTACTCAAAAGATGCAGCCCCAGCCACACTTATGTATGGTTTTGTTCAAAATGTGAATATACATGTTTGAGTGGGGTGTTTGGAATAGCTTATGTACAGTTTGCAAATCTGTTTTTGATTTGGGTTTTGGAAATGTATGGAACTGAAAATGGGGCCAGTCCAATTTGTTTGTTTTCAAACGATATTGTAATAATTTCAGAAGTTTTCAGTTTCTGTTTTGCTGTACCGATTGTAGTTGCATTGGTTATTGTTTTTAATCGTAACAGCAAAAGCATGTTGATAGTAGCAAGGAGCTCAATGAAAGAGAAGGCAGTGACAGCCATGAATGCAGCTGCTTTGATAGCTTCAATGGTGGTTCCAGATGTTGCTCAAGCTGCTTCTGGTGTGACTCCTTCAGTAAACAACTTCTTGCTAAGCATTGGTGCGGTGGTGTGGTTCTTGCTGGTATCTTGGGTGCTATCATTGGTGTTTCCAATTTTGACCCTATAATTGGTGTAATTTCTTTATATAATCAAACCTATTATCATTCATCTCAACGTTAACATATTTGTAATAAACACAAACATGGCCGCCCCGCAGCAACGCGCCGGTAAACTCGCTCGTTTATTACCATCCCATTTCGTTATCTTTTTGCGAGAAATAGGTGTCAGAAAAGATGAAGACTATTGAGTAAATATAAATGACAAGTTATCATTGCCTAAGAAAATTGAGAGAGCTACTTGAAAATATAGTTAGCCTAATAACTCCAAACATATAATTTTAAAAACTACACAATAACGTCTAAAAAAAATATTGTTTTTTAGATATAACTGAAATAACAAAAAGTTCTCCTTACGGATAAGCTTGAGTCTAACGTCGGAACTCTAAACATATAATACACAAAAACGTCAAATAATCGGGTCACAATATAGAACATAGTAGAAAAAAATCCCCGGCCGCAATGCGTCGGGCGCCAAACCTGCTTGTTTACAAGAATATGTCACACTGACCTGTTCCAATCTACTCTATATTTTATGTTTACCAAGTTTCAAACTATACTCACACTAACCATTATGATAGGGGTGTTATTCGGGTCGACCCGGTCGGGTTCGGGTCAATCGGGTCGGGTCAATTCGGGTCAAGACTCAAGAAAAACATACCCTAACCCGACCTTGTTTAGAACTCGGGTTACTCGGGTTTGGGTCAATTCGGGTTCGGGTCAACTCGGGTCGGGTCAACCCGAGTATTATTACATTGTAAAAGTGTTAGTTGAGCTAGGTTAGTCGGGTTCGGGTCAATTCGGGTTGAGGCTAATAAAAACATACCCGAATCCGACCTTGTTTAGAAACTCGGGTCAATTCGGGTTGACCCGAATATAATTTTTGACCCGATTGACCCGACCCGAAAAGCCATATTCAGGTTCTGGTCGGGTCGGCTTTTATAACACCCCTAATTATAACCCCTACTCTATATTTTATGTTTGACAAGTTTCAAACTATACTCACACTAACCATTATGACATGTTGGCCAACCAACTCATTTTTTATGCTTCTGCAGTAAATACCTTAGTTCCTCGTACATTTGGGCCAACCATGTTCGTGCTACTTTTCCTTATACAAATCCTTTTTACAGACTTCTTTTATTTGATTTATAACACAACATAAATTTAAGGGTTAGGTTGTTTTCACATTGACAAAAGGTATAACTTATATTTAAAAGTCTTTTCATGGTAAATCTTCTAGCCCTTTTCAGGATAACAGTTTTAACCCCTTAGGCCAGATGTAATGGTGACCGCAGATGACCGCGGTCACCACTGCCACCTTGCGCCAACTCAACTTTCTCTCTAAGACCTTCTGCATGACCAAGTTAGTGTAATAAGACGTAACCCATTTAAACACAAATATACCTCACAAAAACAATTTAATAAACAAACACTCACACACAACACTCACAAACAATTTGATAAAGAAAGGGGAGGCTTCGGTCGAGAACACCACCAATTTGGGGCTGTTTTCCATGGGGGACACGTTCTATGGGGGATGCCGAGAGGAGGGGGTAAGCGTTCATGGGGGCGAAGTCTGAAGGATCGACCACCCATTACGCCTGGTCATATGTGAATGGTGTACATCAATGGGCAAAACAAAATTCTCACACCCATCATCAATTCTAGATGTCTAAAGTGTCTAACTTATCTATACATATAAAATATCACATACTAAACACTTTTATGAGGAAAGTTTTATATGATAAAAATCATAAAATGATGCAAACATACCGATTTTTCATTACAACTAGTAACAAGAGAACTGGTATCACAAGTACTATTTTCAAAATGTTCCAGTGGCAAGTTAAGTATTGTAGACAAAATGATATGCGCAATTCAGATAGTTGGACAAGCATATCCCTCTGCATCCTCTTACAGTTCTCTTCAGAATTTAATAACAGATTTTATGATTTTACCTTTATGACCAGAAAGCCAACATGGAAATCTCCAACTGATTGGCACTATAATTGCACTACAATCTCCATAACTTGTG
The DNA here is from genome assembly GCA_021014915.2 of Artemisia tridentata subsp. tridentata. Taxonomy (NCBI): domain Eukaryota; kingdom Viridiplantae; phylum Streptophyta; class Magnoliopsida; order Asterales; family Asteraceae; genus Artemisia; species Artemisia tridentata. The sequence continues at coordinate 289,573,272 of CP139506.1, forward strand.
TTCTATGATCCACATGTTGCAATGTTGTCATTATATTTATCCCCAATTGATGGCAATGTAAACACGATCAATGATCGAGCAAAAGTAGTGTCTCCGTATACGAAGTCACATCACATAAACATGGTGGAGTGATCCCAATATGATTGATGTGCTCTGAGCCGCTTTCATAAACAAAAAGGTCAACATTTTTGGGATCATCTTCTACCATTTCAATTATAGGTTCACAGTTCCTCCTAAATCCATGTACCTCATTTATTCCATTCGGTGTTTTAATGATGAATTGTTTTGTGAACAATTTTGGATCTTTGTCGTCCATCATCCATACACTAGCAACTCGTTTCTCATCCTCAGATCTTATTTGCACCACTACCAAAGACTCCCTCATCTTGAATATAAACAAATCAATAGATTTAGGATCAAGTGCTAAAGTATCCGGGAGATATAATTCTTTAAATTCATAAGTTATCATATCAAATGACATAATCAACCTATATTCCTCAGGACCAACAACCCCATTATGCGTATCAAAAGCTAGCCAATAGATAAACCTATCTATAACCACCTGATTGGTCGTGAATTCAATTGATTTACGCGGCAAATTGGTGGTTAGTCTTTTCCAAGCCTTTGTGCTTAAGCTAAAAACCTCAACTGTAGTGTCACCTCCTCCCAAACTACGATTACAGGTAACTTTGACAAGCTTAGGGTCACAAGTGTTGGGACAAACCCCAAAAGCATCATAGGTTTCATACGGTGAAAATAAATAATAAGGCAAAGATATAGTAACTAATTTTCTGATACTGGGATTCCAAATAACAGTATCTGAATAGAGATCATAAAAGCAAAACAAGCCTTGAGAGGAGCCCGCGAATATTGGTACCTTAAGTATATTAACAGACAAGGGGACAGTAACTGGTAGCTTTTGTTGGGGGAAAGTATCATTATCCGCAATCGAAATATATGTTTCAGCTCCCAAAATACTTACAAGTAGATGATGCTGCGGCCGAGTGCAGTGGTAATTATTTATAAATTTGGAGCTATCGATAAAAACCTTCCATGATTTTGAAACTGATCGGAACTGAATGAGTGATTTGATTGGAAGCCTTTTCATGATTTCAACTTGGAGATCAAATGGTATATTGTCTGACATTTTGATTTTGAGATTGTTTGTTGAAATGTGAGGGTTTTGTTGAGGGGTAGAAGTTTTGGTAATTTGGGGCTAGTTGAAAACGGATGGTTGTTTGGTAAAGCCTTTTAGCTTATTTTATGTTTGTAGATTATTTATAAAATTCAAAAACCCTGCTATACACAATAAGACAAATATCTATAAAATATTTTATTTGAGTTAATTACATTTTTGGTCTTTGTGGTTTATCGGGTATAACGGTTTTGGTCCAAAATCCGACGACCCGTAACAGGTTTACCAGGTATAACGGTAATTGGTCAAACTAACGGTAAAAAAAAATTGGACCAAATCTGTTACGGGTCGTGGGATTCTGCGAAAACTGTTATACGCCGTATACCGCAATCCAATAACAAATATAGTTCCTGTTTATCTTGTTCAAGTCTTTTCTGCTACTTGTAAACAACAATGGCAACAACACTTAAAACACCAACAATCTCTTTATTCCACCACACATATTCATCAAACCCTTCACTAATAACCCCTCAAAAATCAAACCTTTCATTTCCATTATCACCCAACAAATTTCCCCACAAATCTTATCCTCTTCACATTTCAAGAAAATTTCAAGTCTTTTCATCATTAGAAGCTGCAACAGTTGAAGATGAAGTTATAGTAGAAGAAGCCCAGAAAGAAACTGTGCAGAATAAGAGGGTTTTTGTACTTAATCTTCCTTGGACTTATAGTGTTGATGATCTTAAGAGTCTTTTTGGTGAATGTGGTACTGTTGAAGATGCCCAGGTTTGATTTTTTTTATTATTTTAAATTTATACTTTTTATGTTATGTGCATATGTTGTTGTGTTTTTATTAGATATGGTTCGTTTGTACTGGTCCCAATGCCTGCTAAAGTTGCATAATTACTAAATAAACACTTAGGCTAGTCGAGAAATGTCGAGCCTTTTTGGCTCTGATGTAAGCTGCCTAACCGCTATTCCCGTGGTCGGTCCCGGATTCCGTCATCCCAAGATGTTCGTCCAATGAGGTTTGACCTGAGTGTCTTCCGAGACCTTTGGGCTGCCTTATCACTATGGGATTATCTGTTTTTATTGATGTTGCTGATTTTAGGGGTGTTTGGCATTGTGTGTTTGTAAGTGATTATGTCATGTGCGCTAATAGTAAAGCTTTAGTGAAGGAGACAGCGTTTGGATGTGTGACATATTCTGATAATTTAAGGATTTACATTCAAAGGGAGTGTTTGAGATTTGCTTATGTAAACAATTTATATGCGTATTGCTGTTTTTGTAAAGCAGAATTCGAGTGTTTGGATGAAGAAATGTGTTTATGCTTACTTGCTTATATGATTATTAGGGTGAAATAAGCTACTTTTATAAAAAGTTTGTGATTGCTTGTTCAAATTAATTATTCTTGGTGAATAAGCTGTTTTTGTTAAGCTGATTGCGTATAACTTTATAAGCATAAGCTGTTCAAATAAGTAATCCCAAACACCCCTACGTAATCAGATAATCAAATGCAGTTTGGTTGCAGCTAATCCGAACCTGATTATTTGACCTCTATTTGCAATAATCAAATCGCCACTTTGATAATGCAATGCCAAAAACCCGCTTAGTTGCAAAAAGTGCAAAGTTTTTACATAAAGATAATGTATTCTATAATTCTATTAATACTTCTGATTTTAGTTACACATAAAGATAATTTAGGCCATTAATAGCTATATTAATGTATAATAATGGTTTGAATTTGTTTGGAATATTTGTTTTTGTTGACAGATTATAACGAGGAAAAAGGATGGGAAGAGCAGAGGGTATGCATTTGTTACGATGGCTTCTACTGAGGAGGCACTTTCCGCAATCGAAAAATATGATTCTCATGTATGTTCTCCATTTCACTCTAATTTCTATGAAAACTTAATGTCAGTATCTTTTGTTGAGTTCGGTGTTTGTTCTTTGGTCATACTTGAATCAATAAATCCGTTTCATGATGCATTGATGCTAAAAGTGAAACTATTAAGGCCTAGATTAACAACTAAAAAACAAATTCTATGCAGCAAATGAGTTGGTCCTCTTACTAATTTATCTGCAGTATATTTTTTGGAAGAGTAAAAAATGGGACAATTTTCACCATCATGATTCCACTATCGAGTGGAGACAGTTAATCTTTATATGTTTTGCACTGAGTATTAGAAGCCACTGCTCTGAAACTATTAAATCAATTTAAATCTCACTATCATCCATGGTAACATAAGAATTAAAGATCAGAATTAGATACCCGTCTAAAGCCTTTTTAGAAGCGTCTTAAACTGTAATTGCTACTAAGATGCCAATAAACCAATTTTCCAGTAACCAACATAAACGTAGTGACAACTCACAAGGAACTAATATACGTATAGCAACTCATGATACATGGATAGAGTAAGATGCATGGGCTCTTTACAAACTTTAAGTCATGGGTTAATAGTAACTTCCATCATGATTTAAAGTCCATTAGAAGGTTGTTGGGCTAGTCTATCATTTTGGACTGGGATCTTACAAATGTTACCAAAATAGCATGTCAAGGTGTAATGAGTTAGATTCATCCATCTTAACGACTATCGAGTATTGATTATGCATGTGCAAGCATTACGAGGACATCGCAAGTATCTTTTCTTTCTAACAACTTGTCCTATCTCACCTGGATAACAAGAATTTGAGCATCTTATAAGCCTTAGGTTATGGCCTATGGGTTATTAATTACTTTCATCATTGTTTTAAGTCTCTTTGAAGATTATTGGGCTAATGTATCACTTTGAGCCTGCAGTTTATACTTTATAACCAACAAAGTTGATAAGTAGGCATGAAACACTTCAGAATTTGATAGAGCATCGTGTTTTCTAGGAACTGAATAGGTTTGAGCCACATCTTTATCTTCATTTGGTTGATATAAAATTACTGAAAAGAGACATGTTTAGAAGTGTTTTGGCAATAAGAAATTCATATGCTGAAATGGTGATATTTTTCTTTAACTGAATAGTGTTCAGATGCCTTAAATTACATGAACTCGGGAAGGGACACTTTTTTCTTTAACTTTTCAAGACGATCCATATGATAGTAACATTTTGTCTTGTGCAGGAATTAATGGGTAGGATTATTCGGGTAGAATTTGCAAAAGAAAACAAGAAACCTTCACCTCCTCCTACTCTTCCTGGCGAAAAACGTTATAAGCTTTATGTCTCAAATCTTGCATGGAGAGTAAGAAGTAATAATCTTAAAGAGTTCTTTGGTGCCGACTTCAATCCTATATCCACCAGGGTTGTTTTTGAAAGTAATGAAGGAAGATCTGCAGGATACGGATTTGTTACTTTTGCAACTAAAGAAGAGGCAGAATCTGCTATATCCACCTTGAATGGGAAGGTAATTTTCTATGGCTCAAATAAGTGTCACTCAATTTTGGCAAATGTCTACCATACTTCAATAGTCACAAAACTGGAAATATTGTGGTTAACAACAATTGCAAAGTAGGTCATTCAGTTTTTAAAACTACAAAAAAACAAAATGTTAGGGTTAACATGGGATACCCAATAACATTTGTATGTGTATAGAAATCATTTTTATTCTATATAATGCAGGAGTTGTTAGGAAGGCCAATTACTTTAGCCTTCAGTGAAAGAAATGCAGATGATGAAACAGAGGAAGATGCCTCTAACGAACAAGCTGCTGAATCATAGTTCTGTTGCAATCCGAGTTCCCCTTCAACCAGTTTTTGGTAGTTGACGGTCACATGGAAGAACAAACAGAGTTTCTAATCAATGTGAAGATCATAAACTAGTTCAAGTTTAATTGCACATTGTGTAAGTAACTTGCATTTGTATGGGCGATTACTCTATTAATTCTTACATGTATTGCGTTCCATTTTGTGAGTGAATGGCATCTGTTCGTGTCCACAGTTTTTTGAAGAGCTTGGTTTGCATACTAACAATGTGATTGACTGCCATCCATGCAATAATGAATTGAAGAGAAAATTACATAAAAGGGGTCATAGTTGTAAAAATACGGATCATCCACGTGGTTTGTCAATTATCATTTTTCGATATTATTGGCAACTATAATCACTTTGGTTTGTCTAATTCGGAAAGTATCACATCCTTGTGAGGATGAAGCTCGAACATATTAGATCCTTACCCAACGTGAAATGACTCACCTTTATCTTAACTTACCAAACACCTCTGCAAATATATGTAGATAAGTTAACCGTCAACAAGTAGAATTTTACTAATTACAAGTGTTACATAACCGAGTATAACTTAGGAGGTGTTTTGCTAGGCTTATGAATTAGACTTATGCTTATATTATATAAGCGGCTTATGGCTTATATATCATGAGCTAATAAGCTTTTGTTAAGTGTTTGACTTAGCTTATTATAATTAATAAAATAGAATGACAAAAAAATACATCAACATTAAGGGCAACATTGGCTTTTAGATCTATTAAAATGTCAAATCTAAAAATTTCTGCAGATATGTACAGTGTGTAGACAGCGGTTTAAGGTCTGCAAGTCAGTGTGGTATAGGTTTTATAGTCTGTAATTTGTAGTTCATGACAGTTTGGTACAAGGTCTGAACTGCAGTGTGGTTCTATGATCTATGGTAATGTTTATTCTCATTGCATGGGTGTTTGGTATAATGGGGCAGCAATTTAGCAGCAATTATACAGGTTAGGGGTGTTTGGCACAGTGGGAAAACATTTTAGCAGCAATTATACAAGTTAGGGGTGTTTAGTGTGGTTTGCACTACATGATGAGCTTTTCCTTTGTTAATGGGTCATTTGGCATTAGTGTTCATGGGCCCAAATTAATTTGTGATAGTTTGAGTTCAAAGTTGTGCGGATGATGGTGCATAGCTGCATATGGTTTATTTTTGTGTTTCATGTAGTATCCTTCAAGTTAAATTAGTATTAAGCTTTTTTTGTATCTTCGTTTTTTTGGGTGCACTATACTTTATCACCTTGTTAATATAGTGGACGCCTTTGTTTATATTTGATTTGTTCGGTTGGAATAAAGTCTTTTTATTGTAATATCTTTATATAAGCACCCCTTTTCTCAAATAAGCCACAAAGTTTGGTCATAAGCCAACTCATATAAGTTTACTAAATACTTAGTTTAAGCTTATTTAACATATATAAATTAATAAGCTGATAAGCCCACCATACAAGCTTACCAAACAACCATAAAACCAAACCACCATAAAACGTAACAAGTCAAATTATCATTCAATTTACTCTAACATAACACAGCACTCCAAAACACTACCAACAAAAACCCCAAACTGAAACCCTCCTAAAATAAGCAATTCCGAATCTCCAAAATCAAAATCAAAATGTCAGACAATATACCATTCGATCTCCAAGAAGAAATTATAAAAAGGCTTCCTGTCAAATCATTGATTCAGTTCCGATCCATTTCAAAACCATGGAAGTCTTTTATCGACAGCTCCAAGTTTATCGCTAATTACCACCGCACTCAGCATCATCATCATCTACTTGTAAGTTACGATGACCCACAATATAATTTTAACCGAAAATATGTTTCGATTGTGGATGATGGCACTTTCCCCCAACAAAAGCTATCAGTTACTCTTCCCTTGTTTGTTACACTCCTTAACCAACCAACAATAGTGGGCTCTTTTCAAGGCTTAATATGCTTTTATGATACTCTTGATGCTTCAGGAACAGAGACAACTGTTATTTGGAATCCTGTTATTAGAAAATCGGTTACCATATCTGTGCCTAATGTTTTAGTTGAACCATATATTACTGTTGTTGGTTTTGGGGTTACTCCGAAAACATGTGACCCTAAGCTTGTCAAGGTTTCATTTGATAGTAGTTATTGGAATGGGGGGAATTGTGATACTGTAGTTGAGGTCTTTAGCTTAAGCACACAGGCTTGGAAAAGACTAACCACGAACTTGCCTCGTAATTCAACTGCATTCACATATAATCAGGTAGTTATAGATAGGCTTATTTATTGGTGTGCTTGGGATCTGCTTGGGCTAGAACATATTATGTCATTTGATATGATAAATGAAGAATTTAAAGAATTAGATCTCCCGGATAGTTTTGCACAGTCACATAATTCGCTACAGTAGCCACGAATTTCGATCCAGTTCGTTCGATACAAAACATGGTACGAAATCGATCCGGATCGACCGGGATCGCGACTTGGATCGGTGATAATGGCGTTCCAGAATTTAATTGATATTCGGATCGGACCTGAGCAATTCGCGATCCAGTTAGTTCCGATTCACGTTCCGATTAAATTCGATTCGCGATTTATCTACATTAATTTTGTGAGCTGTCATGATTTCAAATATATACTTCCATTTATAAAGTGAATATATTTCTCTGTCAATTATGATTTCCTTATAGTTATTTTGGAACAAGATCTGTCAATAAACATTATGGCAGAAATACAATATATAAAGAAGGTCTCAAGATATCATTCTCTGTCAAATAACTTATTTTCATTAGCACAAAGTTGTAAGAATGGTGTTTGCTAAAACAAGGATCGATGATGCTACCCCTAGTGAGAGTCAAGAATTCGTTGATCTTATTGAAGATGATAGTAACGATGCAAGTGAACAACGTAAAGAGGAAAAGGATAACAAGCCATTGCTGCAAGAAGTAACTGTTGTTGGTACCGCTAACAATAAAAATGCTGGTGGTGCCAAGGTGTGGATTTGTAATCATTGTAAACAACGATTTACAAGCTCCTATACACGAATACACGTTCATCTTCTTGGTCCGCCAGTTGGGAAGAAGGCTGATATAAAGAGATGTAGTGCTCTTATACAAGATCGTGAGAAGTATCAAGAAGTGTTTAACAAGGTGAAACAGGCTAAAAATGCAGGTGTTTCTAAATCCTTAAAATCTTCTGTACTTTTAAAGAAACCAGCTTGTTCTAAAAAGCCAAAGCCGATTGAGGAGTCTTTTGGCATTATGGAAAGGAGCATGGTTGATTTAAAAATCATAAGGGGCTTGTGTGCGAATGGGATTCCTTTCAATGTGTTACGAAATCCTCATTTTCAGGAGATGGTGAGCGCAATTAACAAAGCACCAGATGGTTACAAACCCCCTTCTAGTGAGAAAGCAAGAACGGTGTCGCTTGACGAGTGTATTAGAGATGTTAAAAAGGAACTTGCGCCCATTAAAGATACTTGGTATTCACAAGGCGTTTCTATTGTCTCTGATGGTTGGTCGAATGTAAAGCATAATCCATTGATTAACGTTCTTGCTGTAAACAGCCGTAGAGCCATGTTCATGTATGCTGAAGATTTCTCTGGGGTGGAGAAAACGGGAGTTGAAATTGCAGATTTTTTTATTAGTGCAATTGAAACTGTCGGGCCAACGAATGTTCTTTCAGTCGTGACCGACAATGCAGCAAATTGCAAAGCCGCTGGAGTGGAAATTGAAAAGGTATATAATCACATTTTCTGGTCACCTTGTTGTGTTCACACACTAAATTTAGTCTTTAAAGACCTTGCGAAAGAGTTATATTGGTTGAGAGATACATATAAGAATGGAAAAAATATAGTGAAGTATTTTTTAAACCACACTCATGCCTTGGCAATATTCAGAGAAAACTCTAAGTTAGAGTTATTAAAAGTAGCCAAGACCCTCTTTGCTTCCTATTACATTTTGTTGAAAAGATTAGCCGAATGTATGGAGTCTTTAGCAATGACAATTTCCCTCAATTCATGGAGGGATTGGGTAAAACAGGGCAATGAACACACTAGAAGTTTGGGACAAAGTGTGGCTGACACAATAAGGACTGATAAATTCTGGGATGATGTGGAAAGTGTACTTGCACTCACAAAACCAATATTTTTGTTGATAAAATTTTGTGATGGCAAGGGTACTAAAATGGGAGAAATTTATGAAAAAATGGATAATATGTTGGGTGAAATTAAGGACATAATGGCAGACCATCCATATAGCCATTATTATCCTGATGTTGAGAACATTGTCTTGAAAAGATGGGAGAAGATGACAATTCCTCTACATTGTTTGGGGTTTGCATTATCTCCTCGTTTTTATGATGCCCATTATCTTTCACAACTAGCACCTGGTGGAATCAAAAGAAAAGCACCAAATGAAGATAAAGAAGTAGTACGTAACGTGGTGGAAGCGTTCAAAAGAATAGCTGAAAATGATGATGAACATAATTTGTTGAGAAAACAATTTGCCACATTTCACATGAAGAAGGGGTTGTTTGCATTACCAGAAGTGGATGCGGTAACGATGGATGCCATCGAATGGTGGTCGACTTATGGTTCAGAAACTCCTGAATTAGCAGAGGTGGCAAAAAAGTACTTTCACAACCTATTAATAGCTCTTCTGCGGAAAGGAATTGGAGTACGTATTCATATATTCATAGCGTAAAAAGAAACCGGTTGAATAACAAACGGGCCGACAAGTTAGTGTTTGTTCATTCAAACATTCGTCTAGTTTCACGATTTTCTGAGAGTTACAAACAAGGACCCTACAAAAAGTGGGATATTAACCCAGAAAGCTCAAACTTGGAAAGCTCAACTGTACGTTTGGACGATATGCAATGGGAAAGTTTGTATGAAGATGTTGCTGGTAAAGCGAAAGGAAAGACACAAAGGGTGGACTAAGTTTAAAATCTAGTTTTTCAATTTTTTATCGTCTTTTGGATCTTGATTATGCTTTTTAAAGTTATGTTACTGGTAAAACTTTTTTATTATGCTTCTTTGAATGGATTATGAGAATATGATTAGTATTATATTATGAATGTTTGGATTTCAAATTTATAATAATATGTTGATTATTGGCTACATTGGTACATCGTACCACATTACTTGGTACATCGTACCGAAGCGATCCCAAATGAACCTACCCCCCTTCGAACCGAATTTTAGGTGCCTAGCGAACCACGATCCCGATCCCCGATCTCGTACCGGAGCGATCCCCGTTCCATGTGACTATGGTTTTTCACGTAATCATCATTTGTTTATATCTAAGGTGAGGAAGTCTCTAGTTGTGGTTCAAATGAAAGTTGTGGGTGAGAAAGAAGTTGCTAGTGTATGGACGATGGAACATGGTGATCCAAAATCGTTGACAAAGAAATTTACCATTAACACACCAAATGAATTATTTAAGGTACGTGGATTTAGGAAGAGTGGCGAACCTTTAATCGAAATAATGGACGATGATGTTGAACTTGAACTTGATGACCTTTTTGTTTATGAACCGTACTCAGGACACATGAAGTCTGTTGGGATTACTGCAATGGAATATTCATGGGGTGTGAGTTCCTGTATAGAGACACTACTTTTGCTTGATAATTGAGATTCTAGCTTCTTTGACATAAATTGAGGCAAAGATAATAATGTTAACATTGCAAAGAGAGTGGATCGTGGGACAGATGAATTTTGGTCTTTGGAACATGCAAGTGAGGTATGGAGTAGAGGTGCACAAAACAGGTTAACCGGTTCGGTTTGACTCCCGGTTAAAACCGAACCGGTTTGGGCCAAGAAAAAAAAACCGGGCCGACCGGTTAACCGGTTCGGTTACAAACCGGCTCCGAAGGTGGAAAAACCCAACCGATCCAAACCGGTTTGGTTACGGTTTGGACCGGTTATTTTTTTTTCGTTGTTTATACAAAGTAAACTGAATAAACTTCAACTTTTATTTAATACAACGGAAATACAACTGAAAGGAAATACATCAAACATAATACATAAACTTAAAACATAATACATAATACATAAACATAATAAATCGAAAAGCTACTCGTAAATGTCTTCATCGGATCCGACGGACCTAGCTTCGTTAGCAGCTTCATCTTCTCTTATTTCTTCATCGGAAAGCAACTCGATTGTACCTTCTTGCACCTCTACCTCGTAGATCCCTTCTTCGATGTCTAAGGGGTTTTCAAGACTTGTTTTGTCTTGTCTTCGCTTGGTTGCGTCCAAATGATCTTTCAAACACATACACATTTCCAAAGAAGCCGGTGTGAGCCTTGTTCTTCTTTTTGATAACACCCTTCCACTTGTTGAAAAAGCGGATTCAGAAGCTACCGAAGTAGCTTGTACACTTGGTAGATCTCGAGCCATTCGAGATAGAACGGGAAACATTGTTTCCTTTGCTTTCCAAAACGCCAAAACATCAAAGTTTTCATGTTGGTCGGCCGGAATATGTGAGATAAAATCGGTTCCGGTATATCTTGTGTAACACCCCGACCCGACAAGGGTAGAGATGTCACAACAATGGTGACATATCAGAAACATACACAAGCAGACATCTTCAATAATACAAAGGAATACAAAGGTGACAAGAAATTACAAGGAAATACAAAATTTACAAAGGAATAAATACTGAGTCTGAAAATATAAATTCTTCTAGTCATCTCTATAACAAAATAACTATCACAATGTAGTCTTCTAAGTCCAATGGTACTCTCCACTCATACCCAGCTTCCTACTAAAAACCTGCCGCAGGAAAAGAAATGCGGCTGAGCTACGAGAGCTCAGTGAACAGATATAACGGTAACAAAGCAGTAATAAAGAATAGTACAGAGTGTCAGAAATATATGTCATGCAGATATAATCAGAATCAAAGGATAAATAAAGGAGTAAGGATAAAGGATAGGGAATAATAAGTAGGTAAAGGTAAAAGGAAATAGTGCAAGGTATAATAATGGTCAAAGGTAAGTAATGTATATGGTAAAGGTAAACAGTAATCCACCACGAGCCCAGAAACAGAGATATAATATATATAACCATGCCATCATCATCAATCAGAGGGGTGTCCTCTCAGTAACCAGATAATATGAGGGGTGTCCTCATGTATCAAATGGAGTAGCTAGCTCCCAGATATGTGAAAGACGTGTATCGCACACACCATCAGTCACCAGAGATATAACAGATAATATAAACAGATAACAGAAATCAGATCAGATCTAGGATGCATCCATACGCCCCAGGTGGCCAGAGTCTACCAATACACACCAGATAAAATAAAGTCAGGGACGGGACAGGTTATCACTCTCCTGCCCTAGAGTCATGTAATCGGTGCATCAATGACATGGACATGAAACCCCCATGCCTAGTGAGGTGGCTCGGGTATCAAATCGTGGGTCAAAGGTCAAGTATCATGTCATAAACAGAGGGTCATGTCAAAAGGTTCAGATTATAAGGTCCATGTCAGATGTTACAGAAGTGTATATCAGAGGTTCAGAAATCAGATAGGTTTATACCAGAGTTTATAACAATGTTCAAGTCCAGGTTCAGAAATAGTATATCAGATTAATACTTATATCAAAGTTCAAATTAAGTTTCAAACAAGAGTTTATAACCAGGTTTAGAATAAGGTTCAAATCAACGTTCAATAGGTCATATCAAAGGTCCATAATCAAAAGGTTTATAGATTCATAGAAAAGATTTAATTCAAAGGTTTCATATTAAACTTGTATTTAAAATAATCTTTCAGTGACTTTCATAAAATGATGTTTAGTAAAACCTTTTATAAATATAGTCTTTAAAAGAGATTTTCATAAAACCTTTAGTCCTTTAGTGCAGTTCCAATTCAAAAATTGGTATAACATCGTATCCAAAACTTTTCAAAAACATTTTCATATCATTAAGGAAAGTTTCCAATTTCAGTTCTAATGTCAAAATGAATCTTCAGGGTATTCAGAGGTTTGCATATTCATGTCACAAGGTGAAAAACGAATCATGTCAAGTATCAAGGAATAAAACAGGGTTCAGTTTATCAAGGGAACTCAGAATCAGATAACATGTCAGAAGGGTTCATAATCAAATTCTTATAACAAGGTTCTAATCAGGGATTTATAGGCAAGGGAATCATATGAAAGGTTCAAGTAAAGGGGATCATAGCAACGGCATTAATACAGAAGCTGACAGATCAGAAAAATGAAAGAGATCATGAGAAACCTGTGAGAAGGTCAGAATATCTGTACCTTATACCGCAAGTGACAAACACAACAGAAAATATAGAGGTCGGACGTAAACTCCATCTTCAGCGAATCTACACGAATCATGACTGTCTTATTAAAAGCTTATTTAATTCAGATTACTTATTTTAGTCGGCTTTCCAGTTTTAGTAACTTTCCATATTTAGTAACTTTCTATTTTTGGCAGGTTTCCATAATTAGCAGATTTCCATTTTTAGGAAGTTTCCATAGTCGGAAAGATTTAAGTATCATAACTTTTATTTAAGCAAACAAGTTATGGTAGTTCAGGGTTAAATATGACAAGTTTCCATATATTAGGGTTTTAATTGCAAAAATTCCAAAGTTAAGGGTCTTAAATGAAAATATTGCAAACTACTAATTTAAAACACATATTTTATTCAGAATCACACTTTAGTCCTTTAAGTTTTATAATTTACACTTTTAACCCCTCCATTTAAATTAATTCAGTTCGAAACCCTAAATTGCATTTTAAATCCATATCTTGAAAATTTTACATATAAGACCCTCATGTTATAATTTTTACACTTTGGTACTGATCTAATTACATTATAAAAATAACCCTTAAGTTTCAGAATTGACAAAACAACCCCCTTTACTTTTAAAAACCAAATCGTTAAACCCTAAATCGACTTTAAACCTTAGCCCTAGCTTCTTCAATCATTTACCACTCATTACCACTTCATTAGTTCATCATTTATTAACATAAATCCAGATTCAAAACCCTAGAACCAGATCAAAACCCTAGGGTTTTATTTCTTTTCCTTCGAAAATCAAAATCCGATTATGAATAAAATTAACCCATAACATATTTGGACCTCTATAATTCGAACCATCATTTTTCCCAGATCATATGAATTATATAGAGCTTAGATAAAATACTTCTCATGCCCATAAAATTCGATTAGCATATATTAGAAATTACACGCGTTTTAACACTTTAAATTCACAACGATTAACATAGGCTTCTATAATTCGAAACACTATTTTTCCCAGCTTATGTGATGATCATAGAACCTATAAAAATTAATAACATATCCAGAAACTTTGTATGGTATATTTTAGATATTATGCCCATTTTAAATGTTTATAATTCATACGACCCATTTAACCTTGCATGATTCGATTCCAACATTTTATATGAGTCATATATAGTATAAGTATCATAAGAAAAATACCAAATGATGATTTGAACATGTAGATGAGTCGTGAGATTTTTGTGTTTCTCGGATGCGATACCGACCAAGGAAAAAGCCTAGCGACCAAATGAACGGCTCCACAACCCCAAGACTATTTTTCCTAGCCTCCTTGGATGAAGATTAACACCAGAAAATTATGCCACAGCCTCCAGAAATTCGGATGACCAAGAGAGAGTTTTGTTTGAGTGTTTAGGGTTTTTTTTAGCGATAAGAATGAAAAGGAAATAAGGAAAAACGTGTGGTCAAAGGGGGGGAGGGTTATTCGGCCCATATTATGCTGGCAAAAATCAATTCTTCCAGAATTTGATCACTTTCCTTTTAAACCTTGTGCTTATCTTTTTAAATAAAAGATTTAAATTACAAAACAATTGATTTACATGTGTAGTTGTTTTATTTTCGGCCCTTGTGACATTTTAATGTGTGATATGAATTTTTTGTACTTTACAAAATATTAAAATGTAATAGTAAAAATTAATTTACTTCATATCTTGTTTGTTTCCAAAGGTTTGGGGTTACTTTGGTGCTTTATGTGCTTATTAATAATTTTTTAAGATTGTAGGGGCAATTTGGTCATTTTACATGTTTCAGATTTTTGGGTATTACAACTTCTTCCCTCCTAAAAAAAAATTTCGTCCTCGAAATTTGAAGTCACAAAGTTAAACGAAGTCGTAGCAAGTCGCAAAAGATTATCACAAACATTTCTCACGCCCGAGGGGTTCTTCCAAAAGATCTTCAGACCAAATAGTTTCTCATGACTCAAATTAGAATGAGGTGGGTTCAAATTTCTCAGAAGGAGACAAATTAAGTTGATTTTGATCAAAAGGTTCATGGATCATAAAATGGACGATAGGTGAATCTTCAGGAAACTTAATGGAATACGAACAAGATTTCCAATCAAATTGACTGTGTCAACAGTAGAGAGCTCTTCACAGAGTTTTCCAGATTTATAACTGAGGTCAACAGAATGCAGAACGAGAGTCCAAACTCATCCAGATATCTAGTGAATGGAAACAGAGTATACGCATAGGTAGAATGAACCTAATGTCTCACTAATCACGGATAAACCAACGGAGATCAGATTCTAAACTTCTTAGGTACTCCCCCAAGATATCCTATGGCCACAATGAGTGCACGATATATGGTGTAAGTATTATCACGTTGATCAGGCGTCATAATACTAGCACCACATAAATATGCCTTCATGATGATCATACTTTATCTCGAGTCGTGAGTATAACAACCTATCTTAATCCACCTAGTACTTCTACAGTCTCAGAGTCAACCAGATCAAAGTCATAGTCAAGAGAGAAATAAGACTATTCGCAAGAGTATCGGAATTTCCAGATTGCCTAGCAGAGTAAGGCACGCCGTCACAAGCATCAGATTTTCCACAGTTCGCCAAAATTCCTCAGAACAAAACCATTATCGAACATACGAAAATAAGCACGGGGCTGAAATGCTTCTAGGAAACTTAAATCATTAGCGGATCTTATCATGATATAACGAAGCTTAAGGGAGTCAACGGAAATGAAAACTAATCGTCAATAACTTCGGTCTTCACAGAATCAATTCTTCCAAACATAAAAGGTCTGATTCAGAAATCCGTTCATTCAAAACATCTACTCTCTTCAAGTCCGGTTAATATGTCTTCGTTTTTCCATCAATCTGGAAGTGAAGCAAAATCGTCTGGTTCATCACGCCTCCTGCAGTTCTTCTTGGAATGTGATGGAGTAATGTGAATTTCTGGCACGATCTTTAAGTTTCTTCATCATCCAGTCTGCTTCCGCCCTCAATTCATCTTAGTACAATCAAGATGAATAGGGAAGTGAGACTGTACGTCTTCATCAGCTCCAGGTTCGCCGTCTTTCTTCTGCATCGCCAACACTTCTGTCTTGTAAGGAATGTCTTCACTCTTCAGGGTAGTCACCGCTGTTGTCAACTCTAGGTCAGGTAGTGAAGTAATACTTCTGATGCGTTTCTAGTTGTCTTGATGCATACGCAAAACCTTCTGAGTCTTTTTCTGAAATGTCTCAAAATTTGTTCCGTCTGAAGGTATGGAAACAAATTTCTATTTTAGCTTTCCAAAACTCCGTTCTCAATCAGACTAAGCTGTTTCTCTCTGGTCACGAAATTTATCAAGGGTAACGCAAGTTGTAAACGTCTTCAGAATTCTGATGCAAGGTTCAAAAGATTTCAGTTTACCATTTTGTTATCGGTCTTGACCATTCGGTGATAGTTTCAAAATTTGCGGGATTTAAAAGGGATATTCTCAATCAAGAAAAACCGTTGTCTCAACAGATATCAATCTCTCAGAATGCACAAGTGATCGTCAAATTTCTTACAAAGTGCAAAAATGATTTTCATGTTCTTCTTCGTCTCCGAATGTACTATTAAGTCATACAATGACCATTTGCCCAAGTACTCACGAGAACACATTCATTTATCAAATTTACAGAATAGTCAGAGCTTTAGCTAATACTATTAGCGTCACAAATCTTTATATCAGTCGCTACAAATGCGGACAGCGATCACAAGAATAAACTCAATTCATATTTCCATCTGAAGGAAACTTCGCGCTCTGAAATTGAATAGATACAAAGTCGTTTCAGGGTGGAGAAATAAGGGTTCCAAATAGCAATACGGTTCAGCTTCCAGAATCAATACATGTCTCCTGTCATCATTCTTCTTTATCGCGAACAAAACTGAAATACGCCAAGAAAATACACTTAAGCGAACTTACTTCTAACTCCGGTGGAAAATTTGGTGGTTCAATCAGAAATCGTGTTCAGAAAATTCAAGGTGCCAAGTAATTTTCAAGATAAGGTTCATTCATTGTTGTACGAAATGGGTTCAAGGAAAACTTCATAATCGCGAACATAACACACGAGTCTTCAGAGTAATAATGATAGTCCAGAGTTTAACAATCGGTAATCATGGTAGGGAGTTCAAAATTGCTTCAAACGTCAAAGGTGAGACATAGGAGGATAGTTGTCAAACAACCAATCCTTTATTAGAATAACATTAGAGTTAACAGTCCACAGAAAGACAGATCAACAAAGCAAATCTTATCGTCCAAAATGAGAGGGAAACATTCTTATACTCGTGGTTAAACACCACAAGACTTCTCATAGGGACATAGATGGTTAAGACGAAATCAAATGGTGTCAGAAATTTATAGATGCTTATCAAGAGACAAGAGACAATTAACAGAAGGTATCAAATGCTTATCAAAAGCAGAAGACAAATAACAGAAGGTGTCAAGTACGTCATCGCCAAGGAGATTTTCAGAATGCCCGAAGAGGCATCAAAATGATTAACAGAAGGATCAGAGGTCAGAGTCGGACTCTGCAGACAAGGATCAAATAGTGTCAGGCCATATTATGCAGTTCTCAATGCCTTCCAGATTTATTTAATTCTCAAATCTTGGGTAGTGCAAAGCATAAGCTTTCACTTTTAAACCCTCCATTTAAATTAATTCAATTCGAAACCCTAAATTGCATTTTAAATCCATATCTTGAAAATTTTACATATAAGACCCTCATGTTATAATTTTTACACTTTGGTACTGATCTAATTACATTATAAAAATAACCCTTAAGTTTCAGAATTGACAAAACAACCCCCTTTACTTTTAAAAACCAAATCGTTAAACCCTAAATCGACTTAAACCTTAACCCTAGCTTCTTCAATCATTTACCACTCATTACCACTTCATTAGTTCATCATTTATTAACATAAATCCAGATTCAAAACCCTAGAACAAGATCAAAACCCTAGGGTTTTATTTCTTTTCCTTCGAAAATCAAAATCCGATTATGAATAAAATTAACCCACAACATATTTGGATATATGAATTATATAGAGCTTAGATAAAATACTTCTCATGCCCAGAAAATTCGATTAGCATATATTAGAAATTACACACGTTTTAACACTTTAAATTCACAACGATTAACATAGGCTTCTATAATTCGAAACACTATTTTTCCCAGCTTATGTGATGATCATAGAACCTATAAAAATTAATAACATAGCCCAGAAACTTCGTATGGTATATTTTAGATATTATGCCCATTTTAAACGTTTATAATTCATACGACCCATTTAACCTTGCATGATTCGAATCCAACATTTTATATGAGTCATATATAATATAAGGATCATAAGAAAAATACCAAATGATGATTTGAACGTGTAGATGAGTCGTGAGATTTTTGTGTTTCTCAGATGCGATACCGACCAAGGAAAAAGCCTAGCGACCAAACGAACGGCTCCACAACCCCAAGACTATTTTTCCTAGCCTCCTTGGATGAAGATTAACACCAAAAAATTATGCCACAGCCTCCAGAAATTCGGATGACCAAGAGAGAGTTTTGTTTGAGTGTTTAGGGTTTTTTTTAGCGATAAGAATGAAAAGGAAATAAGGAAAAACGTGTGGTCAAAGGGGGGGGGAGGGTTATTCGGCCCATATTATGCTGGAAAAAATCAATTCTTCCAGAATTTGATCACTTTCCTTTTAAACCTTGTGCTTATCTTTTTAAATAAAAGATTTAAATTACAAAACAATTGATTTACATGTGTAGTTGTTTTATTTTCGGCCCTTGTGACATTTTAATGTCTGATATGAATTTTTTGTACTTTACAAAATATTAAAATGTAATAGTAAAAATTAATTTACTTCATATCTTGTTTGTTTCCAAAGGTTTGGGGTTACTTTGGTGCTTTATGTGCTTATTAATAATTTTTTAAGATTGTAGGGGCAATTTGGTCATTTTACATGTTTTAGATTTTTGGGTATTACATCTTGTATATTCATTGTTTGCCCGATCACCTCTTGCCCGTTTTTTGGGGTTTACTCTTAACTTTTGTAGCAAGCCTTGTATCGGATTCCCTCTATGCGACGGCCTCGATTATGAAGAAGAAGTCGCATTCACAGAAGGAGGTGGGTTACCATATTTATCAAAATAATATTCTCATAAACCTTCAAAAGAATTGTTAAAAGCCATTTTTGCATCTTCACCAAAGTTCGTGTTATTCTCGAATAACCCCAAATCAGTTGTAATCGAGTCGATAAGTAACTCTACCCCGCTTACATTATAACATAGATTTAATGCGGCCGGACAAGTAATTACCGGTGGCAAACTTTCAAAATATTTCTTAAGCTTTTCTTTCATTAGTGAAACCATATTTGTATATATACCACCATTTAATTCAAATGAGGCCATACTTGAACACATTAAGTATAGTTGCTCGAGTACCAAATGAGATGTTGGATAATAAACTCCCGATAATTTTTTTGTGGCGTTGAAAAAACCTTCAAGTAATCGGGTTAGTTTTTCAATAGTTTCCTAATTTTCCACTGCAAATGGAACAACCCTACCCTTTTGTGCCAACATGTCACGAAAATATTATAAAGTCACCTTTTGTTTATACCACTTAGAAACATAAGATAAGTGGAATTCCATCTTGTATCAACATCTAAATTAGGTGACAACCAATGTTTCCCCGCATCAACACACATCCTAACGTAGTTATTATATCTTTTAGTACCCTTTTTGAAAATATCGTGTAACATTTGTTTAAAACAATATTTCATTTCACGCATTACGGGTTCAGCTAATCCCACTTGCACAGTCAAGTTAATGATGTGTGCAATACATCGAGAATGATAAAATTCACCATTTAAAGGTGGCTCGTATTCCAATTTTAGTCTACCAAATGCATTTGTGTTGTTACTAGCATTATCCAACGTAATTGAAAGAATTTTTTGTTGCAAGTGAAATTTGTTAAACACTTTTCTCAACATTTCAAATAAAGCAACTCCCGTGTGAGGAACCGAAAACTCTTCAAATGATATGACCCGCTTCATCATTTGCCAATTTTCAGGATCAACCCAATGTGCGGTAACACAAAGGTACGAATATGGCGAACCATGAGGAGTGGACCAAACATCCGTTGTTATGTTAATACAAGCATTTAAATTTAAAAAAAAGCATTTTTTTTAATTCTTGTTTGGCCGTTTTCCACATGTTCATTGCATCGCGTTTTAGAGTCATACGACTTACATGATTGTACATTGGTTAGACATGATTCTGAAACACCTCTGTCGTATCCTGGTCGTCCCAATGGTTGAAAGACAAACCTCGTTTAATCACCAAACCGGCAAATTGTTGACGAACTACTTCATGATCGTATACAAAAATACTCCCGTCCCGAGCCATAGACGATTGACCCGCTTCCGGGACCTTTTTGAGTGCCTTGAAATACTTCATTTTGATATGAGACCTCAATGTCGAGTTGGAACTGGCAGACATTAAACTCAAGCAATGCATACATTGAGCCTTTTTCTTTCCATCTGACATTAGGACGTAGTTGAAGTTATCCCAAGGATCTTTTACACGATCGTGGGATAAAATTTTGACAATCGTAGGTTCACTTGTTGAACCAGCTTCGGTGTTGTTGGTGGTGGTGTTTGAACTTGCCATTAGTGATTAGTGAAATACTTTCGGTTTTGATTTTTTAGTGTGTATTTTGCTACTAGGAAAGTTGTAAATAAACCATAACACAACCCCTCTATTTATACTAAACCAGAAATGGCAAAGTGGTAATTTTAAACAAAGAATAAAAAAATCCCCCCCGGCTCCTTCCCGCTCTCCCGCCCACAATTTGAATTCAAAATTTTGAAATTCAAAAAAATTAAAAAAAAAAAGTACAAACCGGCTTGGAACCGGTTTAAAAAAACCGGCCTCCAAACCGGTCCCAACTCGATTATATGAAACCGGTTCCAAACCGGCGGTTCGGGGAAAAACCGGACCGGTTTTGGTCAAACCCGGTTTTGACCGGTTCGGTTTTCCGGTTTGGCTTGAGGGGCTGTTCGGTTAACCAGTTTTTTTGTGCACCTCTAGTATGGAGATTGAAGTGCAGATATAGTGCAAATTAAGTTTAGTGCATTACAGATATGCATGTATTTAGTAGTGAGATCAATGTTTTAAATATTTATCATGACGAATCTCTAATTTTGTTATGCTGAATCTCTAATTTCAAATGTTATGCACAAACATTTTATTGAAAGTCAAGCTTCTCTAGTTGCATTGTGTTGCTATAATTTAGAATGCACCATAATAAGCTATATCACGAAGACGGTACAACCTTGTCCAGAAGCAAAAAGAATTGTCTTAACAGTATAATTTAGTTTTTCCTCTTATTTCACGCATTATTTTGATCTGAATTGTATGAAACTGGGACTTGTGTCAATCACGCTCTATCGTTATATGTGGATTGTAGCTATTCTATAAATAATATCGATTTGGGCTGAACTTGCCAACAGTTTAATCTTCTTATATGCAAATTACCGTTTGGTAAAGTCGCAAATATCAGGTATAGTTTTTTTCTTTTCTTTCTAGAACATGTGCGGACACTGTGTGCTTTGCCTAAAGTAAAAACTTGTAATGAGATGATGCTTAGTATATCAACTGAACAATTTGGACATACTTAATTGCTTGTATTTAAAAGGCTGTAAGGTGCCATTTATCTTCTTTATTGTCTCCACTAAGTGATCAAGTTATATTCTTCTTTATCAAAACCGATTAGCACAAACCCTAAATCAAAAAAGAGAAAGAGAAAGAAAAAAAATACGGGAAAACACGAGGGATGGTACTCACCTCACGCCGTCGGGTGGTGTTTTCTGGATTCATCTCGGCTGGTCACGACGGCTCAGAACTCAAAAACGCGAGGGACGGTACCCACCTCGCGCCGTCGAGTGGCATTTTGGGGGAAAACGCAAGGGTACCTAGGCCTCTTTTATACTCCCCTCCCCCCTCTTCATTACTATTTTAGGGGCTGTTTGTTATGATAGTTTTAGAATCAAGTAATGGATTTATTTTCATAAACAATTGTTTGGTACAATATTTCTACAATAAAAATGAGCCCTCCTCAATCAACAGTGAATCCAGGCTAAAAGGGGTGGTTTCGCTGAATGAAACCCAATGATGGACCCTACCACATTATACACACACAATTCACATTTCCATTAACTAATTTAGTAATAAAAAAATTCTGACACTTTCATATTTTATTTATTATTTTGGATTAAAATAATCATTTTAATAAAATATTATTATTAGCTTTTATTCCATTTTTTTCATACATAAGTTAAATCCGAATCCGATTCTAAACCTTGTCACAAAACTTTGACCACTTTCATAATTAAACTATTTCTATTTATTAGATTTTCAATTTTACCTATCTAATTCACTTTTGTAAAGATAATAGTATTTCCTATCTTGAATGCATTTAGAGGATAAACTTGTTATTTTAAAAATTAAACATTCATATTCATTGAAATGTATATCTTAAATTGAACTTTCTTTGTTGACGGTAGATAATTAAAGTGGGACAGATGGATGGACTATTTGTTCACCAAATTTCCATCCTAAATTGAAAATTACACGTCATTTTTCTCACCAGCATCACAAGTCAAATAACTAGTCAAACAATAAGTCAATTATCTAATAACCACTTCACGACTCATCTCCAGCACTTCCAAAATCACCACCCCCTCAACAAAACGCCAAAAATTCAATCAAAATGTCAGACAATGTACCATTCGAAATCCAAGAAGAAATCATGAAGAGGCTTCCAATCAAATCGTTGATTCAGTTTCGATCCGTTTCAAAACCATGGAAGTTTTTTTATTGATAGCTCAAGGAAGCCGGAGCTCGACAGAAGAGTTATGCTGATCGTCATCGACGTGCCTTGGAATTTAGTCCTGGGGATCGTGTTTTCCTTAAGGTTTCTCCGTTTCGTGGCGTTAAGCGTTTTGGTATTAAGGGGAAACTTAGTCCGCGTTTCATTGATCCGTTTGAGATTTTAGACCGCGTTGGTGAAGTTTCTTATCGTTTGGCACTTCCTCCGCAGCTTTCTCATGTGCATAATGTGTTTCATGTATCTCTTTTGAGGGGATACAATTATCATCCGCTCCATGTTGTTTCTTACCCAATGGATCAGATTCGGGAAGATTTGTCTTGTGTTGAAGAGCCTGAGGCTATTTTGGAGCGTCAGGATCGGGTCATGAGAAATAAAACAATTCCGTTCATTAAGATTCTTTGGAGGAATCACCTCGAGAGCGAGGCTACTTGGGAAACCGAAGAATCAATGCGAGCTAGCTATACACATTTCTTTTCGCGATTCGGTACGTATTCGTTTGATTTTCCTACTTCCAATTTCGAGGACGAAATTTTTCTTTTTAGAGGGGAAGAATTATAATAACCTAAAATATGGTTTCTAAAATCGTAGCTATCTTGATATTTTTAACCCGAATGTAACCTAAGTAACTATGGGCTATAACATGAGAACTATAAAATACAAACACTATAACCTAAGTACTATATTAAATCGACATAAGCATGATGTTATAGGTCATATATCACACGTTAAAAGACATAAATAGGGTCCGAATTTCTTTTAAAAAATTGTACACAACTTATAAGCTATGGAAATGTCTAGATACATGAGATTTTAAAATGAAGATTGGTCTCCTTTTTGACCCATAAACTCGGCCAGAATTCCAGCCCTATCTCCCTTTATCTACTCCATAATACAACCAAATATACACACTTAAAACTCACACAGAAAACCCTAGAAATAACCTAGGTGGTGGCATTCTTTTTCTCCAAGAAAACAAGGTGCAAAGGTGGTTCGTGAAGGTGTGAAAGGGCGTGACAAGAGGGTATTTGATCGTGGTCTTATCTGGGTTCGAATGGGGCTGTGTTTGGTTCGAAGCAGGTTTTGATTTGGGATCTTTTGTTCTTGTTTCATTCATTCTATTCGACCCTAAGTTATCACTGATCTTGTTCTTGTTTTCTCGACACATATACACTTAACATGTTCATGAATCTATAACCTAAAACAAGCTATGAATCGACATAAAATAATACGAATTAAATATTTATATGTTGCATAAAATGACAAGTTATTATCACATGAAATGATGAATATGTATGTTGATATATAGGGCTTAAAGTGGAAGGTAACATGAACGTTATTTGGATCTGTTTTATACTTGTAAAACCTGGGAATAATATAGCATGAAATGATGGATCAGATATGTGTCGTTATAGGGTAGTATTTGGCTATTTGGAATCAGATTGCATGCATGTTGAATAAGTGAATAAAAGGGCTGGAAAAGTGTGTCGTGAGTGTGTATAAAAGGGCTGCATAATATGTGTTGTGTATGGGGTAAAACTTGGTCTTATACGTGTAAAATAAAGGGAAGGTTGCATGCATGGTTTAGGTCGTGGTTATGGAGGTCGAAAGGAAGGAAAACTAGGGTTTGTGGATTGCTATTTTATGTGGTTGTTATGGCGTGTTGTGTGTGTCGTATAGACTGGTAAAAGGAGTCGTGTATGTGTGATTAATAGTGTTGAGTTGGGGGACTTTAAACACTAGAAAACATGGGTCATTGGTAGTTATTGTTTAGGTCGAGAATGGTTGTTTGGTTGGTTGTGGTCTCGCATAGAATGACAAATGGAAAGGGTTAAAGGAGCTAAATATTATGTGCCGTGTGTGTGTAAATAATGTCGAGTCAATGATTGTAAACAAGGGTCGAATGTGGGTAAATGGTTTTGGTTCGAAAATGGGGTGTTTTGTGTGGTTTTGGTCTCGCTAAAAAATGATTAACGAGGAGGGTATAAATGTTGGGTTTTGGTTCGGTTTAAAATGGAAGAATTAAGGTCTTGTAGGTCGTGTATTAGGGGTGTGTTTGTGTGTTTAATACTTGGCTAAGTGTGGGTTAAAAAGGGTCGAAATGGTTAAGTGCACAAAAGGGCTTTCTCGGGTTAAATTGAAGTCGAGTTAGGTTTTTCAAATAAACGAAGTGATTTATTTGCACGAGTTGTTATTGAAAGTTCATGAAATCTACAAACATAAGAATTGGTCATATATTTATATAATTTACATTTTAGACCCTGAACTTTGCTAAAATGAAACTTTAAACCCTAAACTATTATAAGTTGTCATATTAACCCTAAACTATTATATTAAACATATTAAACCCTTGAGTTATTAATATAGTCATTTGTAAACCTAAAGTATAAAACTTACTAATTGTGAAAACTTACTAAATTGGGAAACTTACTAATTATAGGAACTTACTCAATTCGGAAAGTTACTAAAGATGGAAAGTTATTTGGGAAGTTATTAAATATGGAAACTTACTAAATATGGCAAGTTACTAAAAATAGAAAGATTCTAAAAATGGAAAGTTTCTAAAAATAGAAAGAAACCTTAAATGTGTAAACTTATAAAATGAGCTTGTAAGTAATACGTGATCATTAATTTGTATAGGTTCTGTGAAGAAGGAGTAGCTTCCTATTTCCGAGTGCATTCCTATTTTGTTGATTTGCTTTGCATAAGGTACAGATATTCTACCCTTTCTCAGTAAGGGTGTCTTCTCTCATGACTTTCCGATCCTTGACTTTGATTCGTTTGCCTTGCTATGATATGAGCCTTTGCTATGATCCCATTGATATGATACTTTGTTATAATTCCGTTGATATGAGACTTTGCTATGATTCCCTTGATATGATATTTGTTGCTATCCATTTGTTATGATATGATGACTTGATATGCTTTGTTCTGTTCTGTTGCCCGAGCTAACTAGCCATGGAGGTACCATGGCCATGTCATTGAGGCACCAATGGCATGACACCATCTGTGGTGGTGTAATCAGTCCACGGCGTCCCCATTTGATATGATATGATATGATATGTGATCACTTGGCCATTATGATATGTGTGTATACTTGTCTAGTACAGGGTACATATATGATTTGTTTTGTGTGTGTGTGTGGGGGGGGGGGAGGAGGGGCGTATGGATGCATCCTAGGTATATGTGTTTGATATGATTATGATATGATTTGGTGACTGGCTTGTGTGTGCCCTACACCTCACTCACTATTTGGTACTTAGAGGCCTCCCCTCTTTGTGCACTTATGATTTGACGGATTTGTATATGTGATTATGTGTTCTATTCGAGTGTCTCATTTAGACAGGCTCGTGGCTATTCTGTATATGTGATTCTTTGGTCTATTCGAGTGTCTCATTTAGACGTGTTCGTTGGCTTTCCTATTTGATTCTTTGATTCATTATGATTATCTGATTCGTATTATCTTATTTCTCCATTTCATTTGACTTATGATATCTATGCCTTTGATTCGTATGATTCATCTTAGTTCACTTATGCTTATTTCCTATCTGTTTTGTATATATATCTGTTCACTGGGCTTTTTAAATTCAGCCGCGTTTCTTTTCCATGCGGCAGGTAATAAGCGGAATGCTGGGCAAGAGTGATGAGAGTAGGAGTTAGAAGACCTACCTGATTAGATTCCCCATTGTTTTGGATTATGATTAGACTTATGTTTTGGATATTCCATTTCGTTTCATTCCATGTTTAGACTTGTTGGAAGTTTGGAAGTCATGATGTTCTTGACTTTACTTTATTTATGAAGTCTTCCGCTTGCGTTTATTTTGTATGCTCTGATAGACACCATAATGTGACATCTTGACCAAGGGCGGGTTGGGGTGTTACAAACTGACATTGCATGAATCTTCCATTGCAGTAATCCCAACAGACTTCATGTGTCCTGAGTACGGTTCATAAACAAAAAGGTTATCAAGTTCAGGTTCTGCGTCATCTTCTGTCATTTCGATTAAAGGTTCGCCGCTCTTCCTAAATCCACGTACCTCAAATAATTCATTTGGTGTGTTAATGGTAAATTTCTTTGTCAACGATTTTGGATCCCCATGTTCCATCATCCATACACTAACATCTTCTTTCTCACCCACCACTTTCGCTTGAACCACAACCAGAGACTCCCTCACCTTAGACATAAATAAACGATGATTACGTGCAAAACTATCCGGGAGATCTAATTCTTTAAATTCATCAGTTATCATATCAAATGACATAATCTGTTCTAACCCGTGATATCTAGGGTCCTCAAAACGCAGATCCCAAGCACTCCAATAAATAAACCTATCTATAACTACTTGATTATCTTCGAATGCAGTTGAATTACGAGGCAAGTTCGTGGTTAGTCTTTTCCAAGCCTTTGTACTTAACGTAAATACCTCAACTACAGTGTCATAATCCCCCCATTCCCCCAAACTACGATCAAATGAAACCTTGACAAGCTTAGGGCCACATGTGTTCGGAGTAACCCCAAAACCTAGAGCAGTAGTACTATATGGAAAACCTAAAACGTTAGGCACAGATATGGTGACCGATTTCCTAATCGTAGGATTCCAAATAACAGCAGTCTTTGTTCCGGAATCATCTGGACGTGCAAGAGTATCATAAAAGCACACTAAGCCTTGAGAGGAGCCAACTATTGATGGTTCGTTTAGGAGTGTAACAGACGAAGGGACAATTAGTGAACACTTTTGGTGGGGGAAAGTGTCATCCACAATCGAAACATATTTTCACTCAGATTTATTTTCCGGGTTGGTGTAACTTACAAGTAGATGATGCTGCTCCTGACTGCGGTGGTAATTAGCGATAAATTTGGAGCTATCGATATAAGACTACTATGTTTTGGAAACGGATCGGAACTGAATCAGTGATTTGACGGGAAGCCTTTTCATAATTTCTGATTGGATTTCAAATGGTATGTTGACTGACATTTTGAATTTGGAGATGCTTAGGGTGAGTTTAGTTGGTTGTTTTCCACAAAATGTTTTTTGGAAAATAAGGAAAACAGAGATCGCGTTCAAGTAAGCGTTTTCCAACAAAATATTTTGCAAAACACAAATCCTCTATTTCCTAACTTAACAAGGAAAATTACAAAACAAATTTTAGTTGTTTTCCTTGTTTTCTTTTGTAACCCACAACCCTCCCTCCCTTCTTCAAAATAAAAAATACAAACATCAACTAAACGCGTTTTCTATATTTTCAAGTGTTTTGTGGAGATAAATTTCCCTTTCAAATTTTTACAAAACTAGAGATAAGAAATAAGAGAATTTTTTCTCGAACTAAACGCAGATTTTAGTTTAGGGGTTTTGTTGGTGATAAACTAATGAACTTTAGAAATAAGAGAATTTTTTTTTTTTTCCCTGATAAACTAATGAACTTTTGCTTATGTCTTAAACTTAACTTCTTTTTTTTTAATTTACAAATAGGTTCGAGCAAAAATTATGTACTTTTTTTTATATTCATTATTTGTGTTTCTTTTTATTTAAGGTTGAAATTTACTAATGTAACGACCCATTCTTAATTCCGCGTTAAATTATGGTAACAGTGTTTTCAACATTTGTCAAACATTAGACTATTAGACATTAGATTAACTTGTGGCGTATCATAATTCTCTTATATAAAAGATAGGTATTTAACCATATAAAGCTGAACACAATGGGCAAGGTCTTGATTGGTCGACTTCGGTCGACCCATTGTGGACATTCGGTCTTCTTCGGTCGAGGGACGACAAAATTGGGAAGATGGTCGAGTAAACGAACGAGTTTTGCACAAGAGTTTATGTGTTTATTTTTAATTTCTTTTCATTTTGTATTAAAAAAAAAAAAAAAAAAAAAGCAACTTGGTCGTCTGCAGGTCGTCGGAGAGAGAAAGCTGATGTGGCAGGGTCGAGTGTGGTCACCACTGTGTTCAGCCTAAGAGGCCTAGTTTTGTTGGATATATAAGATGTTACTCTCACAAAAATTTCTTACTAAATATGTTTCGACAAAGTATTAAATTACTCTTGGTATTTGACAGAAACAATGCACTCAAAAATTCTTTATTTAAAAACTTGAAAACACTTGTATTATTTTGTGGACTTACTGGTGCATTTTTATTACAAAGATACTAGCTTATATAGCCAACTTTGCATGGCCATTATACAATGTGAAAATTATCATTCAAAGATAGCATGATATTTCTACCGACACTACCACATACATTCATTATATGTCTAGTTGACTACTATTTAGAAAGCAAATTGCAGATGTTCTTTGGTAATAAAAACATGCCTAAAACTATTCAAACTATTCTTTTCTCATGCTTGCATAGTGAGGCTTGTCTCTTTTCTTTCCTTTTTATTTATTGTGTGGAAAAACACATTAGTTCACATTCTCCCCGTAATGTGTTTTGGCTGAACTCCCAAATTTCGTCTGAGCTCCTGAAACTTTTCTCGTGGAAGTGCTTTTGTGAAAATATATGCTGTAGCTGATCATTTGTTCCACAAAATTCGAGTTGCACCTCTCCGTCGTCAATTGCTTCTCTGATAAAATGATGTTTCAAAGCGATATGCTTTATGCGGCTATGATGAACCGGGTTCTTTGCGATTGCTATTGCTGACATGCTATCGCAGAAAATTGTTGTAGGCTTCAATTGCTTTTCTCCAATATCTTCAAAAATTCTTCGTATCCAAATTGCTTGTGATGTGGCTAGAGCTGTTGCTACGTACTCTGCCTCTACTGATGATTGTGCGACCGTTTGTTGCTTCTTTGAGCACCAACTGAACACACCTGAACCAAGTGAAAAAATATAACCGGATGTGCTTTTTATGTCATATGTACATCCTCCCCAATCACTGTCACAAAAAACATGAAAATTTATATTTGCATTTTTTTCGAACTTGATTCCAAAATCTTTCGTGCCCTGCAAATATCTTAAAATTCTTTTACCAACTCCCATGTGAATCTGACTAGGGTTGTGTATGAACCTTGAGAGTAAACTTGCGGCAAACATGATGTCGGGCCTTGTTGTTGTGAGGTATAACAATTTCCCCACCAAACTTCGATAAAGTGAAGCGTCCACTTTACTTGAACCGTCTTCCTTCATGAGCTTTTCATTGACAACCAAAGGAGTGTCCTTCGGTTTGCATTCCGACATTTCAAAATTCTTCAAAATCTTCTCGATGTACTTTTCTTGACAAATAAAAACGCCGCCATCGTCTTGATATATTTCCATTCCGATAAAATGATTTAGAAGTCCTAAATCACTCATCTCGTATTTTTGCATCATGTTGGGAATTATAATTTGAGTTGATAAGTACAAAACTACAAGTGAAGAATGAAACAAGTGTGAAAGATGAAGGACTAAAGAAGACAAAGGATGAAAGTTTACAAATACAGAAGATCTTTTATATTATTAGAATATATCCTTTGTAACCCTAATCCTCTAGTATATAAAGAGGATATGGGGCGTGAGTTTTAGTACAGATGTTAGAGATGTAACATCCAGGAAAGGGGTGTGTGTGTCTAGGCGTGTTTCTACACTATGTAGACGCCTAGGTTAGAGTTTTGTGATAAGCCTCAAGGATCTTTGATCCCTGTTAGAGTAGGTAACCGTGATACACGTGATCACGTAGCATTGGAGCTGTTTGTGTTTGTTAGTAGTTGTTAGAGATGATGACGAAGAAACCTTGTAACAATAACAATGATAGTTTTGTTTATTCTTCTGCGTATCGTATTTATTCATTATTATTGTTTAATCCCTTGCTCTAAACGATCCACGAAGTTGTTTAATTATAACTTCACAATTGGTATCAGAGCCAAGGGGGCTTGTGATCGTGGGATTAAACAAGGTTTGGTTTGTCGAAGAACGAAGAAAACAAGAAAAATTCGTAACTGGTTCAATTTTCGTAACTCACTGCAGGGCTGTTTTCAAAGGACGATAACTCCTTCGTTAACCATTGGATCGGGCTGAAATTTTTACCAGAGATTCTTCATATACCAAGGTAAAATTTCACTGGAGGGATCTTCAATCTGAGGTCTAGATCGTCAGGTATGAATTTTTGAAAACTGCTGCAGAGGCGATTATGAATTTCGATTTTTTTGGGTTTTCTTGATTCAACTTCATGAATTCGTGTTCTATTTGTGTTAAATCATCATGGAAGTTTTTTGTATGTTGTTTGGAAGTCATTATTTATCGAAGGAAGCAACAATGGTGTGGTTTATCTAGTCGAACTGTTTTTAGGGTTTACTGAATTTCTTTATTGCGTCAAAGAAACCCTAGGTCTTCAATGCTGTTGCACTAAGGATTGTCAGATCTGGACATATGACCTATGATGTGACTTATTCTCATATTACCATGTTGGTGTCGATCTGGTTATTTATTATCCCCTGTTTGCTTATCTTTATTGGTTGTATCGTGGTTAAAGATCTGATGTTCAAGAAAGTCTATTCGCAATCAGGTTATGCACTTTGGTACGAGCTTTAGTTGGTTACGACGTGAAGTCAGGGGAAGTGCTGTGTTGAACAAGTGCACAAGAGGGTTTTCGTACTGCTACGTTCTCGCCTTTGTACTGCCAAGCTTCTTGGTTTGTACTGCTATCGAGGGATATGGTTAGTACTGCTACACGTTTAAACTTTGTACTACTATCGATAGACGCTTTGTACTGCTGGCATGTTTCACTTGGTACTGCTATGGAACCTTGGTTTAGTCCTGCTTGACATAATAGCCATTAATATTGGTTTCTTAAAGACGATTGGTTGCGACTTTGTACTGCTACCATCACGAGTTAGTATTGTTCGAAGTGTGTTTATAGTTTGTTTGTACTGCCCGTCTTCAATTCATACTACCAATGATTTCGTTGGTACTGCTACTTAGCACTAGTACGTACTGTTAAGCATCTATTCGTGCTGCTAGTATTTTGTGAGGTTAAGAATGTCGACAAAGGCAGTGTGCAAAGGTTTGCATGGAGTGATGAATTGGTGTGCATGGTTGGTTTAATATATTCTATTCCAAAACTCAATAATGGGACGGTGGAGGATATTATGTCTGTTGC
This sequence comes from Artemisia tridentata subsp. tridentata, assembly GCA_021014915.2. Classification (NCBI taxonomy): domain Eukaryota; kingdom Viridiplantae; phylum Streptophyta; class Magnoliopsida; order Asterales; family Asteraceae; genus Artemisia; species Artemisia tridentata. The sequence goes on from CP139506.1 coordinate 289,605,374, forward strand.
ATGGCTGCTTTGATTCGATAAAACCAATTTCCAATCATGGGTCGGTGGCTTGTCTTGAATTTGTTTTGTTAGACACTTTGGTTTGTAGAATTATGCATGGTGGCATTAATGATCGAGGGTCGGTGAAGTATTTACCTGTTGAACTTATTTTATTCACATCATGAAGATAATGGGTCGGTTGCTTACCTCAAATATTATTGATTGTGATGTATCATGGGATGGTGACATATTCTAATAGCAGTACCTACAAGCAAAATGGTTTTCATTATACGCAACATGCATGTGAAGGTTCCATTAATTGTTGTGTTTCATGCACTATTGACAAAAAGGTTTTACTCAAGGTATCTCAGTGGTTGATATTCTTTAGTGCTCATTTGATGATCCCTACTACTAGACTATGATGAAACTGGAATTGTTTTAGTATTTATCAAGGAAAGTCAGTGGTGGCTGAGACTACATGAGTTGAGGGGAAGCATATATGTTGGTTGTTGATTTGGAATAGGTTAAGTTCCAACACACACACACGGGGAAGACACACACACAGAAAGATTTTTGGATATTGGTTTATGAACTTAAAAGTTAGCTCGTTTTTATTTATTTTCATTGGCGAAGAAGATTATTTATTGCTTATTTGACGATGAAGTTGAATTTTTCAAGATTGTGTTCTTATCATATCTTAAACGGCCTGCAAACGTTTAAAGATAACTTGTTCGTTCATTCAAGTGGTGACTACAAATTGACAAACACTTTAAGGAGTTACGTTATTGTGCTTAGTGTCTCATTGAAGATGAGTTTATTGTCAAGAGATTGCGATCTCCCTATACATCGGTTTGGGTATACGTTCGAAGTCAGTTTTAGTACAAGACATAAGACACAAGGTTGGGTTATTCTACTTCAACATCAAATTGGTAATGGTTAGTTTTCTTCATCATTACACAAAGCTTATAGAATTGAAGATTCAACAAATGGTTAACATATTGGTTTCAGGGGAAGCTTAATGTTAAAATGTCTAACCATTTATATGCTACATTGAGGTGAAGGTTTTACCAATTACTAGTTGGTATTTTTACTGAAGGTTTAGGATTTTTCTGTCTTGAGTTCATTTATAAAAGTAAGCGTTTTGTGGTTCGTTCATGGAGGGCAATGCAAGACATTGGAAGACTAGATTTGAAGTATGATACTGATTCGTGATTATGAAGATCAAGGTTGCATATTTTTGTCCCCTAGTGGATAATACAAAAGGGGGAAGAAGATTTATATTGAAGAATTGCAACTTGAAGATCATTGGTTTAGCATTTTACTTAAGTTCACGTGGTGAGCTTAAGGGGAAGATTTCATTCATGGAAGATCAAGAAGGTTTTGTAATTATCAACTAGGGGAAGATTGTTGGGAATTATAATTTGAGTTGATAAGTACAAAACTATAAGTGAAGAATGAAACAAGTGTGAAAGATGAAGGACTAAAGAAGACAAAGGATGAAAGTTTACAAATACAGAAGATCTTTTATATTATTAAAATATATCCTTTGTAACCCTAATCCTTTAGTATATAAAGAGGATATGCGGCATGAGTTTTTGTACAGATGTTAGAGATGTAACATCCAGGAAAGGTGTGTGTGTCTAGGCGTGTTTCTACACTATGTAGACGCCTAGGTTAGTGTTTTGTGATAAGCCTTAAGGATCTTTGATCCCTGTTAGAGTAGGTAACCGTGCTACACATGATCACGTAGCATTGGGGCTGTTTGTGTTTGTTAGTAGTTGTTAGAGATGATGACGAAGAAACCTTGTAGCAATAATAATGATAGTTTTGTTTATTCCGTTGCGTATCGTATTTATTCATTATTATTGTTTAATCCCTTGCTCTAAACGATCCACGAAGTTGTTTAATTATAACTTCACACATCATCTCATTCTTGAAATCATCAATCATTTTCTTGTTATTTCCTGTGAACACAAGATCATCTACATAGAGCGCTACAATTAAAATGTCATTTGTACCTTGATTTTAAACATACAAGGTTGGCTCGCTCTTGCTTTGACCAAAACCTTTTTATTTAAAATAACCATCGATCTGGCTATACCACGCTCGCGGTGCTTGCTTGAGTCCGTAAAGCGCTTTCTTCAACTTGTAAACTTTTTCTTCTTTTCCTTCAACCTCGAAACCTTGAGGCTGATTCACATAAACTTCTTCTTTAAGTTCTCCATTGAGAAATGCTGACTTGACGTCGAGTTGGTAGAGTAACCAACCTTTCTGGCCTACTAGTGAGATGATTGCTCGGACTGTGTCCATTCGAGCAACTGGAGTAAATGTCTCGTCGTAGTCAATTCCAGGATGTTGTGAGTAACCTTTTGCGACTAGTCTTGCCTTGTTTCTTTGAACGGAACCATCTGCATTGTACTTGACTTTGTAGACCCATTTGACACCAATAACGTCTTTGTCTAAAGGTCTGTCTGTAAGCTCCCATGTGTTGTTCTTTTCAATAACTTGAATTTCGTCCTCTATCGCTTTCTTCCATGATTCCTCTCTAATCGCTTCTTGAAAACTTTCTGGTTCTAAATGACAAAAATTAGCAATGTATATTTCTGTCAACGAATGAAATTTTCTTGGTGGTTGACTTTGAGATTCTTCATCAGGTTCTTCATTGGGTACTTCGTCATGTGATGGTTGATTTTCATCACTTTCCACATGTGCTTCATCCTGCATATTGTTAGTGGGAAAACTTGGTCCTTTTTTTTTTCTTCTTTCCCAATTCCAGGAAGAATTTTCATCAAAAATTACATCTCGACTAATTATTACATTTTTTGTTTTTAGGCTATACAACCTATAAGCTTTTGACTTGCTACTATAGCCTACAAAAATACACTTTTCACTTGTCTCGTCTAATTTATATCTTTTTTTCTTTGGTATTTGAGAATAACAAACACACCCAAAAACTTTAAGATGTCTTACCGAAGGTTTTCTTCCATTCCACGCTTCAAGTGGAGTCTTGTTATCGAGGGCTTTTGTTGGACTTCTATTCAACAAATATACTGCCATGTAAACTGCTTCTGCCCAAAAACTTCTTGATAAACCTTTCTCGTGCATCATTGACTTCGCCATTTCTACAACGGTCTGATTCTTTCTCTCGACTACACCATTCTGTTGAGGTGTGTATCGCGTTGTGAGCTGTCTATGCATGCCTTCATCTTCACAAAACTTGTCAAACTCTTTTGAGTTGTATTCCTTTCCTTGATCACTTCTTAAAATTGTGATAAAACTCCTTGTTTGTCTTTCGACCAAATTTTTAAACTTTTTGAAAATTCCAAAAACTTGAGATTTTTCTTTCATGAAATAAACCTATGTCATTCTACTAAAATCATCAATAAATAGAATGAAATAGAGATTATTACCATGAGATGGATTCCTCATAGGACCACAAAGATCGGTATGTACTACCTCGAGAATTTCCTTGGCTCTCCAAGCGACTCCTTTCGGAAATGGTTTTCGATGATGCTTTCCAAGTGCACACCCTTCACAAACTCCTTCAATCTCGTGAATTTGCGGCAAACCTCCAACCATATTTTTCTGGTGGAGTAAATTTAGACTTTGGAAATTTAGATGTCCAAGCCTCCTGTGCCATAACAAAGCTTCAACTGTTGTTGTGGCCTTCAATGCAGAGTGTTCTTCGTATCTGAATGTGATCGGAAAACTTCTATTCCGCCCCATTGTTATCTTCTGCATCAACTCACTGTTTCTTCCTTTGTTATAAATAGTGCAACCTTTACCTTCAAAAATAACATAGTATCCATGCTCTACAAGTTGTCCGACACTAAGCAAATTTTACGTAAGGTCGGGAACTAGTAAAACATCATTAATGTATTTGATACCTGTTTTTGTCTTGACCGGTATCTTGCCTTTTCCCTTCACTTGTACTACTGCTCCATTTCCCATTTTTACTTGAGAATTTCCTGCAGTGTCAATATCGACCAAAATACTTTCATCGCCGATCATATGATTACTACAACCGCTTTCAAGAAACCATGTGTCACTTCTCTCAACGTTTGCTGAGTGACAAAAGAAAACATTTCCATTTTCTTTTTTTTCTTCTAAAAAATTTGCCTGTTGTTGGTTTTTCTTTCGACAAAATTTTTCTAGATGACCAAATTGATCACAGTCATTACATTTATACTTTTCTTTGTACCAACAATCTTTCTCCACATGATTGTCTTTCTTGCAAATGGAACACTTGTGAGAGTTTCCATCGCCAAATGATCTTTTGTCGAAGTTGCCTTGACCTCTAAAACTTCCGTAGCGTTGTACACGTCCACGGCCTCTTAAATTTCTGCCTCCTCGACCACCTCAGGATGAACTCCCTCTTGCAAAATCTTGTGGTGGTTTCTTGTCCCCTTGCAAGCTAGACTGGAATGCACTTTTGTAATACCCCCAAAATATCACAGCGGAATGTAATAACATTAGGGTGCTAGTTATTAGTATAACAGTCATAATCATAGAAAATGACTCTAAATGAGACGTTTTTAAAAGTTTATCATTCGATCATAATAAAACATCAGAGTTACAAGAGTTCCCAAATAGTTTTAGAAAACATAATGTATTAATATAAAAGTTTTGAAGAGTTTATCGAATGATAACAAAATGCAAGCCTTCAAAATATTCTCCGTGCCACTTCATGCTAGCCAAATACCTTAAGGACCTGAGATAAAACATGCTAAAAAGTCAACACAAAGGTTGAGTAAAATTAACAGGTTTATAAATAATTAATGGACCACAAGATTTCAGAGTTAAAGTAATAATTGCAACAAATACAATTATGGGTAAATAGTAAATATTGCACTAAGCTCACGAACTCAAACGTTAACTAATATCATAGAATGATATTAATAATGCCCTAAAAGGTAATTTGCCATATTACCTAATTTCTCAATATTATGTGTCCGTTTGACCTACAGTTATCAAGTGAGCGCTACTCACCCAGACAGGATTGTCAAGCCCAATATGCATATTCGTAATATTAGCGTTTACTCAGTTTGTAATTAATGGTTCATGATCTTAGGGACTTATTTCTGGCAACAAACATACCTAGGCAATAATACTTTCTGGTAAGCATACAGTTTAAAGCACTTGTGTCCAAATTGTAAAATATCATGTATTTCCCACACTGGATTTATAAACAGTTTAAAGAGTTTAAGCGGGGCTATGAACTCATCATAAGCAACAGTGAATAACAAGGTGCAAATAAAGTGACGAGTAAGCCGAGAAGTCCTACGAGCAACCTAGACATAATATGTTGCGTCTTAGGTTTTTAAAATAATAGGATATGCATGCAGGAAAGTTTTATATATTTATTATATCAAACATGCAATTGTATATAGAGTTTTGAAGGTTTATAAAGTGATAGGGACTAAAATTGACGAGTTAGGAAAGTGTTACGAGTCCTAATATATAAGTTGTCCGAGGTTTGGGTTTTATGATATTCTATAGTCCAAAAATCCTATTGTGTCGATATGTGGTTAGATTGTCCAAAAATAAGTTATCGGGTTTATTCCTGAAAGTGGGTCCTACCACTTCGGGTAAGTATAAAATAAATCAATTAGTGTTTGTAGAAATTTATAATTTATAAATTTTTAAGTTACAAAATAGTTATAATCACTATTTTTAATATTTATAAGTTTTATAAAATATGTGGTACCATTTTCAAACTAGTTTTGATGAATTAACTAGTTTTTGTATAAAGTGCGGTTTTTGATAAAAAGTCGATATTTAATATTAAAAATTATGTTTCTCATAAACCGTAAGGAGTTATACTTCAAATTTTATATTCCCGAAAAGTTATTTAAGTGTACTAATCATATTTGTGGGTCCCACTGTTCTGAAAATTATATAACTTAAGTGAAATTACCATTTTACCCTAATATGTCAAGTCTGATAAGGACAGCACCTAACAGTCCCACCGTTTTTGCGATAAGTTAAGTTTCGAAACTCCTTTTTATGTGGGGTTTTCGGCTACGTTCAAGTTAATGTGTTACCTACAACTTTTATGTTTTGTGCAATAGAGGGTTCAATACAAATATTTAGACTTTTTAGCCATTCAAATCTGGTGTGCGTTTTTCGACGACCTTTTCCATTTATTTTCTAATTAATTCATCGTGTATCGTCTCATGACCAACCTCCCAAAAAATCGAAGCTAAGAGATAGATCTACAGGCCAATATTTTTACCTAAGTCTCAAAGTGTACTGATTAAGTGCAGTAATTATGAAAATAGTCCCTGGTCCAAATGGTCTTTGCAAACTTAGTCCCAATCATAGTTTTAGGCATTTTAAGCTATGTACATTGCATAAATTAATACAACAAGCATATGAAACATGAAAAATACATAAAATGAAATGTACATCAGTGGTAAAAATGAAATACATGGTGTGGTTTCTTACAAGGATTTGATGAAAAACACAAGAACAATATCAAGAACACTAGATCTTCAATACTAAAGCAAGAGAACAAGTAGAAAACCAAATTATGATGGTGATTTGGGTTGTTATGCCACGTTCAAAGAGGAAGGAAAAGAGAAAAATGGATAGTTGAGATCTATCTTTGCATGTACTATGAGTGTTTGTTGGGATTATGCACTTAGTGGAAGACAAAGAAGTGTAGGTGTCATGTTTATGTGTTATGGGTGTTATAACCAAGCCATGTGGCCTTGGTGAGACACCAAATTCGTCCACCTCATAGTGATGTGATAAATGTGTGGTTTTTGTGATAAGTTTTAGTTTACGAGGTGTAGTTTGGTCCCGGTAATTACTAACATTAAGCCCTTAAGTCACGAAACTTAAAATCGGGTAACGTAAAAATACAAAACTTACAAAAATGTTAAAACTTGACATCAAAATATATTTTGATATTTTAGGTGATCCTTGAGCTTTTTGGGTGATTACTTGTTGTTTAAAAGTTGAAAACGTAGACTGAAAACGTGTAGAACGCGAAATGTACAAAGTTTAAGTAAAAATGGAAAAGTAAAAATAGTATATTTAAAATATGATGGTAAGAAATCAAAACGCATAAAAATATATCTACTGAGTATTGTCAGGTGTTGGTTTAGGTTAAATGTACGTTTAACGACGTACACGGAATAACTTATCTAGTTATCCGAAAGAGTGAATTTACTTAAAATAGAAATATTAAGTAAACTTAAAATATTAATTAATGACCTCAAAATTGTGAATTGTTACAGTACCTAATCCTTAAAGGGGAATCCCGTCTCAGGATTTAGTTCGAGTTAGATGGTGATGATGTGTTGGCGAAAAGGTGGGGATATTTCTAACGCATCTGGTCTACTCTCTCCAAAGTGTATTCTGGTCCTCATCGAGAGTTCCAACGAACTTTGACATTAGGAATACGGCTCTGCTTGAGTATTCAAGAGTCTGTGCGGGAAAGTTTGAATTTATGGTCATGACCAAAGCTCGAACCCGTAGCGGCTTAATCCGTTCCTTTCGGCTCAGGGCGTCAGCTACTACGTTTGCTTTTCCCTGGTGATAACGAATTTCGCAGTCGTAATCACTTAGCAGTTCTAGTCATCGACGCTGTCTTATGTTTAATTCCTTCTGATCAAGAATATGCTGAAGACTCTTGTGATTCGTAAATACAGTACACTCTGTATCGTATAAATAGTGCCCCCAAATCTTGTGTGTAAAGATTACAACTCCTAATTCTGAGTCATGGGTCGTGTAGTTCTCTTCGTGAGTCTTGAGTTATCGAGAGGCATAAGCTATAACCTTCTTCCTCTGCGAAGGGTCATACTAAATTATAAAGTCTTTGGTTCCTTCTGGCAGGGTAAAAATGTGTGCACTACAAAGCTTCTGCTTTAATGGTTGAAAGGCTTCTTATTCTTTATGAACAACACCGGAGTTTTCTGTGGTGATGAACTTCGTCAAATAAACCCTTTATTTGAAAGTTCTTGCAGTTGATCGGATAATGTTCGCATGATACGTAAATAGTCATACTGATGATGACGTCAAATTTTTCTAAATTTGGTCGGTATTAAATCAGTATCGAACGGGTGGTCTACTAAGTTAAGGGCGCAGCCTCGTAAAACATTGTCAGTGCTAACTATTTCCTTTCAGCTAATACTTGGTGTTTAAAATGGTTGGTGTGTTGAAATCCGATCTTCAGTTTGATGTATAGAATACAGTTGATATAAACATGGTATGGTTGTGGTAAGAGTCTACTTAGTTTATGTGCTTACTAATACGTATGCCTGTGACATGAACTTGTTGATACGCACACCAAAATTTGCTTTTTAGGGATATAGTGAAAGATCGTTTTTAACATGGTTTATAGGTAACTACTCCCAGCATAACATAATCTTTCCTGAATTAGACATAGGTGATCAGGCTATGTATAATTGAGGCTTAATGATGCAATGCTCAGCTTAGTCGATTAACTTTTATGGCACTTAAAGTTATTTAGACTTAATCATACTGTTTATAAAATAGTATTCCAAATAGTTGATATTGTAGCGAAACAGTTTATGTGATTATGTCAAAGTAGTTTATAGGAGAATGGCAAAAATGATTTTATGATAACAGAATAGTTTATGAGGTAGTAGCAATTCAGCGTATTAGTTTATAAAATAGTGGTAGAGTAGTTTGTAAGAAAGTAACAAATTGGTTTATGGAATGGTGACAAACAACGTATAAGATAGTAGTAATTCAGGTTAGTAGTTTATAAGGTAATAGTAAAGTAATTCATATGAGAGTAGCAAATTGGTTTATAATATGGTGACAAAATAGTTTAAAAGTTAATAATAACACTGTTTACAAAATGGTAGCGAAATAGAAAGTGTAACGAACGTAAATTGTTACAACATGTTGATAATAAAAGTGATAGATAGTCATGATTTAAGTAAATCCCACAACTCGGGATATACATACACAAAATACAATGAAGTTCATGAAGAAGTACTAGTGTTATTCCCTTATGGGATACAACTTAAGAGGGCCTAGGCTTAGGTCTTATTATACAAGACAGGAGAATTCCTTCTCTAAACATCATCATTTTGTAACGTCTTTATTAGCTTTGGTGGGCTTTTTCTTCTTTATTCTGGTTCTTCAGTGCTGGACATTTATTCTTGTAGTGTCCCTTTTCTCCACATCCAAAGCAAGTAACCACTGGTTGCAAGTTGCTTCCAGTAGCAGGGCCTGTTTCTCTACAATCTTTAGCTTTGTGTCCTACCTTCTGGCAATTTCTGCACTTAATAGTGCAAGGGCCTGTGTGATGTAGCTTGCATCGATCACAAAATGGGAAGTTCCCAGCATAGCCTCTACCTTCATCCGGGGTAGTAACATAAGCCCTGGCAATCTCCTGCCTTCTATTCTATTGATTATGGTGATGGTTGTTACGGTTTTGGTTGTTATTGTGGTTGTGAGGGTTGATGTTCCTTTTGTTGTCATCCCACTTACGCTAGTTGTCATTGTTGTTATCTCTCTGAACAGTCCCCTTTTTTATTACCTGGTCCAGAAGTCGTTGTGCTATATTGATAGCTTCATCAAGTGTCTGAGGGTTGTATGATGTCACATTCCCCTCGATGCTCGGTGGTAATCCTCCAATAAAGTTCTCCAACAGTGTCTCATCATCCGGAACCTTGTGGGGGCACAAAACTCTCAGCTCTTGAAATCGGCGAACATAGGTCGTGAGATCATTTCCTTTCACAGTAAGATAGTAAAACTCAGTTTCCAACTTCTTTATATCACTTCGAGAACAGTACTTCTTAACCATTTCCTTTTTGAATTCCTCCCATGGGGTATTGAAAGCTTTCTCAAGTCCAATTTGCTGAGCATAGGAATTCCACCATGACAAAGCATGTTCCACAAGTGTACCCGTTGCATAATTCACTTTACAATCTTCAGAACATTTGCTTCGCAGAAACACGGACTCCGTCTTCTCAAACCATTGAGTCAAGCCAACTGCTCCTTCAGTTCCTTTAAAAGTGATGGGTTTGCAATTCATAAATTCTTTATAACTGCAACCTTGCACTGGTACACCTCCTGCACCTCCCACGGTACTGGGTCTATTCTGTTCATATGCTGCCATAGATGCTGCTACACGCTCGGTTATGATTTGCTCCATATCATCTCCGTTTGACATGGTTCTATCAATCATTACAAGTTGTTAGGAATATAAATATTCACATGAAAGACTCGGTCACCCCGAGTATCTATTAGCATTAAGTAGCTCGTAGGATTATTAATATTAGTTTTGATATCGTAACACCATGGAGTCGGGTCGGGTCTTTACCCACTGTCAGCCCGGTCCATAGCCTACTAGAGGCGTTTATTTCATATGTATAAATACCCTCTCCCACCAAAGGAGAGGGTTGGACCTTCACTTAATATTATCTCACTTTCTCTCACTAAGGTTCCATATTCTCTCTTTTCCTCTCTCTAGAATCGGCCAAATCACAAGAACCATATGTGTTTAGATTAATGAGTAACTTACAATTGGTATCAAGAGCCTTGGTTTGATCATTTAGATTGTGGATGCTCGGATTTTTAGATTGGTTTTTGTGTTTTTCTTTTGGTTCGACTAGTTTTATTGAAAACACCTTGGTTTGATCTTGTTTGTGAATTAGACTTGTGATATGTTTGTACTTTCATGATTAGGGTTGTTGTATGAGCTTAGTTTAGTGATTGGATAGCTTGTTTCATCCGTTTATTGGTGTGCTTAAGTCAATCTGAGTGTTGTTTTTGAAGTTGTTCTTTATTGCGATTTGACTCTCGGTATGATTTCTATGTTGCGATTTGTGTTCTGTTGGGTATGATTGTGTTTCGATTTGGAGTATTTTTCTGCTGTGATTTGGTAGCTTGCTAGAAAAGGGAAAGAAGACAAAATCGCAAGAAAGGGACATTTTTGTCTGGTTGTGAGTTGCGATTTGATAATGCGATTTGAGCTTGCGACTTGAGTCCCTGCGATTTGAGTCCCTGCGATTTGAGTCTCTGCGATTTGAGTCGCTGCGATTTGAAGCGTCTGCGATTTCCTCAAGTCTTGCGGTTTGGAGATTGTTGCGATTTGAGGACTTGCGATTTGAAGAATTGCGTTTTGGTATCTGCGATTTGCTCATTGAGATTTGCTCAAACCAATACGCTAACTCAATCACAACTTAACTAAACAACAATTCATCTAATTTAACCAACCCTCATCCCTACCATACAATCACAACAATTCATCTAATTATCGATCCAAACTTTCATCATAACACATTAATGTAATCAAATCACGGTTTATTCTTGATTTTTGTAAAATCCCGCGAAAGAATCTATTTCTCGGTTTAAATCATAGAATTGTAAAATCCCATGCGAGTTTACATCATGGCAAGCACTCCTTCTGATGACATTCAAGCTGCCGGGTCCGATACCCACCCTCCTACACTTGATAGGACGGATTATGAATCATGGGCACAAAGAATACGACTTTATTGCTTGGGAAAAGAGAATGGATTTAATATTCTTAAATCCATTGATGAAGGACCTTTTCAAATGGGCACCACTAGAGATGCTGTCACTACCGCTGAGGATGGAACTGTCACTCTTGGAATCGAAAGGTCACGTAATTACAACGATCTCAATGAGGAGGAGAAGAAGCGTTATGATGCAGACATTAGAGCTTCTAACATTGTGATTCAAGGACTTCCCAAAGACATTTACAAGCTCATCAACTTCAACACTGAAGCCAAAACTGTTTGGGACAATGTTAAAATGCTTCTGGCTGGATCTGAATTGACCAAGAAGATCGTGAATCTCAGCTGTATGATGAGTTTGAGCACTTCAAGATGAATCCTGGTGAAAACATCACTGACTATTATGTGAGATTTCACAAGCTTGTGAATGACATGAGAATCATCAGGATGACAATGCCAAACATCCAACTCAATTCTAAGTTTGTGAACAACATGTCACCCGAGTGGGATAAATTTGTCATAGCCGTGAAGCTCAACAAAGGATTGAGATAGACTAATTATGAACAGCTGTATGCTTACTTACAACAACATGAAAAGCATGCTATCTATGATCGTCAATTAAGGGAAAGACTCAATCCTACAACAACAAATGATCCACTTGCTTTTGTCTTAAATGTTCAGCTGATCAATCAATCCTCACATGATCAAGTTTATCACCATCCCTCTTCATCACAGAATCAGACATCATTTGTCCAATCATCTTTGCACCCACCATCTGCTGTGAACACCCATCTGGATTCAGGATACTCTCACACTGACAAGATGATTGATAATCTCTCCAACCAAGTTTCTCTACTTGTCCAACAGTTCAGAGCAACACTCCCTCAAACCAACAACCAACTTCGAACTTCATCAAATCCACGTAACCTAGCAACTGTGGAAGATGGAAGGGTTGTGATTCAGAATGTTCAGGGAAGGCAGAATGTGAATCAAAGGAATGTTGCTCGGGGTAATATACAGAACAGTGTTGGGAATGCTAATCTGTGACAGGTAAGGCAAACCAAGTGTTAGAACTGTGGTGGACTAGGATACATAGCAAGGAACTGCACTCAACCAAAGCATCCACAGAACTCTAACTACTTCAAAGATAAGATGCTGTTGATGAAAGCTCAAGAGAATGGAGCAGCTTTGGATGAAGAAGAGTTATTGTTTCTTGCTGGTGATGAGGGGAACACGTTTGATGCTGATGTGGATGATCAACCAGTTCAGGACTTGGCACTAAATGATCCCAACATCTTCCAAGTTGATGACTGCGATGCTTTTGACTCAGACGTTGATGATGAACCCACTGCTCAAGCCATCTTCATGGCTAATCTGTCTTCTGTAGGCTCATCACCACAACAAGCTGGTCCTTCCAATGCATCTATCATATCTGAGGTACTAAAGCTTTATGACACATATAACATGGTAGATGAACAGAAGATTCCCAACAAAGTACAACAGACAGATGTTGTTGAATCAGATACTGTTGATATGGGAAATAGTAATGTTATTCCATATGAACAATATGTGAATCACAATGACGTGTCTGCTGTACCAAGTAGTGCATCTTCTGTTGTTGATAATACTTGTGAGTTGCATGAGAACACCGTGTTTATCCCTGATGACACTTTGACCACTAGACTTAATATCTATAAAGATCAGGTGGCCATATATGAACAACGTGCAAAATTTGAGCTAACTGAACGTGAGCAGAAAATGGATAGTCAAATGCGTACATTCATAACAGAATGTAATTTAAGGGAAGAAACATTGAAAAAGGAGTTATATTCTTTACGAAAACAACTTGATCAAACTGTTAAGCGAAAATAGGAGATCCAAGAAAGTGTGATTATACTAAAACATGATTTCAAAGAAAAGGAAACAAAACTCTTAAATGATTTTTCCAGACTTAAAACGTTAAAGAATAAGATTGAAAACAAGTTGTACGCACAAGACCAGACCAGACAAACTGCTCAAATGATTCAAAAGCATAAAAGGTTGTGTGATGAACATAGTGAAAAGACTGTAGGTGAACCTAAATCATCTTTCCTTAGGAGTGCTAAAGTAGCCCAACCTTCCTTATATGATGGAAATGAACTGCTTAAGCCTGGTCATGCCCCTCCTGATGTGTCATCATTTGAAGAGACTAATGAGATAGATGTAATAAATAAAGAAAAATTGGCAGAAAAAATGAAGGATCCCAAATGTATAGCATATCGAGTCATAATCAAACCCCATGATTACTATGAGGAGAACCGATTAGCTATTTTTGTGCCTCAAACTAAGTTGACTCTAGAACAAATATTTTGGTCCTTTGACTTAGAAAAAAAGAAAGCCGAAGAACTTCAAGCCAAAACTCCACCCTTTAGAAAGATAGCTGCAGCAATGGTGTACCCACCCAATACACCCATGCACTTAGTTCCTTTAACTCTTCCCACAGAATGTAAAACTCTAATTAGCATATATGTTCTTTGTCAACTATTTGCTGATTTCGATAAAACATGTAAGAAGAGAATTACGCCAACGGGAATTACTGAAGGGGAAAGGGGCTTTGAACAGACAAAACGGTGCTACTTAACTGAGGTTATTCCATTTTTTAAACTTCTCAAAGAACATTTTGAGGGCATGCAAAAAACCCTTGAAACTGAATTAAAAGAAATGAAAGAAGTGTTTAAAGATATGGAAAACATAGGGAAACAAAATGCTATTGATCTTAAATGCTGTGAGATTGAAAGAAAGAATATTCTCATCACCAATGAGAATTTGATTGCTAGATGTATTTTATACTTCTACTGATTCTGCATTAACTGCTTGTCAATTTCATGAGTTGTCTATTGCATTGAATGTTACCCAGAATCGTGTTGTTGAGCTTGAGGGGGAGAATTTAAAATTGCATGAGAAAATCCAAAACGATGACCATGATAACATGGTCAGGCATTTTTCAAAACTAGAGGTTGATAATCTTAATTTGCAATTAAAATATCAACATTTAGAAGAAAGAATTAAAATCTCAAATGCCAAGACATCTTTGGATGCTCCTGAATTTGATGCGTATTTTGAATTAAGCAAACGAGATGAAAAAATTCAAGCTCACACTAACACGATTCGAAAATTGAGGGCCCAAATTGCCCAATTAAAATCGAATAAGAGTGAGGTGATTGGCACCCATAAACCATCGTCTTTAGATTCTCAGAATTTTCACTATCAAGACACTATCAATAAATTACAACATGAAAATGATTGTTTTCAGCCTGAAATTTCAAAAATCAAACAACATTACAAAGAGTTATATGATTCGATTAAGATCACGCGTAATAATAACAATGAAAAGATAACTTCTTTGCCTAATGAGATCAATAATCTAAAGACTCAGGTGAAAGGGAAAATGCCAATTATCACTAGTGATAATGTTGTTCCAATGGTTTCTGACCAGATCTACACACACTCCTTGTGTTAGATGTATACTTTGAATGATGTCTAGTCTAGCACGCGGAATTTACTAGCTAGCACTTAGAAGATTTGTTTGTTTGTGTTTTGTATGAACGAATCAACAATGAATGAACAAGGAACACAATATACTTCAACTTCAACGATTCAATATTATTAATGAATAATACGAGTGATCTCCTATCACTAGGGTTTACAACCTTGAATCTTAACAAAACAATACGTACATAACCTTAAACCTAGGCAATCCTTTTATAGACTAAGGATTCCTTTACAAGATAACTATCAACCTAATCGTAAAAGATATACGAAATATCTTTTCTATAATTATCTTTTACAAAGTCATAATCAGTACTAACTTCTATATTCAACCGTACGAACTGCTCTTTGTCTTCAAAACTCATCAGCAGTACTAACTTTCATCTTCAGCCGTACTAACTGCTTAAGCTTAATTCCTAACAATCCTCCCCTAAACTTATGATTTCTTCCCAAATCACTAAGTTTCTTCAAATTAAGCTTCATCTCCTATATGAGGGGGATTCTTCCAAACATCTTTCATAACTGTCTCTTACTACTAATCTTTCTTTGTTCTGCAAGGTTGAAAATCTTTGTTACCAACAAATCTGCCATTTCAGAATCTTCTTTAACCCTCAGTTTTGTATACAACATAGATGTTAAAACACTTGATCTGATTGGATAATCTTTTTCTACTAACATATAGATTTCTATGCCATCCTTAGTAGAAACTCTGTGCACTCCACACGTATCAAATAACTTCCAAGAGACATCTTCGATTTGTGCTTAGAATCTCCACATTGATTCTCCTCTATCAGGTTCATAAATTCTTTTCAGCTGCACCCATAACTCTTTATCTTTGTCTTCAAGTGGATCTTGAACTCTGAATCTTTCTTTTACTAAGCTCCATAACTGATTAAGATATTCTCTATCAAAACCTTTTAGTAGATCTTCAAACAACTTGTATCTCTCAGTAATACCTCCAAGTCTTATGATCTTCCATCCCATCATCCTTCCATCAGTGAAAACTTCCCAGCCAATGATAGGATATTTGACTTCTAATGGTTTGATATTTGTAGACTCTGGAACTATCACCATCATATTCTTGATTTGCTCAATGGTTAAACCTTCTTCACCAGATTTCAACTTCTTTGCAATATCAGATTCCAGAACTTGTGGTTCTCTTTTCTTTTTCCTTGTGATATCCTCCTTGCTTGAAGCATTCAGCCTTGCATATGTTTCATAGAAAGTCTTTTCAATCTCAGCATCTGACCTTCCAGTAAAGTCACTCATCTTGTAATTTGCTTGATTCTTCAAATAATGCTTCATGAAACTGACTTTTTCTTTCTTGGTAGGCAACTTTGTCTTGTAGCCTGACTCTTGCCTTTCTCTAATTCTCTGCACTAAGTCATTCCAAGTAACTTCTTTGTTCTTTGACAAGATGAACTCTTTGAGTTTTTCTGACTTTTCTTCTTCACTTAATTCCTTGTCTTTAAGAATCATTCCAGCATGAGCTCTCATAATCAAATCAGAATCCAACAAGTATTGCAGTTGCTCATTGAACTCATCTTGATTAATTTCTTCAGATCGTGTTCTATCCATGAATTCAGCTATATCCCTTACATCATCTGCATCTATCTTCCTTGCTAATTCTGCATCTTGAGCTATCTGAGCTTGTTCATCAGCTAAATCCTTGTCTAGAATCTCTCTTGCTACTTCTGCATCAAAGTCTATTTGAGCCTGAGTTCTTGGTTTTGTTTTCTTGAGCTTTTCTAATACTTGAGCAGCTTCTTGTTCTTGAGCAGCTTCTTCTAGTATCATAGGCTTTTTACCCTTATCTTCTCTTTTTCTAGCATATTCTTCCTCAGCCGTAGTATCACCAGTTGGAACTGTCTCATGCTCTGTATCAGCAGTTGGAACTGCTTCAACAGTTGGAACTTCTTCAGCTTCTTGAATACCAGTCTTAACTGCTTCATGTGTCTCAGCAGTTTCTTCAACCCCTATGTCAACATTACCAGAACCCATATCCAATTTTTCCTCTTCTTCATCATTTTGCCTCCCCTAAGAACCTGATCCATCTCTCTTACCTTTATCAGATTTCCCCCCCTGTTTGGGAGAATCACCATCAAAATCATCTGAGTCATCATCATCAGAAGAATCCAAAACTACCTTTTCTTGTTTCTTCTTTAACTGCTCTTCAAGTTTCTTCACCATAAGAGTCAATTTGGTGTAGACCTTGGCAAAATTCCTTTTGTGAGCTTTGAGTTCCTCATTGTTCTTCTTTAGTTCTTCCTCCAAAGTTTCTACCTTCTTAACTAGTTTGGTAAACATTTCCATCAATTCAGTATGTGAAGTACTACCCTCATCACGTCTAGCTGTGTTACCTGCTAGGAGAGGTGAATCATGGGGAAAGGATCTAGGAATCACTCTGGGTGTTTCCCTTCTCCTATAAGTGATATGAAATTGAGATGTTTGGGTTCTTTCAGTAGCTGAAGTAGATGTTTGATGGGGATCAGTTGGTTGTACTGAACCTTCACCCACTTCAGTTTGAAGCATTTCAGGAAACAATGGAACTATTTCACCTTGAAAAAGCCTACTAGCCATAGCCATGTTTTGAAAAACTTTTGATTGAAGGCTAGGAGTAGCAAAAATTTCTGTTGGTTTTGTAAGCAGGTATGTCTTTTTATTCAAAAGAGTTTGAACAAACCTTGGATACATTAGAAACTTGGTTTTGCTGTTTACATTAGATGCCATACCCTCAAAAATAAATTTTGAAAAGTTAAAAACCTTGTTTGTAGACAAACAAATGAGAGCAATAGCAATGTTGCTACTGAACTGCTCCCAAGCAGTCTTTTTAGGACTTAAACAATGTAAAAGGGTATGTATAAAAAATCTCCATTGAGGTGAGAAACATCCTTTTTGAAAAGTTAATTTGTGTTCGGATGTATCATACCCCATTTTGGTAAGTTCTTGCCATATTTTAGTGTTGTGCATAGTATTGATACCATCTAAGTCTTTTAATTTAAGATGTCTCCTAAGTATAGACTCGGTAACAACAAAAGATACACCATCCACTTCAGAATGAATTTCTAAGTCTCCATCTTCACTAGTGAAGACAGTAGCATTCTGCCAGAACTGTGTGATGTGCGAGACATATAGAGTAGGAGAAACAGTTAGAGCATACCTTATGTGATAGTGGTTTAGAAAGTCCACAATCTCATAAAATTTTGGTCCATCTCCTTCCTCTATTTTCTCAAGAAACGCAACCTGATTGTGACGCTTAACAAATTCCAAATTAGCCATATTTATGGATGAAGAATTGATGCGTGGTTTTGTAACCTTACAACAGGTTTTACCTCTCGAGGGATCTCAAGAGGCTTACAACCCCACCAGGCAGTGTACCTGACCGATGTAGTATAGTGTAGTGGTAAGTACGGGGGATTGATCGTTCTCCACAGGGAATAGTGTTCGTTAGGTATGAAAGGCTACTCTAATTAGGTCTAAGGGTTGAGGAAGATTCTTTTTATGTTTTTATAATTTTATGAAAGCAAGTAAAATCTCGGTTTTGAAGGAGTGGGCGGAATTAGTTGCTAGTCAACTAACCCAAATTACTACAAATGCAATAAAATAAAATAACAAAAATGAAAAGTGGTGAGAAACTTATGTGTAGAGAAATGTGTTTACTTAGATTTCCTTACTCCCTAACTATCTTTTACCGGTTAATTAGTGTGTATTAGTTGCGTGGATGACGGGTGTATTCCTTAATACCATTCGTGGGGTGGCGTACTTACTTCCCCAAACTCTACAAGCTCCTACTTCACTCCTATGTCGAGCCGGCTAGGAAGCTCCTAACATGGGATCACTAGAATTCGCTTGTGCATTAAATACAACCATAAAAACCTTTAGTACGCGTTTGGTTCATGTTTCTTAAGACGTTCAAGCAAGTTACCGAATAGGAAGTTAGCCAGTTTTCTTAAGCCTAACATAGATAAACAATCATCCAATACAACTAACAACACACTAACAACCAATAATCAATAGCTAGGTTTCATTAGATCTAAGCAAACACAAGATAAATTTAGCCTAACATGTTAAACAAAAGACAAGCATAAGATAGAATCAAACAACACATAGACATATTGAATGATTAATTGATAACTTATCTTTCAATGAAACATGGAAGATCTCAAGGCAAGAAGCCCTGAAAAAGGAGCTAAAATCGTCCTAGGGTTTTATCCCAAAATTCCACACACTAAGCTCTCTCTAATGACAAAAAATTAGAAAACTATATATAGACTTTTGCATCTGACGGCGTCACCTTATGGATTGTGACGCCGTCACCTCGCCGCTTTTAGGGTTCTCGGATGACCATCTTGACGCCGTCCCTCTTTAATTCTCCAAAATCCGTTCTGGCCTATCAAGGCTTGACGCCCTCACCTCTTGAACGTGACGCCGTCCCCTTATGAATTAAGCCGTGACGCCCTTGATTTAGTTAAAGCGTGACGCCGTCAGAATTCTCATGCTAACTCACTGGCCCGTCATGAGTAAATTTCACATCCCACTTTTCTTGCCAAGGCATGACGCCGTCAAGAGATGATTCTGACGCCGTCAAAGGTAAAAATCAGCCGATTTTGAGACTTTGTCGTATTCTTCACTTTAATGCTCCAAAAACGTCCAAAATGCCTCCTTTTCCAGATTTCTCCTCAAAAGTACCTAAAATGACAAAAGGAACGATTTAGGGCAATATTTGATCAAATAAATACGATTTCGGGCTTAAATGACCCCTTAAAAGCGGTACACTTTTCGCCTCATCAAATACCCTTACACTTGAGATTTGCTTGTCCTCAAGCAAATGCGCTTTTATTCTAATCAAAATACAAGTTAGGGGTCATTTAATGCAAACATAAAAGTAATTACAACAAATATTCGTTCCACTTCAATCATAATAAGCACGGAGATTATAAACTAGCACCTCACAAGTAGTGTTTAGATACTCACATCTCTCAAGTGTCATCAAAATAAATCTCATAAATGAAAACGGAAAATATCTCTCACTACCTGTCATAGCAAATAGATTACCATAGGCTTGGGAAAGGATCGAAAACCTCCTCCACTAGGCGTAAGCACCTAAGATAAACTATCAAATAGGGCTTTTAAATGGGTTGTAATGTTAGGTGTAGGGAAAAGGAAAACACGGTTTGGTTGGATAAAGGATATTTTACTGGTGGCGAGTTAAAGATCTTGATTAATTACATGTACTATACAATGTTGCTAAGCCAAGACTAGACTCGATCTTAAGCTAAAAATGAAATAACAAAATAACAAAAACATAAACATAAAATAAAACGGGATGGTAGTCCGTATGTTTTTTCTATTTTTCATTTTCTCATTTTTTTCTTGATTTTTCGATTTTTTTTTTTTTTTTTTTTTTTTTTTTTTTTTTTTTTTTTTTTTTTTTGCATACACTCTTGCCCTACCATCCAAAATAATACATCATAGGGGCATTGCATTCCCCTTACACTTGAATTTTTACATAACTTTACAAATACTAATCTAATGACTCGAATTAAGATAATTGAAAAACTTGGAGTACTTTTAAAACATTTAGCACATATAGGGGTAATAAATGATGTTCTTCCCCATTACTCCATTACACTAGTACTTTACCCATGAGTCCCAATCGTCCCAAAACAATATGTACAAGGATATGACTCGACTTAGCAACCATGTAATCAACTAGATAATTAACTTGGGTTTAAACAAATGTTGTGACAATAATGCACTAAAAATGAGTGCATACAAGGTAGGCTAAGGCGATTTGGGTGTACATTTTAGTGGGGTGTAACAAATTCTTCCTTTAAGTAAAATGCTTAAAGGTCGAAACGAAAAGATAGGCTCTGCGGGGTGTACTAGGGGTATCGTGTACTAAAAATGAGTACAACGCAAAGGGTGTGGGAGAATTACTTGACCAATATAGCCAATGTAATTATAACAAAAACACAGGTGTAAAACAATGGGTTAATCCTAATGCCTCTTATCATGTAGTAAATCTAACTACACGAATGTAGTCTCACTTGTGGCCTTGGAATGGTCCTAACGCAAGTTCTAGAATCTAAGTGCTACCGGTACACACATCATAGCATAAATGCTTTTCCTACCAATTCTAGGGGCGATCCTCACATATTTGGGGTGGAAAATTTTTTAGTGGTACGGTTTTTGTGCTAGTTATATAATTCCTATCCATGAGACGCTCATTAAGACCAAAGTTTCACTCATATATGTTGTAAAAAATTTTAAATTTGGCACTAAAATTACCCTGACAGGTATTTATCTCAGTTTTATTACACATCTACTATTAAACAAACAAAAATCAAGCGCAATTGTATTCTCTAAAATCGTACTTTTACCCCCCCTTACACTTAAGATGAACATTGTCCTCAATGTTCAAATAACAAGATGTAAAAGTAAAAAGTAAAAGAATGAAATCAAATACTCCCCTGATTCGTTCGGTGGATAATGAAGTAACACGGTTAAATCTTCTTCCAAGGTAATGTAGAAGCTCCAAGACTAATACATCGCCATAAGCTTGATTCCATAAACATCTCCTTGTCCAAAATAACCTGTTGAAACTGAGAAAACAAACACGAAAACCTGCATAACATCGGCGGGAAAAATCTATATATAAGGATATAATGCTTGTGGAATGATAATTTTGCAGATTCCTGGAGATTATAAGTTGGAGATTTAAATAAAAACTTTTCTAAAAACAAAACTTTCAAAAATTTCTGAAAATTAAATCTGACGCCGTCAGGTTATAACCCCTGACGCCGTCAGAAATGACCTGACAAAAATTTTCATTTTAAGTTTCCGGAAAATTTCTGGAAAAACCTTTACCTTACTTCCTGGAAATCCTGCAAAACATCATTATGACTCGATACAAGCATTTGACTCAAACAATTACGAATATGTATGCTAATTTATTATTATTACGATTCATGTTAATTTGTGTTCTAATAAACCGATTTAGATTTCCCTTACACTTATCTTTTGCAAAATACCTTTATATGTAGTTAAGACGAAGTTAAAAACAAAATAAAGCATTTTCACAAATTACTTTTGAACATGAATCAATAATAATAAAAATTAAACATACATACGGAAACAAATAAAATCAAACAAACAATTAAATAAACACACAAAGCAAATAAAGCATGGGCTGCCTCCCAAGAGCGCTTGTTTTTGTTCGAGTCACGAGCCTGACTCTACCCTTATTTAACGGAAATAGGGGAGGTTTTCCCTACACTTAGGATTAAGTGTGGGTGAAAGTAGCGATACACATCATCTTGGTGGAAGTATGCCACGTGAGGAAAGAGTGGTGGATGAATTATATGCTCAAAGATGTGGGATCCAATCATCATAACCTTACTTAGTTCAATTGGGTTAGTGGGCGGATTAAGATTTTCTCCTAGAAAGGGATAATCTTCTATCAACTTCGAGAGACTCCAAGTTAAGAATCCACTTTGACCTAATAAACCCGGTTTAAACCCATAATGTTTCTTGTGATCAATCATAAATGGGTGATGTAAGTATGTAAGGTCATGGTTCACTCCTATGTTAGCTTCCTCTCTACAAGGCCTATAGTCTACTACCTTAATCTTAACACTACCCGGACTACATGGTTTGATGGGTGGATCGGGACCTAATTCAATTCCTAAGTTCACATCTAAGGATGGAAGATTAGGTAACGGTTTTGGTTTAGGCTCTGGTTCATCAAAACTAGGAACTTCCATAGGACTAAAAGAAAGGTTGTGATCACTAAAAGCATTCAAACCTATTTCTTCTAGTTGTGTTTGGTCCAAGGGCTCTACCTCTATTGGGGTTCCTATAGTCTCCTCAACTTCTTCTGGGTAAGTCACGGGCGGTGTGTGTGCCTCAAATGATGGTAGGACTTGTGGAGTACTTGGTGGGCTTATGTGACTTACCTCATCATTCCTTGTGTCAAAATCACCTATATCCTCATCATGTGTTTTAGTAGAATTTAAACCTAACATTTTCCCTAATATCTCAAGTGCTTCTCTAGGCATCTCAACTTCTATATCCGAATCATAAGGATCATCCTTAATATTCTGACTACTATATTCAAATTGCCCAAAAGATTCATCATGTGTTTCTTGAGATTCATCGTCATCGATCATAAAACCTAGGTCTTTTTGATCAATGTGATCATGTTCGGCTAAATCCTCCATCACATCAAGGTCACCTATGTGTTTGTTTTGTACTATGGCATTACATGACAACCACTTAGGTATCTCAACACTAATGTATTCATCCCCAAACAAACTTGTTTCATGATCCAGGAAATTTATATTCAATTGACTTGTACTAACGTTTGTTGGGTTGTCTACCCTATAATAATATTGGGCACAATCTTCTATGGCATCCCATGCTTCTTCAGCACTTAATTCCCTAAAGTCCACATTGGCAAAATCCTCAATGCGCATTTGGTCATATTGGCCAACACGATAGTAAAAGGTTCGGGTTAGGGATGCTAAAGCGAAACTATGATGAGGGAATTTTCGGAGTAAATTTCTAAAACGAGTCCATGCATCATATATGGGTTCATCTCGATATTGTTTGAAATTCGAGATGTCAATAGGGTAGAATGGCCTTTGTGGTTGGTGGTATGGTGGATTCGCGTACTCCATAATGGTGAACGGAAGAGTCAATGGAAATTACGAACAAACACACAAAGAAAAAGATAGACTAAAGAAAACCTAAAAATAAAAATAAAATCTTACTAGAAAGGAATCTAGTGAGTAGACCTATAAAATAAAAATTCAACCTAAACAATAACTATTCCCCGGCAGCGGCGCCAAAAACTTGATGCGTGGTTTTGTAACCTTACAACAGGTTTTACCTCTCGAGGGATCTCAAGAGGCTTACAACCCCACCAGGCAGTGTACCTGACCGATGTAGTATAGTGTAGTGGTAAGTACGGGGGATTGATCGTTCTCCACAGGGAATAGTGTTCGTTAGGTATGAAAGGCTACTCTAATTAGGTCTAAGGGTTGAGGAAGATTCTTTTTATGTTTTTATAATTTTATGAAAGCAAGTAAAATCTCGGTTTTGAAGGAGTGGGCGGAATTAGTTGCTAGTCAACTAACCCAAATTACTACAAATGCAATAAAATAAAATAACAAAAATGAAAAGTGGTGAGAAACTTATGTGTAGAGAAATGTGTTTACTTAGATTTCCTTACTCCCTAACTATCTTTTACCGGTTAATTAGTGTGTATTAGTTGCGTGGATGACGGGTGTATTCCTTAATACCATTCGTGGGGTGGCGTACTTACTTCCCCAAACTCTACAAGCTCCTACTTCACTCCTATGTCGAGCCGGCTAGGAAGCTCCTAACATGGGATCACTAGAATTCGCTTGTGCATTAAATACAACCATAAAAACCTTTAGTACGCGTTTGGTTCATGTTTCTTAAGACGTTCAAGCAAGTTACCGAATAGGAAGTTAGCCAGTTTTCTTAAGCCTAACATAGATAAACAATCATCCAATACAACTAACAACACACTAACAACCAATAATCAATAGCTAGGTTTCATTAGATCTAAGCAAACACAAGATAAATTTAGCCTAACATGTTAAACAAAAGACAAGCATAAGATAGAATCAAACAACACATAGACATATTGAATGATTAATTGATAACTTATCTTTCAATGAAACATGGAAGATCTCAAGGCAAGAAGCCCTGAAAAAGGAGCTAAAATCGTCCTAGGGTTTTATCCCAAAATTCCACACACTAAGCTCTCTCTAATGACAAAAAATTAGAAAACTATATATAGATTTTTGGATCTGACGGCGTCACCTTATGGATTGTGACGCCGTCACCTCGCCGCTTTTAGGGTTCTCGGATGACCATCTTGACGCCGTCCCTCTTTAATTCTCCAAAATCCGTTCTGGCCTATCAAGGCTTGACGCCCTCACCTCTTGAACGTGACGCCGTCCCCTTATGAATTAAGCCGTGACGCCCTTGATTTAGTTAAAGCGTGACGCCGTCAGAATTCTCATGCTAACTCACTGGCCCGTCATGAGTAAATTTCACATCCCACTTTTCTTGCCAAGGCATGACGCCGTCAAGAGATGATTCTGACGCCGTCAAAGGTAAAAATCAGCCGATTTTGAGACTTTGTCGTATTCTTCACTTTAATGCTCCAAAAACGTCCAAAATGCCTCCTTTTCCAGATTTCTCCTCAAAAGTACCTAAAATGACAAAAGGAACGATTTAGGGCAATATTTGATCAAATAAATACGATTTCGGGCTTAAATGACCCCTTAAAAGCGGTACACTTTTCGCCTCATCAAGAATGAAAGATTATAGGAATAAGATGATCGTATAAAATGGAATTGAGGTTTTATGTAGCCTATTGGAGTTTATAGGTACTGTTTAGGGTTTTGCGAAATATGCGTATGAGATAAATTATCTTGAGAAATAGAATAAATAAATTTATGGTAAAAAGATAATTATCTTCTAGAAAAATCCCTATAAGTACCTTAAGAATAACGGTTTTACCCCAACGGCTATAAAATTAATTACTGACAGATTTTTACAACGGCTAGTTGAGCCGTACTAACTTTGTACTAACCGTACCAACTGTTGGAAAATTTTTGTTGAGCCGTATGAACTTATTGAAAAGGATTTTAAAATACCATGGCTCAAACATAGTTTTTAGCAAACTATCAGCTATCAACGGATTTGATATGTCTTTACCAATAGCCGTTTGCTTTGGACTAGCCAACTCTTCACAGTTAGATATGGTGAGCTGATAACCATACAATTTTTGGTAAATTGTCAACCATTAACGGATTTGATTAGTCTTTACCAGAAATCGTTTGCTCTGGACTAGTTGGTTCTTATGTGGGTTAGTCATGGTGAACCAATAACCATTTGTTGTGTGCAAAGATCACACACTCAGCTCCAAATCACCATACAGTCCAAAACATAAAGCATTTAATTCCTTGGTGCTTATCATCCAAAACCTGCAAGTGTTAGTCCAAAAACAAAGAAACAAGCCACAAAGAACTTATCTCACAATATAAAAGTATATGACTAACATTGCACTCAAAAAGAAAAATTAATTTCTTTGTGGAACCCAAGCCATGACAGACTTAGGCTTTCCTCTTGCATCAACATAAATCATTCTTTTCAAAACAATTTTAGCACCATTAGGTTTGATGGGTCTCCAAACCCAACATGCTGATGCATTCACTCCAGTGCCCAAATTTCCCTTGGTAGTGTTTTTATTAACACTAGTACCAATTACTCTGCTAGCAGTTGGAACTGCTGGCTTGGTAGTTGTTACCTTGGGTTTCCAAACTTGGTTTTTCACTACTTGTCTGTTTTGAAATGGTCTCTTAACAGTTGTTGGTGCTGATTTGGAAAACATTTTTGCACCTTGAACTGTTGGCCTTGAGTGAATAAGTCTAATTGGTCTGACAGGCTGAACTGCTGATCTAGCAGTTTGAATTGGTCTTTGGCCAGACTTTAATAGAATTGATCTGGGTATCATTCTATCATTCCTAGGAAGAGTTTGAAGTCTTGATATGCTCAACCTATGGTTTGAATATCCACTCAACCATTTATCACAAAAATCTACAAGATGGTCAAAACTACCACACGAGTAACAAGCTTTCCTATAGTAGAAAAAATCATCCCCTAATTGGTGAGATTTGAGGCCATTCCAATTCCTTTGGTTACCTCTTGGCTTGTTTGTGGTTCTATACATTTCTGCATACCTGACTGTTGGTCTAAAAGGTTTGGCATTTGATCTAGGCCTAACAGTCTCAGGTTTAACCATCTTTGGAACTTTTGGTTCCTCCATTTTAACACTAACAGGCTTAACCATAGCCTGATCACCATCATCATCAGAAGTCCATTCCTCTATGGTTGGAGAATCTGATTCCTTACTTGAGAACCTATCAGAGGACACCTTGTCCTCAGATAGTGATTTATCACTAGCACTCTCATACACAGGTTTATCAACTACATTCTCTTTAGGTTGAGGACCATATTTAAGCTCAAGTAGTTGAAATTCAGGTAGTGCTGTGTGTTCTAAGTCTATGCCTGGGGGTGTTAGAATTCCTCTATAGGGAGGTGGAACTGACTTATAACCTAGGTCTGACTTAGCTTTATTGAGGATCTGACACTCAACAATCTTACTAACACCCTGAGTTGCAAATTCTAGTGTGTCAACAGTCATTTGAATGTTCTCCTTTGCTTTCTTAACCTGTTCTAGCTCATGTTTCAACACACTAATTTCATTCTCTCTAAACATTAAGTCTCTCTTAACAATAATCATATCATCAAAAAACTTTGACTCATTACTTTTATAATGAACAATTTGTTCTTCTAACACAGCTAAAGCCCTCTTATGATTTGCTAAGTTAAAAGCAGTTTGGGTTAGCTCTTTTCTCTGATCCTCATATCTTTTCTTAAGAGTTTCTAGATCTTTTAAAGCTTCACAAGATTTAGAATATTTAGAAACTTGTACCTCAGAGTCTGAAAATGCCATGAGAGCAATCTCTGTAGATGCTTCTGCTTCCTCCTCTGCAATGTAGCTCCAGTCAAACCCTAAGCCATCAATGGCAACCATGGCTTTGGAGCTTGAATCAGTAACCTCCACAACCCTTGACTTGCTTCCATATCCTCTGCTCTTTCCATCTTGTTGTCTTGGCAATCTGCACTCCCTTGAATAATGACCTTTCTTGTGGAAATTGAAACACTCAATCTTGGACTTGTGATGCGTGGTTTTGCAACCTTACAACAGGTTTTACCTCTCGAGGGATCTCAAGAGGCTTACAACCCCACCAGGCAGTGTACCTGACCGATGTAGTATAGTGTAGTGGTAAGTACGGGGGATTGATCGTTCTCCACAGGGAATAGTGTTCGTTATGTATGAAAAACTACTCTAATAGGTCTAAGGGTGAGAGAAGATTCTTTTTATGTTTTTTATATTTTTATGAAAGCAAGTAAAATCTTGGGTTTGAAAGAGTGGGCGGAATTAGTTGCTAATCAACTAACCCAAATAACTACGAATGCAAATAAAATAAAATAACAGAAAATGAAAATGTGGTGAAATTTATGTGGGGAGAAATGTGTTTACTTAGATTTCCTTACTCCCTAACTATCTTTTACCGGTTAATTAGTGTGTATTAATTGCGTGGATGACGGGTGTATTTCTTAATACCAATCGTGGGGTGGCGTACGTACTTCCCCAACTCTACAAGCTCCTACTTCACTCCTATGTCGAGCCGGCTAGGAAGGTCCTAACATGGGATCACTAGAATTCGCTTGTGCACTAAATACAACCATAAAAACCTTAGTACGCATTGGTTCATGTTTCTTAAGACGTTCAAGCAAGTTACCGTATAGGAAGTTAGCCAGTTTTCTTAAGCCTAACATAGATGAACAATCATCCAATACAACTAATAACACACTAATAACCAATAATCAATAGCTAGGTTTCATTAGATCTAAGCAAACACAAAGAAAACCTAGCCTAGCATGTTAAACAAAAGACAAGAGCAAGATAGAATCAAACAACACATAGACATATTGAATGATTAATTGATAACTTATCTTCAATGTAACATGGAAGATCTCAAGGCAAAAAGCCTTGAAAAAGCTCCTAAAATCGTCTTAGGGTTTCCTCCCAAAAGGTTACACACAAAGTTCCACACTAACGACAAAAAATTGCAAAACTATATATAGAGATTAAGGTCTGACGGCGTCACGTTGTAGATTCTGACGCCGTCACCTCGCCGCTTTTAGGGTTCCCGGATGGCCTTCCTGACGCCGTCCCTCTTTAGACCTCCAAAATCCGTTCTGGCTTATCAAGGCTCGACGCCGTCAGAAATAAGCTTGACGCCGTCCCTCTTTATATTAAGCCGTGACGACCTTGATCAGATTAAAGGGTGACGCCGTCAGATTTTTCATGCAAAATTCTCTGGCTTATCATGAGTAATTTTCACATCCACCTTTTTCTTGCCAAGCCATGACGCCGTCCAGGGCAATCCCTGACGCCGTCAAAGGTACTTTTCAGCCGATTTTGAGACTTTGTCGTTTTCTTCACTTTTATGCTCCAAAAACGTCCAAAATGCCTCCTTTTCCAGATTTCTCCTCAAAAGTACCTAAAATGACAAAAGGAACGATTTAGGGCAATATTTGATCAAATAAATACGATTTAGGGCTTAAATGACCCCTTAAAAGCGGTACACTTTTCGCTTCATCAAATACCCTTACACTTGAGATTTGCTTGTCCTCAAGCAAATGCGCTTTTATTCTAATCAAAATACAAGTTAGGGGTCATTTAACGCTAACATAAAAGTAATTACAACAAATAATCGTTCCACTTTAATCATAATAAGCACGGAGATTACAAACTAGCACCTGTCATAGCAAATAGATTACCATAGGCTTGGGAAAGGATCGAAAACCTCCTCCACTAGGCGTAAGCACCTAAGATAAACTATCAAAGAGGGCTTTTAAATGGGTTATAACGTTAGGTGTAGGGAAAAGGAAAACACGGTTTTGTTGGATAAAGGATATTTTACTGGTGGCGAGTTAAAGATCTTGATTAATTACATGTACTATACAATGTTGCTAAGCCAAGACTCGACTCAATCTTAAGCTAAAAACAAAATAACAAAAACATAAAATAAACATAAAATGAAACGGGATGGTAGTCCGTATGTTTTTTCTACTTTTCTTTTTCTCATTTTTTTGTATTTTTCTTGATTTTTTCGATTTTTTTTTTTTTTTTTTTTTTTTTCATACACTCTTGTCCTACCATCCAAAATAATACATCATAGGGGCATTGCATTCCCCTTACACTTGAACTTTTACATAACTTTACAAATAACTATTCTAATGACTCGAATTAAGATAATCAAAACACTTGGAGTACTTTTAAAATATTTAGCACATATGGGGGTAATAAATGATGTTCTTCCCCATTACTCCATTACACTAGTACTTTACCCATGAGTCCCAATCGTCCCAAAACAATATGTACAAGGATATGACTCGACTTAGCAACCATGTAATCAACTAGATAATTAACTTGGGTTTTAAACAAATGTTGTCACAATAATGCACTAAAAATGAGTGCATACAAGGTAGGCTAAGGCGATTTGGGTGTACATTTAAGTGGGGTGTAACAAATTCTTCCTTTAAGTAAAATGCTTAAAGGTCGAAACGAAAAGATAGGCTCTGAGGGGTGTACTAGGGGTATCGTGTACTAAAAATGAGTACAACGCAAAGGGTGTGGGAGAATTACTTGACCAATGTAGCCAAAGTAATTATAACAAAAACACAGGTGTAAAACAATGGGTTAATCCTAATGCCTCTTATCATGTAGTAAATCTAACTACACGAATGTAGTCTCACTTGTGGCCTCGGAATGGTCCTAACGCAAGTTCTAGAATCTAAGTGCTACCGGTACACACATCATAGCATAAATGCTTTTCCTACCAATTCTAGGGGCGAACCTCACATATTTGGGGGTGGAAAATTTTTTAGTGGTACGGTTTTTGTGCTAGTCATATAACTCCTATCCATGAGACGCTCATTAAGATCAAAGTTTCACTCCTATATGTTGTAAAAAAATTTAAATTTGGCACTAAAATTGCCCTAACAGGTATTTCTCTCAGTTTTATTACACATCTACTATTAAACAAACAAAAATCAAGCGTAATAGCATTCTCTAATCGTACTTTACCCCCCCTTACACTTAAGATGAACATTGTCCCCAATGTTCAAATAACAAGATGTAAAAGTAATAAGGTAAAAGAATGAAATCAAATACTCCCCTGATTCGCTCGGTGGATAATGTGGTAACATGGTTAGATCTTCTTCCAAAGTAATGTTGAAGCTCCATGACTAATGCATTGCCATAAGCTTGATTCTACAAACATCTCCTTGTCCAGAATAACCTGTTAAACCTGAGAAAACAAACACGAAAACCTGCATAACATCGGCGGGATAAATTCTATATATAAGGATATAATGCTTGTGGAATGATAGTTTTGCAGATTCCTGGAGATTATAAGTTAGAGATTTAATAAAAACTTTTTATGAAAACAAAACTTTCAAAATTTTCAGAAAATTAAAACCTGACGCCGTCAGGTTGTAAAGCCTGACGCCGTCAGAAATGATCTGACAGAATTCTCATGTTAAGTTTCCGGAAAAATTTTGGAAAAACCTATACCTTACTTCCTGGAATTCCTGCAAAACATCATTATGACTCGATACAAGCATTTGACTCAAACAAATACGAATATTTATGTTAATTTATTATTATTATGATTCATGTTCATTTGTTCTAATAAACCGATTTGGATTTCCCTTACACTTAACTTTTGCAAAATACCTTTATATGTAGTTAAGACGAAGTTAAAAACAAGATAAAGCATTTTCACAATTTAGTTTTGAACATGAATCAATAATAATAAAACTTAAACATACATACGGAAGCAAATAAAATCAAACAAACAAATAAATAAACACACAAAGCAAATAAAGCTTGGGTTGCCTCCCAAGAAGCGCTTGTTTTTGTTCGAGTCACGAGCCTGACTCTACCCTTATTTAACGGAAATAGGGGAGGTTTTCCCTACACTTAGGATTAAGTGTGGGTGATAGTATTGATACATACCATTTCGGTGGAAGCATGCCTCATGAGAAAAGAGTGACGGATGAATTATATACTCAAAGGGGTGTGTTCCGTTCATCATAACCCTACCTAGTTTACTTCGGTCAATGGGTGAATTAAAGTTTCCTCCTAAAAAGGGATCATCTTCTATCAACTTTGAGAGACTCCTAGTTGGGAATCCATCTTGACCTAATAAACCCGGTTTAAACCCATAATGTTTCTTACGATCAATCATGAATGGGTGATGTAAGTATGTAAGGTTATGGTTCACTCCTATGTTAGCTTCCTCTCTACAAGGCTTAGAGTCTACTACCTTCAACATAAAACTACCCGGACTATATGGTTTGATGGGTGGATCGGGACCTAATTCAATTCCTAAGTTCACATCTAAGGATGGAAGATTAGGTAACGGTTTTGGTTTAGGCTCCGGTGCATCAAAACTAGGAACTTCCATAGAACTAAAAGAAAGGTTATGACTACAAGTATTCAAACCTATTTCTTCTAGTTTTGTTTCTTCCAAAGGTTCTACTTCAATTGGGGTTCCTATAGTCCCTTCTACTTCTTCCGGGTAAGTCACGGGCGGTGTGTATGCCTCGAATGATGGTAGGACTTGTGGGGTACTTTGTAGGTTTGTGTTATTTACCTCATCCTTCCTTGTCTCTATATCAATTATATCCACATCATGTGTTTTAGTAGAATCTAACCCAAACATGTTCCTAAGTATCTCAAATCCTTCTCTAGCCATTTCAAGTTCTAAGTCCGATTCATAAGAATCTTCCCCGATAACATGATTACTATGTTCAATTTGCCTAAAGGATTCATCATGTGTTCCTTGAGATTCAAATTTTGGGAGGAAACCCTAAGACGATTTTAGCAGCTTTTTCAAGGCTTTTTGCCTTGAGATCTTCCATGTTACATTGAAGATAAGTTATCAATTAATCATTCAATATGTCTATGTGTTGTTTGATTCTATCTTGTTCTTGTCTTTTGTTTAACATGCTAGGCTAGGTTTTCTTTGTGTTTGCTTTGATCTAATGAAACCTAGCTATTGATTATTGGTTATTAGTGTGTTATTAGTTGTATTAGATGATTGTTCATCTATGTTAGGCTTAAGAAAACTGGCTAACTTCCTATACGGTAACTTGCTTGAACGTCTTAAGAAACATGAACCAATGCGTACTAAAGGTTTTTATGGTTGTATTTAATGCATGAGCGAATTCTAGTGATCCCATGTTAGGAGCTTCTTAGCCGGCTCGACATAGGAGTGAAGTAGGAGTTCATAGAGTTGGGGAAGTACGTACGCCACCCCACGATTGGTATTAAGGAATACACCCGTCATCCACGCAATTAATACACACTAATCAACCGGTAAAAGATAGTTAGGGAGTAAGGAAATCTAAGTAAACACATTTCTCTCCACATAAATTTCACCACATTTTCATTTTCTGTTATTTTATTTTATTTGCATTCGTAGTAACTTGGGTTAGTTGACTAGCAACTAATTCCGCCCACTCTTTCAAACCCGAGATTTTACTTGCTTTCATAAAATTATAAAAAACATAAAAAGAATCTTCTCTCGCCCTTAGACCTATTAGAGTAGTTTTTCATACCTAACGAACACTATTCCCTGTGGAGAACGATCAATCCCCCGTACTTACCACTACACTATACTACATCGGTCAGGTACACAGCCTGGTGGGGTTGTAAACCTCTTGAGATCCCTCGAGAGGTAAAACCTGTTGTAAGGTTGCAAAAACCTCTTGATTTTTTGTCACTCGAGAGGTAAAACCTGTTGTATTTTTCTTGAATTTTTTTTTTTTTTCTTGTAAGCCTCTTGATTTTTTTTTTATTGAACGATTTCATCCCTCCTAGAGATATTTAATCAACCGGTAAAAGATAGTTTGGGAGTAAGGAAATCTAAGTAAACACATTTCTCCCCACATAAATAAGCTTGACGCCGTCCCTCTTTAAATTAAGCCGTGACGACCTTGATCACTTCAAAGGGTGACGCCGTCAGATTTTCCATGCAAAATTCTCTGGCTTATCATGAGTAATTTTCATATCCACCTTTTTCTTGCCAAGCCGTGACGCCGTCCAGGGCAATCCCTGACGCCGTCAAAGGTACTTTTCAGCCGATTTTGAGACTTTGTCGTTTTCTTCACTTTTATGCTCCAAAAAACGTCCAAAATGCTTCCTTTTCCAGATTTCTTCTCCAAAGTACCTAAAATGACAAAAGGAACGATTTAGGGCAATATTTAATCAAATAAATATGATTTAGGGCTTAAATGACCCTTAAAAGCGGTACACTTTTTGCTTCATCAAATACCCTTACACTTGAGATTTGTTTGTCCTCAAGCAAATGCGCTTTTATTCTAATCAAAATACAAGTTAGGGGTCATTTAACGCTAATATAAAAGTAATTGCAACAATTAATCGTTCCACTTTAATCATAATAAGCACGGATATTACATACTAGCACCTTACAAGTAGTGTTTAGATACTCACATCTCACAGGTGTCATCAAAATAAATCTCATAAATGAAAACGGATAATATCTCTCACTACCTGTCATAGCAAATAGATTACCATAGGCTTGGGAAAGGATCGAAAACCTCCTCCACTAGGCGTAAGCACCTAAGATAAACTATCAAAGAGGGCTTTTAAACGGGTTATAACGTTAGGTGTAGGGAAAAGGAAAACACGGTTTTGTTGGATAAAGGATATTTTACTGGTGGCGAGTTAAAGATCTTGATCAATTACATGTACTATACAATGTTGCTAAGCCAAGACTCGACTCAATCTTAAGCTAAAAACAAAATAACAAAAACATAAAACAAACATAAAATGAAACGGGATGGTAGTCCGTATGTTTGTTTTCTATTTTTCTTTTTCTCATTTTTTTGTATTTTTCTTGATTTTTTCGTTTTTTTTTTTTTTTTTTTTTTTTTTTTTTTTTCCATACACTCTTGCCCTACCATCCAAAATAATACATCATAGGGGCATTGCATTCCCCTTACACTTGAACTTTTACATAACTTTACAAATAACTATTCTAATGACTCGAATTAAGATAATCAAAACACTTGGAGTACTTTTAAAATATTTAGCACATATGGGGGTAATAAATGATGTTCTTCCCCATTACTCCATTACACTAGTACTTTACCCATGAGTCCCAATCGTCCCAAAACAATATGTACAAGGATATGACTCGACTTAGCAACCATGTAATCAACTAGATAATTAACTTGGGTTTAAACAAATGTTGTAACAATAATGCACTAAAAATGAGTGCATACAAGGTAGGCTAAGGCGATTTGGGTGTACATTTTAGTGGGGTGTAACAAATTCTTCCTTTAAGTAAAATGCTTAAAGTTAGAAACGAAAAGATAGGCTCTGAGGGGTGTACTAGGGGTATCATGTACTAAAAATGAGTACAACGCAAAGGGTGTGGGAGAATTACTTGACCAATGTAGCCAACGTAATTATTAAAAAAACACAGGTGTAAAACAATGGGTTAATCCTAATGCCTCTTATCATGTAGTAAATCTAACTACACGAATGTAGTCTCACTTGTGGCCTCGGAATGGTCCTAACGCAAGTTCTAGAATCTAAGTGCTACCGGTACACACATCATAGCATAAATGCTTTTCCTACCAATTCTAGGGGCGAACCTCACATATTTGGGGGTGGAAAATTTTTTAGTGGTACGGTTTTGTGCTAGTCATATAACTTCCTATCCATGAGACGCTCATTAAGACCAAAGTTTCACTCCTAAATGTTGTAAAAAATTTTAAATTTGGCACTAAAATTGCCCTAACAAGTATTTATCTCAGTTTTATTACACATCTACCATCAAAACAAACAAAAATCAAGTGCAATTGTATTCTCTAAGGTATCATCATTTACCCTCCCCTTACACTTAAGTTGAACATTGTCCCCAATGTTCATTCAAAGGATGTAAAAGTAAATAAGGTAAAAGAATGAAAACAAATACTCCCCTGATTCGTTCGATGTGGATAATCCGGTAACATGGTTAAATCCTCCTCCAAGAAAATGAACGTTGAAAGCTTCCCTTCCGAAATATAAATCATCTTCTTGTCCAATATAACCTGTTAAACCTGAGAAAACAAACACAAAAAACCCAAAGCATCAACCTGAACAAAGAAAACTCACAACTAGATGTAATTCCAGGCTTAGAAATAAAAACAAAACGATTAAAGATATAATGCTTGTAGAATGAATATTTGCAGATTTCCTGGAGTTTATAAAACTAAAGATTTAACAAAAACTTTATGACTCCGGTAGAAAAACAAAACTTGCAAAATTTCCAGAATTTTACACTTGACGCCGTCAGAAGTGACCTGCAGAAATTTTATGGTTAGTTTCCGGAAAATTTCTGGAAAAACTTATGCCTCACTTCCTGGAAATCCTGCAAAATATTCATTATGACTCGATACAAGCATTTGACTCTAACAATTACTAGTATGCATGCTCATTTAATATTGTTGTGATTCATGTTCAATCTTGTTCTTGTAAACAAATTTGGATTCCCTTACACTTATCTTTTGCAAAATACCTTTATATGTAGTTAAGACGAAGTTAAAAACAAAATAAAGCATTTTCACAATTTACTTTGAAACATGAGCACAAACAATAACAATTAAACTTGCATACGGAAACAAATAAAATCAAACAAACAAACAAACAAATAAAGCTTGGGTTGCCTCCCAAGAAGCTCTTGTTTTTGTTCGAGTCACGAGCCTGACTCTACCCTTATTTAACGGAAATAGGGGAGGTTTTCCCTACACTTAGGATTAAGTGCGGGTGGAAGTAGCGATACACACCCTTAGGGTGGAAATATGCCACGTGAGGTGAAGGGGGTGAGTGAATGGCTTCCTTCATCCTAAAACTACCCGGATAATATTGGTTTATGGGTGGGTTAGTTCCTCTTTTGTCTCCTAGATGTAAATCTAAGGATGAAAAGTTGTGTAAAGGTTGAGGTTCCGGCTCATCAACACTAGGAAATTCCCTAGAACTAAGAGTAAGGTCATCACTAAAAGTGTTCAAACCTATATCCTCTAGTTGTGCTTGGTCCAAGGGTTCTACCTCCATCGGGATTCCTAAAGTCTCTTCTACTTCTTCCGGGTAAGTCACGGGCGGTGTGTTAACCTCAAATGATGGTAGGATTTGTGGGGTATTTAGTGGTCTTGCATTTCTAACCTCATTCTCCATAGTATCTAAATCACCTATATGTTCATCATGTGTTTTGGTGAAATCTATCCCACTCATGCAACTAGGTAGTTCAACACTAACCATCTCAGAATCTTGGTTTGATTCTAAGTCCATGTTCTTAGAAACTAGGTCTCTTTGCTCATACGAATCCACCAATTCGTTCCACTTATGGGTCATGGTTAGGAAGCTTTCCTCAAAATTCATCCAAAGGGCCTGACTAAAAGGAATTGATCCAGATAATGCTTGTCCCCGGCAGCGGCGCCAAAAACTTGATGCGTGGTTTTGCGACCTTACAACAGGTTTTACCTCTCGAGGGATCTCAAGAGGCTTACAACCCCACCAGGCAGTGTACCTGACCGATGTAGTATAGTGTAGTGGTAAGTACGGGGGATTGATCGTTCTCCACAGGGAATAGTGTTCGTTAGGATTGAAAAACTACTCTAATAGGTCTAAGGGTGAGGGAAGATTCTTTTTATGTTTTTATAATTTTATGAAAGCAAGTAAAATCTCGGGTTTGAAAGAGTGGGCGGAATTAGTTGCTAGTCAACTAACCCAAATAACTACGAATGCAAATAAAATAAAATAACAGAAAATGAAAAGGTGGTGAAATTTATGTGGGGAGAAATGTGTTTACTTAGATTTCCTTACTCCCTAACTATCTTTTACCGGTTGATTAGTGTGTATTAATTGCGTGGATGACGGGTGTATTCCTTAATACCAATCGTGGGGTGGCGTACGTACTTCCCCAACTCTATGAACTCCTACTTCACTCCTATGTCGAGCCGGCTAGGAAGCTCCTAACATGGGATCACTAGAATTCGCTCATGCATTAAATACAACCATAAAAACCTTAGTACGCATTGGTTCATGTTTCTTAAGACGTTCAAGCAAGTTACCGTAAAGGAAGTTAGCCAGTTTTCTTAAGCCTAACATAGATAAACAATCATCCAATACAACTAATAACACACTAATAACCAATAATCAATAGCTAGGTTTCATTAGATCTAAGCAAACACAAAGAAAACCTAGCCTAGCATGTTAAACAAAAGACAAGAACAAGATAGAATCAAACAACACATAGACATATTGAATGATTAATTGATAACTTATCTTCAATGTAACATGGAAGATCTCAAGGTAAAAAGCCTTGTAAAAGCTGCTAAAATCGTCTTAGGGTTTCCTCCCAAAATTACACACAAAGTTCCCCACTAATGACAAAAAATTGCAAAACTATATATAGAGATCAAGGTCTGACGGCGTCACGTTGTAGATTCTGACGCCGTCACCTCGCCGCTTTTAGGGTTCCCGGATGGCCTTCCTGACGCCGTCCCTCTTTAGACCTCCAAAATCCGTTTTGGCTTATCAAGGCTTGACGCCGTCAGATTAGTGCTTGACGCCGTCCCTCTTTAGCTTAAGCCGTGACGACCTTGATCACATTAAAGGGTGACGCCGTCAGATTTTTTATGCAAAATTCTCTGGCTTATCATGAGTAATTTTCATATCCACCTTTTTCTTGCCAAGCCATGACACCGTCCAGGGCAATCCCTGACGCCGTCAAAGGTACTTTTCAGCCGATTTTGAGACTTTGTCGTTTTCTTCACTTTTATGCTCCAAAAACGTCCAAAATGCTTCCTTTTCCAGATTTCTTCTCCAAAGTACCTAAAATGACAAAAGGAACGATATAGGGCAATATTTGATCAAATAAATACGATTTAGGGCTTAAATGACCCCTTAAAAGCGGTACACTTTTTGCTTCATCAAATACCCTTACACTTGAGATTTGCTTGTCCTCAAGCAAATGCGCTTTTATTCTAATCAAAATACAAGTTAGGGGTCATTTAATGCTAATATAAAAGTAATTGCAACAAATAGTCGTTCCACTTTAATCATAATAAGCACGGAGATTACATACTAGCACCTCACAAGTAGTGTTTAGATACTCACATCTCTCAAGTGTCATCAAATAAATCTCATAAATGAAAACGGATAATATCTCTCACTACCTGTCATAGCAAATAGATTACCATAGGCTTGGGAAAGGATCGAAAACCTCCTCCACTAGGCGTAAGCACCAAAGATAAACTATCAAAGAGGGCTTTTAAACGGGTTATAACGTTAGGTGTAGGGAAAAGGAAAACACGGTTTTGTTGGATCAGGAATATTTTACTGGTGGCGAGTTAAAGATCTTGATCAATTACATGTACTATACAATGTTGCTAAGCCAAGACTCGACTCAATCTTAAGCTAAAAACAAAATAACAAAAACATAAATAAACATAAATTGAAACGGGATGGTAGTCCGTATGTTTTTTCTATTTTTCTTTTTCTCATTTTTTTGTATTTTTCTTGAATTTTTATTTTTATTTTTTTTATTTATTTATTTATTTTTTTTGTATTATGATTAAAGTGGAACGACTATTTGTTGCAATTACTATTTTTCTTGATTTTTTTTTTTCTTTGTGTTATTTGAACATTGGGAAGCAAAAACCTGTTGTAAGGTTGCAAAACCACTCTTTCGGTCAGGTACGTCCTCGATGACGAACTCACTTACATAGGGTAGAAGGACTTTGAGTCTAGCTACAAGACTCGTTAATAAAGAAAAGCGCTTCTTGGGAGGCAACCCAAGCTTTATTTGCTTTGTGTGTTTATTTCTTTGTTTGTTTGAATTTATTTGTTTCCGTATGTGTGTTTAAGTTTTATTATTATTGATTCATGTTCAAAACTAAATTGTGAAAATGCTTTATCTTGTTTTTAACTTCGTCTTAACTACATATAAAGGTATTTTGCAAAAGATAAGTGTAAGGGAAATCCAAATCGGTTTATTAGAACAAATGAACATGAATCATAACAATATTAAATTAACATACATATTAGTAATTGTTTGAGTCAAATGCTTGTATCGAGTCATAATGATATTTTGCAGGATTTCCAGGAAATAAGGATTGAGTTTTTCCAGAAATTTTCCGGAAACTTAACATGAGAATTCTGTCAGATCATTTCTGACGGCGTCAGGATTTACAACCTGACGGCGTCAGGTTTAATTTTCTGAAAATTTTTGAAAGTTTTGTTTTCATAAAAAGTTTTTATTAAATCTCTAACTTATAATCTCCAGGAATCTGCAAAATTATCATTCCACAAGCATTATATCCTTATATATAGAGTTTATCCCGCCGATGTTATGCAGGTTTTCGTGTTTGTTTTCTCAGGTTTAACAGGTTATTTTGGACAAGGAAATGTTTGTTGGATCAAGCTTTTGGCGATACATTAGTCTTGGAGCTTCTACATTCACTTGGAAGAAGATCTAACCATGTTACTTCATTATCCACCGAGCGAATCAGGGGAGTATTTGATTTCATTCTTTTACTTTTTGCTTTTACATCTTGTTATTTGAACATTGGGGACAATGTTCATCTTAAGTGTAAGGGGGGGGGGGGGGTAAAAGTACGATCAGAGAATGCTATTGCGCTTGATTTTTGTTTGTTTAATAGTAGATGTGTAATAAAACTGAGATAAATACTTGTTAGGGCAATTTTAGTGCCAAATTTAAATTTTTTTACAACATTTAGGAGTGAAGCTTTGATCTTAATGAGCGTCTCACGGATAGGAGTTATATGACTAGCACAAAAACCGTACCACTAAAAAATTTTCCACCCCCAAATATGCGAGGTTCGCCCCTAGCATTGGTAGGAAAAGCATTTATGCTATGATGTGTGTACCGGTAGCACTTAGATTCT
Source organism: Artemisia tridentata subsp. tridentata (assembly GCA_021014915.2). Taxonomy (NCBI): domain Eukaryota; kingdom Viridiplantae; phylum Streptophyta; class Magnoliopsida; order Asterales; family Asteraceae; genus Artemisia; species Artemisia tridentata. The sequence goes on from CP139506.1 coordinate 289,646,011, forward strand.
AGAACTTGCGTTAGGACCATTCCAAGGCCACAAGTGAGACTACATTCGTGTAGTTAGATTTACTACATGATAAGAGGCATTAGGATTAACCCATTGTTTTACACCTGTGTTTTTGTTATAATTACTTTGGCTACATTGGTCAAGTAATTCTCCCACACCCTTTGCGTTGTACTCATTTTTAGTACACGATACCCCTAGTACACCCCTCAGAGCCTATCTTTTCGTTTCGACCTTTAAGCATTTTACTTAAAGGAAGAATTTGTTTACACCCCACTAAAATGTACACCCAAATCGCCTTAGCCTACCTTGTATGCACTCATTTTTAGTGCATTATTGTGACAACATTTTTTTAAACCCAAGTTAATTATCTAGTTGATTACATGGTTGCTAAGTCGAGTCATATCCTTGTACATATTGTTTTGGGACGATTAGGACTCATGGGTAAGGTACTAGTGTAATGGAGTAATGGGGAAGAACATCATTTATTACCCCCATATGTGCTAAATATTTTAAAAGTACTCCAAGTTTTTCAATTATCTTAATCCGAGTCATTAGATTAGTTATTTGTAAAGTTATGTAAAAGTTCAAGTGTAAGGGGAATGCAACGCCCCTATGATGTATTATTTTGGATGGTAGGGCAAGAGTGTATTAAAAAAAAAAAAAAAAAAAAAAAAAAAAAAAAAAAAAAAAAAAAAGAGAAAAAGAAAAATAGAAAAAACATACGGACTACCATCCCGTTTCATTTTATGTTTATTTTATGTTTTTGTTATTTTGTTTTTAGCTTAAGATTGAGTCGATTCTTGGCTTAGCAACATTGTATAGTACATGTAATTGATCAAGATCTTTAACTCGCCACCAGTAAAATATCTTTTATCCAACAAAACCGTGTTTATCATATCCCTACACCTAACGTTATAACCCATGTAAAAGCCCTCTTTGATAGTTTATCTTAGGTGCTTACGCCTAGTGGAGGAGGTTTTCGATCCTTTCCCAAGCCTATGGTAATCTATTTGCTATGACAGGTAGTGAGAGATAGTATCCGTTTTCATTTATGAGATTTATTTTGATGACACTTGAGAGATGTGAGTATCTAAACACTACTTGTGAGGTGCTAGTTTGTAATCTCCGTGCTTATTATGATTAAAGTGGAACGACTATTTATTGTAATTACTTTTATGTTAGCATTAAATGACCCCTAACTTGTATTTTGATTAGAATAAAAGCGCATTTGCTTGAGGACAAGCAAATCTCAAGTGTAAGGGTATTTGATGAAGCAAAAAGTGTACCGCTTTTAAGGGGTCATTTAAGCCCTAAATCGTATTTATTTGATCAAATATTGCCCTAAATCGTTCCTTTTGTCATTTTAGGTACTTTGGAGAAGAAATCTGGAAAAGGAAGCATTTTGGACGTTTTTGGAGCATAAAAGTGAAGAAAACGACAAAGTCTCAAAATCGGCTGAAAATTACCTTTGACGGCGTCAGGGATTGCCCTGGACGGCGTCATGGCTTGGCAAGAAAAAGGTGGATATGAAAATTACTCATGATAAGCCAGAGAATTTTGCATGAAAAATCTGACGGCGTCACCCTTTAATGTGATCAAGGTCGTCACGGCTTAACTTAAAGAGGGACGGCGTCAAGCCATAATCTGACGGCGTCAAGCCTTGATAAGCCAGAACGGATTTTGGAGGTCTAAAGAGGGACGGCGTCAGGAAGGCCATCCGGGAACCCTAAAAGCGGCGAGGTGACGGCGTCAGAATCTACAACGTGACGCCGTCAGCCCTTAATCTCTATATATAGTTTTGCAATTTTTTGTCATTGGTGTGGAACTTTGTGTGTAACCTTTTGGGAGGAAACCCTAAGACGATTTTAGCAGCTTTTTCAAGGCTTTTTGCCTTGAGATCTTCCATGTTACATTGAAGATAAGTTATCAATTAATCATTCAATATGTCTATGTGTTGTTTGATTCTATCTTGTTCTTGTCTTTTCTTTAACATGCTAGGCTAGATTTATCTTTGTGTTTGCTTAGATCTAATGAAACCTAGCTATTGATTATTGGTTATTAGTGTGTTATTAGTTGTATTGGATGATTGTTCATCTATGTTAGGCTTAAGAAAACTGGCTAACTTCCTATACGGTAACTTGCTTGAACGTCTTAAGAAACATGAACCAATGCGTACTAAGGTTTTTATGGTTGTATTTAATGCATGAGCGAATTCTAGTGATCCCATGTTAGGAGCTTCCTAGCCGGCTCGACATAGGAGTGAAGTAGGAGTTCATAGAGTTGGGAAAGTGCGTACGCCACCCCACGATTGGTATTAAGGAATACACCCGTCATCCACGCAATTAATACACACTAATCAACCGGTAAAAGATAGTTAGGGAGTAAGGAAATCTAAGTAAACACATTTCTCCCCACATAAATTTCACCACCTTTTCATTTTCTGTTATTTTATTTTATTTGCATTCGTAGTTATTTGGGTTAGTTGATTAGCAACTAATTCCGCCCACTCTTTCAAACCCGAGATTTTACTTGCTTTCATAAAATTATAAAAACATAAAAAGAATCTTCTCTCACCCTTAGACCTATTAGAGTAGTTTTTCATACCTAACGAACACTATTCCCTGTGGAGAACGATCAATCCCCCGTACTTACCACTACACTATACTACATCGGTCAGGTACACTGCCTGGTGGGGTTGTAAGCCTCTTGAGATCCCTCGAGAGGTAAAACCTGTTGTAAGGTTGCAAAACCACGCATCAAGTTTTTGCTTCCGTATAAAGGTATTTTGCTTTGGGTGAGAGAAGATTCTTTTTATGTTTTTTTATATTTTTATGAAAGCAAGTAAAATCTCGGGTTTGAAAGAGTGGGCGGAATTAGTTGCTAATCAACTAACCCAAATAACTACGAATGCAAATAAAATAAAATAACAGAAAATGAAAATGTGGTGAAATTTATGTGGGGAGAAATGTGTTTACTTAGATTTCCTTACTCCCTAACTATCTTTTACCGGTTGATTAGTGTGCATTAATTGCGTGGATGACGGGTGTATTCCTTAATACCAATCGTGGGGTGGCGTACGTACTTCCCCAACTCTATGAACTCCTACTTCACTCCTATGTCGAGCCGGCTAGGAAGCTCCTAACATGGGATCACTAGAATTCGCTCATGCATTAAATACAACCATAAAAACCTTAGTACACATTGGTTCATGTTTCTTAAGACGTTCAAGCAAGTTACCGTATAGGAAGTTAGCCAGTTTTCTTAAGCCTAACATAGATGAACAATCATCCAATACAACTAATAACACACTAATAACCAATAATCAATAGCTAGGTTTCATTAGATCTAAGCAAACACAAAGATAACCTAGCCTAGCATGTTAAACAAAAGACAAGAACAATATAGAATCAAACAACACATAGACATATTGAATGATTAATTGATAACTTATCTTCAATGTAACATGGAAGATCTCAAGGCAAAAAGCCTTGAAAAAGCTGCTAAAATCGTCTTAGGGTTTCCTCCCAAAAGGTTACACACAAAGTTCCACACTAATGACAAAAAATTGCAAAACTATATATAGAGATTAAGGTCTGACGGCGTCACGTTGTAGATTCTGACGCCGTCACCTCGCCGCTTTTAGGGTTCCCGGATGGCCTTCCTGACGCCGTCCCTCTTTAGACCTCCAAAATTCGTTCTGGCTTATCAAGGCTTGACGCCGTCAGAAATAAGCTTGACGCCGTCCCTCTTTAAATTAAGCCGTGACGACCTTGATCACTTCAAAGGGTGACGCCGTCAGATTTTTCATGCAAAATTCTCTGGCTTATCATGAGTAATTTTCATATCCACCTTTTTCTTGCCAAGCCATGACGCCGTCCAGGGCAATCCCTGACGCCGTCAAAGGTACTTTTTAGCCGATTTTGAGACTTTGTCGTTTTCTTCACTTTTATGCTTCAAAAACGTCCAAAATGCTTCCTTTTCCAGATTTCTTCCCAAAAGTACCTAAAATGACAAAAGGAACGATTTAGGGCAATATTTGATCAAATAAATACGATTTAGGGCTTAAATGACCCCTTAAAAGCGGTACACTTTTCGCTTCATCAAATACCCTTACACTTGAGATTTGCTTGTCCTCAAGCAAGTGCGCTTTTATTCTAATCAAAATACAAGTTAGGGGTCATTTAACACTAATATAAAAGTAATTACAACAAATAATCGTTCCACTTTAATCATAATAAGCACGGAGATTACAAACTAGCACCTCACAAGTAGTGTTTAGATACTCACATCTCTCAGGTGTCATCAAAATAAATCTCATAAATGAAAACGGATAATATCTCTCACTACCTGTCATAGCAAATAGATTACCATAGGCTTGGGAAAGGATCGAAAACCTCCTCCACTAGGCGTAAGCACCAAAGATAAACTATCAAAGAGGGCTTTTAAACGGGTTATAACGTTAGGTGTAGGGAAAAGGAAAACACGGTTTTGTTGGATAAGGAATATTTTACTGGTGGCGAGTTAAAGATCTTGATCAATTACATGTACTATACAATGTTGCTAAGCCAAGACTCGACTCAATCTTAAGCTAAAAACAAAATAACAAAAACATAAAATAAACATAAAATGAAACGGGATGGTAGTCCGTATGTTTTTTCTATTTTTCTTTTTCTCATTTTTTTTTTTTTTTTGTATTTTTCTTGATTTTTTCGATTTTTTTTTTTTTTTTTTTTTTTTTTTTTTTTTTTTTTTTTCATTTTTTGCATACACTTTTGCCCTACCATCCAAAATAATACATCATAGGGGCGTTGCATTCCCCTTACACTTGAATTTTTACATAACTTTACAAATAACTATTCTAATGACTCGAATTAAGATAATCAAAACACTTGGAGTACTTTTTTTAAAACATTTAGCACATATGGGGGTAATAAATGATGTTCTTCCCCATTACTCCATTACACTAGTACTTTACCCATGAGTCCCAATCGTCCCAAAACAATATGTACAAGGATATGAATCGACTTAGCAACCATGTAATCAACTAGATAATTAACTTGGGTTTAAACAAATGTTGTCACAATAATGCACTAAAAATGAGTGCATACAAGGTAGGCTAAGGCGATTTGGGTGTACATTTTAGTGGGGTGTAAACAAATTCTTCCTTTAAGTAAAATGCTTAAAGGTCGAAACGAAAAGATAGGCTCTGAGGGGTGTACTAGGGGTATCGTGTACTAAAAATGAGTACAACGCAAAGGGTGTGGGAGAATTACTTGACCAATGTAGCCAATGTAATTATAACAAAAACACAGGTGTAAAAACATGGGTTAATCCTAATGCCTCTTATCATGTAGTAAATCTAACTACACGAATGTAGTCTCACTTGTGGCCTCGGAATGGTCCTAACGCAAGTTCTAGAATCTAAGTGCTACCGGTACACACATCATAGCATAAATGCTTTTCCTACCAATTCTAGGGGCGAACCTCAAATATTTGGGGGTGGAAAATTTTTTTAGTGGTACGGTTTTTGTGCTAGTCATATAACTCCTATCCATGAGACGCTCATTAAGATCAAAGTTTCACTCCTAAATGTTGTAAAAAATTTTAAATTTGGCACTAAAATTGCCCTAACAAGTATTTATCTCAGTTTTATTACACATCTACCATCAAACAAACAAAAATCAAGTGCAATTGCATTCTCTAATCGTACTTTTACCCCCCCTTACACTTAAGATGAACATTGTCCCCAATGTTCAAATAACAAGATGTAAAAGCATAAAGTAAAAGAATGAAATCAAATACTCCCCTGATTCGCTCGGTGGATAATGAAGTAACACGGTTAGATCTTCTTCCAAGAGAATGTAGAAGCTTTATGACTAATGCATCGCCAAAAGCTTGATCCAACAAACATTTCCTTGTCCAAAATAACCTGTTAAACCTGAGAAAACAAACACGAAAACCTGCAAAACATCGGCGGGATAAACTCTATATATAAGGATATAATGCTTGTGGAATGATAATTTTGCAGATTCCTGGAGATTATAAGTTAGAGATTTAATAAAAACTTTTTATGAAAACAAAACTTTCAAAAATTTTCAGAAAATTAAACCTGACGCCGTCAGGTTGTAAATCCTGACGCCGTCAGAAATGATCTGACAGAATTCTCATGTTAAGTTTCCGGAAAAATTTTGGACAAAACTATACCTTACTTCCTGGAAATCCTGCAAAACATCATTATGACTCGATACAAGCATTTGACTCAAACAAATACTAATATGTATGTTAATTTATTATTATTACGATTTATGTTCATTTGTGTTCTAATAAACCGATTTAGATTTCCCTTACACTTAACTTTTGCAAAATACCTTTATATGTAGTTAAGACGAAGTTAAAAACAAGATAAAGCATTTTCACAATTTACTTTTGAACATGAATCAATAATAATAAAAATTAAACATACATACGGAAGCAAATAAAATCAAACAAACAAACAAATAAACACACAAAGAAAATAAAGCTTGGGTTGCCTCCCAAGAAGCGCTTGTTTTTGTTCGAGTCACGTGCCTGACTCTACCCTTATTTAACGGATAAAGGAGAGGTTTTTCCTACACTTAGGATTAAGTGCAGGTGATAGTAGCGATACACACCATCTTGGTGGAAGTATGCCGCGTGAGGAAAGAGTGGTGGATGAATTATATACTCAAAGGGGTGTGCTCCTTTCATCATAACCTTACCTAGTTCACTTTGGTCAATGGGTGAATTAAAGTTTTCTCCTAAAAAGGGATCATCTTTTATCAACTTCGAGAGATTCCTAGTTGGGAATCCATCTTGACCTAATAAACCCGGTTTAAACCCATAATGTTTCTTGTGATCAATCATGAATGGGTGATGTAAGTATGTAAGGTCATGGTTCACTCCTATATTAGCTTCCACTCCACACGGCCTAGAGTCTACTACCTTAATCTTAACATTACCCGGACTACATGGTTTGATGGATGGATCGGGACCTTTTTTAATTCCTAAATTCACATCTAAAGATCGAAGATTAGGTAACGGTTTTGGTTGAGGCTCCGGTTCATCAAAAATAGGAAATCCCCTAGAACTAAGAGTAAGGTTGTGATCACTATAAGCATTCAAACCTATATCCTCTAGTTGTGTTTGGTTCAAAGGTTCTACCTCCATCGGGATTCCTAAAGTCTCTTCTACTTCTTCCGGGTAAGTCACGGGCGGTGTGTGTGCCTCAAATGATGGTAGGACTTGTGAGGTACTTAGTGGGCTTATGTTACTAACCTCATCATTCCTTGTGTCAAGATCACCTATATCCTCATCATGGGTTTTGGTATAATTTAAACCTAACATTTTCCCTAATATCTCAAGTGCTTCTCTAGGCATCTCAACTTCTATATCCGAATCATAAGGATCATCCTCAATATTCTGACTGCTATATTCAAATTGCCCAAAAGATTCATCATGTGTTTCTTGAGATTCATCGTCATCGATCATAAAACCTAGGTCTTTTTTATCAATGTGATCATGCTCGGCTAGATCCTCCATCACATCAAGATCACCTAAGTGTTCACCCTGTATTATGGTAGTGCCTAACCATGACATGCAGCTAGGTGGCTCAACTCTAACCGTCTCAGAATCTTGGTTTGATTCTAAGTTCATGTTCTTAGAAACTAGGTCATCTTGCTCATACAAATCCATTAATTCGTCGTACTTATCGGCCATGGTTAGGGAGCTTTCCTCAAAATTCATCCAACGGGTCTCACTAAAAGGAATTGATCCTGATAATGATCGTTTAATAGAATTCACACATGCATAGAATTCATCAAACCCATCTAACTTTACCCCCAAATCTTCACGGATGTCACTAAGAGTTCGCAAAAATTCATGGTAGGAAGCAAATCTATTGGTGAAATATAATTGTTCCTCTATTGTCAATGATCTAAATGGAATTTCATCCGCCATAGTGACAAATGAAAAATGGTTTTACAAACAAAGGGCACAAAGAAAAAGATAGACTAAAGAAATCCTAGAAAAATAAAATAAAAATCTCACTAGAAAGGAATCTAGTGAGTAGACCTAATAAAATAAAAATTCAACCTAAACAATAACTATTCCCCGGCAGCGGCGCCAAAAACTTGATGCGTGGTTTTGCAACCTTACAACAGGTTTTACCTCTCGAGGGATCTCAAGAGGCTTACAACCCCACCAGGCAGTGTACCTGACCGATGTAGTATAGTGTAGTGGTAAGTACGGGGGATTGATCGTTCTCCACAGGGAATAGTGTTCGTTAGGTATGAAAAACTACTCTAATAGGTCTAAGGGTGAGAGAAGATTCTTTTTATGTTTTTTTATATTTTTATGAAAGCAAGTAAAATCTCGGGTTTGAAAGAGTGGGCGGAATTAGTTGCTAATCAACTAACCCAAATAACTACGAATGCAAATAAAATAAAATAACAGAAAATGAAAATGTGGTGAAATTTATGTGGGGAGAAATGTGTTTACTTAGATTTCCTTACTCCCTAACTATCTTTTACCGGTTGATTAGTGTGTATTAATTGCGTGGATGACGGGTGTATTCCTTAATACCAATCGTGGGGTGGCGTACGTACTTCCCCAACTCTATGAACTCCTACTTCACTCCTATGTCGAGCCGGCTAGGAAGCTCCTAACATGGGATCACTAGAATTCGCTCATGCATTAAATACAACCATAAAAACCTTAGTACGCATTGGTTCATGTTTCTTAAGACGTTCAAGCAAGTTACCGTATAGGAAGTTAGCCAGTTTTCTTAAGCCTAACATAGATGAACAATCATCCAATACAACTAATAACACACTAATAACCAATAATCAATAGCTAGGTTTCATTAGATCTAAGCAAACACAAAGAAAACCTAGCCTAGCATGTTAAACAAAAGACAAGAACAATATAGAATCAAACAACACATAGACATATTGAATGATTAATTGATAACTTATCATCAATGTAACATGGAAGATCTCAAGGCAAAAAGCCTTGAAAAAGCTGCGAAAATCGTCTTAGGGTTTCCTCCCAAAAGGTTACACACAAAGTTCCACACTAATGACAAAAAATTGCAAAACTATATATAGAGATTAAGGTCTGACGGCGTCACGTTGTAGATTCTGACGCCGTCACCTCGCCGCTTTTAGGGTTCCCGGATGGCCTTCCTGACGCCGTCCCTCTTTAGACCTCCAAAATTCGTTCTGGCTTATCAAGGCTTGACGCCGTCAGAAATAAGCTTGACGCCGTCCCTCTTTAAATTAAGCCGTGACGACCTTGATCACTTCAAAGGGTGACGCCGTCAGATTTTTCATGCAAAATTCTCTGGCTTATCATGAGTAATTTTCATATCCACCTTTTTCTTGCCAAGCCATGACGCCGTCCAGGGCAATCCCTGACGCCGTCAAAGGTACTTTTCAGCCGATTTTGAGACTTTGTCGTTTTCTTCACTTTTATGCTCCAAAAACGTCCAAAATGCTTCCTTTTCCAGATTTCTTCCCAAAAGTACCTAAAATGACAAAAGAAACGATTTAGGGCAATATTTGATCAAATAAATACGATTTAGGGCTTAAATGACCCCTTAAAATTACAACAGGTTTTCTTTGTGTTTGCTTAGATCTAATGAAACCTAGCTATTGATTTTACCTATCCCCGGCAACGGCGCCCAAAAACTTGATGCGTGGGATTGCGCCCTCGCAAAAGGTTTTACCTCTCGAGGGATCTCAAGAGGCTTACAACCCCACCGGGCAGTGTACCTGACCGATGTAGTATAGTGTAGTGGTAAGTACGGGGGATTGATCGTTCTCCACAGGGAATAGTGTTCATTAGGTATGAAAAACTACTCTAATAGGTCTAAGGGTGAGAGAAGATTCTTTTTATGTTTTTATAATTTTTTGAAAGCAAGTAAAATCTCGGGTTTGAAAGAGTGGGCGGAATTAGTTGCTAGTCAACTAACCCAAATAACTACGAATGCAAATAAAATAAAATAACAGAAAATGAAAAGGTGGTGAATTTATGTGGGGAGAAATGTGTTTACTTAGATTTTCTTACTCCCTAACTATCTTTTACCGGTTGATTAGTGTGTATTAATTACGTGGATGACGGGTGTATTCCTTAATACCAATCGTGGGGTGGCGTACGTACTTCCCCAACTCTACAAGCTCCTACTTCACTCCTATGGCGAGCCGGCTAGGAAGCTCCTAACATGGGATCACTAGAATTCGCTTGTGCATTAAATACAACCATAAAAACCTTAGTACGCATTGGTTCATGTTTCTTAAGACGTTCAAGCAAGTTACCGTATAGGAAGTTAGCCAGTTTTCTTAAGCCTAATATAGATGAACAATCATCCAATACAACTAATAACACACTAATAACCAATAATCAATAGCTAGGTTTCATTAGATCTAAGCAAACACAAAGAAAACCTAGCCTAGCATGTTAAACAAAAGACAAGAACAAGATAGAATCAAACAACACATAGACATATTGAATGATTAATTGATAACTTATCTTCAATGTAACATGGAAGATCTCAAGGCAAAAAGCCTTGAAAAAGCTGCTAAAATCGTCTTAGGGTTTCCTCCCAAAAGGTTACACACAAAGTTCCACACTAATGACAAAAAATTGAAAAACTATATATTGAGATCAAGGGCTGACGGCGTCACGTTGTAGATTCTGACGCCGTCACCTCGCCGCTTTTAGGGTTCCCGGATGGCCTTCCTGACGCCGTCCCTCTTTAGACCTCCAAAATCCGTTCTGGCTTATCAAGGCTCGACGCCGTCAGAAATAAGCTTGACGCCGTCCCTCTTTAAATTAAGCCGTGACGACCTTGATCAGATTAAAGGGTGACGCCGTCAGATTTTTCATGCAAAATTCTCTGGCTTATCATGAGTAATTTTCACATCCACCTTTTTCTTGCCAAGCCATGACACCGTCAAGGGCAATCCCTGACGCCGTCAAAGGTACTTTTCAGCCGATTTTGAGACTTTGTCGTTTTCTTCACTTTTATGCTCCAAAAACGTCCAAAATGCTTCCTTTTCCAGATTTCTTCTCCAAAGTACCTAAAATGACAAAAGGAACGATTTAGGGCAATATTTGATCAAATAAATACGATTTAGGGCTTAAATGACCCCCTAAAAGCGGTACACTTTTCGCTTCATCAAATACCCTTACACTTGAGATTTGCTTGTCCTCAAGCAAATGCGCTTTTATTCTAATCAAAATACAAGTTAGGGGTCATTTAATGCTAATATAAAAGTAATTACAACAAATAATCGTTCAACTTTAATCATAATAAGCACGGAGATTACAAACTAGCACCTCACAAGTAGTGTTTAGATACTCACATCTCTCAAGTGTCATCAAAATAAATCTCATCAATGAAAACGGATAATATCTCTCACTACCTGTCATAGCAAATAGATTACCATAGGCTTGGGAAAGGATTGAAAACCTCCTCCACTAGGCGTAAGCACCTAAGATAAACTATCAAAGAGGGCTTGTACATGGGTTATAACGTTAGGTGTAGGGAAAAGGAAAACACGGTTTTGTTGGATAAGGGATATTTTACTGGTGGCGAGTTAAAGATCTTGATTAATTACATGTACTATACAATGTTGCTAAGCCAAGACTCGACTCGATTTAAGCTAATGAAAGAAAATGACAAAAACATAAAATAAACATAAAATGAAACGGGATGGTAGTCCGTATGTTTTTTCTATTTTTCTTTTTCTCTTTTTTTTTTTTTTTTTTTTTTTTTTTTTTTTTTGCATACACTCTTGCCCTACCATCCAAAACAATACATCACTTGGGATTCTTTGTACCATCCCTACACTTGAACTTTTACATACTTTACATAAAATTATTCTAATGACTCGAATTAAGATAATCGAAACACTTGGAGTACTTTTAAAATATTTAGCACATTTGGGGGTAATAATGTTGTTCTTCCCCATTACTCCATTACACTAGTACTTTACCCATGAGTCCCAATCGTCCCAAAACAATATGTACAAGGATATGACTCGACTTAGCAACCATGTAATCAATTAGATAATTAACTAAGGTTTTAAACAAATGTTGTCACAATAATGCACTAAAGATGAGTGCACACAAGGTAGGCTTAGGCGATTTGGGTGTACATTTAAGTGGGGTGTAAACAAATTCTTCCTTTAAGTAAAATGCTTAAAGGTCAAAACGAAAAGATAGGCTCTGAGGGGTGTACTAGGGGTATCGTGTACCAAAAATGGGTACAACGCAAAGGGTGTGGGAGAATTACTTGACCAATGTAGCCAAAGTAATTATAACAAAAACACAGGTGTAAAACAATGGGTTAATCCTAATGCCTCTTATCATGTAGTAAATCTAACTACACGAATGTAGTCTCACTTGTGGCCTCGGAATGGTCCTAACGCAAGTTCTAGAATCTAAGTGCTACCGGTACACACATCATAGCATAAATGCTTTTCCTACCAATTCTAGGGGCGAACCTCACATATTTGGGGGTGGAAAATTTTTTAGTGGTACGGTTTTTGTGCTAGTCTAGCATGTTCCTTGAGATTCAAATTTCCCTGGCAGCGGCGCCAAAAACTTGATGCGTGGTTTTGCAACCTTACAACAGGTTTTACCTCTCGAGGGATCTCAAGAGGCTTACAACCCCACCAGGCAGTGTACCTGACCGATGTAGTATAGTGTAGTGGTAAGTACGGGGGATTGATCGTTCTCCACAGGGAATAGTGTTCGTTAGGTATGAAAAACTACTCTAATAGGTCTAAGGGTGAGAGAAGATTCTTTTTATGTTTTTTATATTTTTATGAAAGCAAGTAAAATCTCGGGTTTGAAAGAGTGGGCGGAATTAGTTGCTAATCAACTAACCCAAATAACTACGAATGCAAATAAAATAAAATAACAGAAAATGAAAATGTGGTGAAATTTATGTGGGGAGAAATGTGTTGACTTAGATTTCCTTACTCCCTAACTATCTTTTACCGGTTAATTAGTGTGTATTAATTGCGTGGATGACGGGTGTATTCCTTAATACCAATCGTGGGGTGGCGTACGTACTTCCCCAACTCTACAAGCTCCTACTTTACTCCTATGTCGAGCCGGCTAGGAAGCTCCTAACATGGGATCACTAGAATTCGCTTGTGCACTAAATACAACCATAAAAACCTTAGTACGCATTGGTTCATGTTTCTTAAGACGTTCAAGCAAGTTACCGTATAGGAAGTTAGCCAGTTTTCTTAAGCCTAACATAGATGAACAATCATCCAATACAACTAATAACACACTAATAACCAATAATCAATAGCTAGGTTTCATTAGATCTAAGCAAACACAAAGAAAACCTAGCCTAGCATGTTAAACAAAAGACAAGAGCAAGATAGAATCAAACAACACATAGACATATTGAATGATTAATTGATAACTTATCTTCAATGTAACATGGAAGATCTCAAGGCAAAAAGCCTTGAAAAAGCTGCTAAAATCGTCTTAGGGTTTCCTCCAAAAAGGTTACACACAAAGTTCCACACTAATGACAAAAAATTGCAAAACTATATATAGAGATTAAGGTCTGACGGCGTCACGTTGTAGATTCTGACGCCGTCACCTCGCCGCTTTTAGGGTTCCCGGATGGCCTTCCTGACGCCGTCCCTCTTTAGACCTCCAAAATCCGTTCTGGCTTATCAAGGCTCGACGCCGTCAGAAATAAGCTTGACGCCGTCCCTCTTTATATTAAGCCGTGACGACCTTAATCAGATTAAAGGGTGACGCCGTCAGATTTTTCATGCAAAATTCTCTGGCTTATCATGAGTAATTTTCACATCCACCTTTTTCTTGCCAAGCCATGACGCCGTCCAGGGCAATCCCTGACGCCGTCAAAGGTACTTTTCAGCCGATTTTGAGACTTTGTCGTTTTCTTCACTTTTATGCTCCAAAAACGTCCAAAATGCTTCCTTTTCCAGATTTCTTCTCCAAAGTACCTAAAATGACAAAAGGAACGATTTAGGGCAATATTTGATCAAATAAATACGATTTAGGGCTTAAATGACCCCTTAAAAGCGGTACACTTTTCGCTTCATCAACTTGTCATACCCTGCAACATCATTGTTGTTTATGACAATCTTCTTGCCAGTCTTCTTTAAGAATCTCCTAGCTCTCAATCTGAGAAGAGAGAGCTGCCACTTGATATCCATCTCTTCAATATCATCTTCATCAATCTCTTGAAGATCTGAATGAGTCAACATACTTCCATTGTGCTGAGTAGTCAAGAAAGCACAATAAGTATTCTCATCCAAGAGTCCATTAGTACTGCTTGAAGTGCTAGCAGTACCAATATTGGAACTAGCAGTACCAACTGCTCCAGTCACTTGAACTTCTTCATCTGGACTTGAGGTACTAGGGGTTGATACAAAGGCTAAATTCCCTGAGCTTGAGCTTGAGTTTGATCCAGCAGACTTCTTAACATCATGTTCAACTATCCTGAAGTTGCTATAGAGATCCTTTAAGCTCATGGAATCTATATCAGGCTTGTTTTTCCATACAACCACATGCATAGCCCATTCAGTTGGTAGACTCCTCAGAAATTTGGAGTTGAGATCTTCCCGAGGCATCTCAATTCCTAGAACAGCCAATTGACTCACTAGTTTTTGAAGTCTATTAAACATATGGTCTAGTGACTCGTTGCTTGTTGCTGAAAAATTCTCAAACTGTTGCTTGAGAAGGGTCTTCTGAGTTTTCTTGGTGGCTTGGTTCCCACCATATCTTGCAACAATAGCTTCAAAAAGGGTTTTAGCACACTTAAACTTGCTAAAATTCAACAACTGATCATTGGGAATAGTCATCAGAAGCAAACTTCTCGCCTTAACATCATTCTTGTGTTGTGCCTTCTCTTCAGTAGTGGTTGGCTTAGTTTGCACCTTAGTTTCAGTGACACCCTCAACAACGGTTGTTTTAGTTGTAGGTTTGAACGAATTCCCATCCTCAATAATCTCCCAGAGAGTGTAATCTTGAACTTGGAAGAACTGCTCAATTCTTAATCGCCACATATCGAACTCATTGGGTTTAAGCATTGGAAGCTTAGCAGCAATATTAGTCTGACTTGTTGTTGTCTCCATGTCCATCTTCTTCTTAAACAAATTCGTCTGGATCTTCTAAACCAAAGTATCAGTAACCTGGCTCTGATACCACTTGACCGGATCTACACACACTCCTTGTGTTAGATGTATACTTTGAATGATGTCTAGTCTAGCACGCGGAATTTACTAGCTAGCACTTAGAAGATTTGTTTGTTTGTGTTTTGTATGAACGAATCAACAATGTATGAACAAGGAACATAATATACTTCAACTTCAACGATTCAATATTATTAATGAATAATACGAGTGATCTCCTATCACTAGGGTTTACAACCTTGAATCTTAACAAAACAATACGTACATAACCTTAAACCTAGGCAATCCTTTTATAGACTAAGGATTCCTTTACAAGATAACTATCAACCTAATCGTATAAGATATACACAATATCTTTTCTATAATTATCTTTTACAAAATCATAAACAGTACTAACTTCTATATTCAACCGTACGAACTGCTCTTTGTCTTCAAAACTCATCAGCAGTACTAACTTTCATCTTCAGCCGTACTAACTGCTTAAGCTTAATTCCTAACAGTTTCTGCTTGTAGTAAGTATGCAATTGATGTTGTGCCTATTCCGCTTCCCC
This sequence comes from Artemisia tridentata subsp. tridentata, assembly GCA_021014915.2. Lineage (NCBI taxonomy): Eukaryota > Viridiplantae > Streptophyta > Magnoliopsida > Asterales > Asteraceae > Artemisia > Artemisia tridentata. Next base: position 289,661,771 of record CP139506.1, read on the forward strand.
TTAGGAACAATAGGTCTGCTCATCAAGTATATCTCACTCACCTTAAGGATAGCCTTGATACCCTTCGTGAGATCATAGAAGAGGATAGGATAGATAAACCACTTGATAGTGCAGTTGTAGATGCCTGCTTCCTCACTAAACGATCTCAGGAACTCTTAGAATACGTCATTGGCACAGCTCCTAAGATTGATAACAAGCGAGATAGGTTTATTGCATCTTACTCAATGACTAAGAACAAGCATGTTACCTTTGATGTACCATTGACGACATCTGAACCCAGCACATCAAAAATGGAAAAACAAATGGCAGTGAAACAAACTAATGTTCCCATCATTGCTTCTACAGGAGTAAACAGTGACACTAAAGCTAGCGGGTCAAAGCCTAGTCGCAATACAAAGAAAGATAGGACTGCGCCAGCTAAGAGTGCTCATGAAAAGAAAGTAGAAGACCACCTTAGGAACAATAAGTTTGGTTTGAACGAAACGAATCGTGTTGATTCTAGTATTAGCTATAAGCGTACTGTAATTAATTCGAATTCTAATGCTATTTGCAAGACATGTAATGAATGCTTAATTTCTGGTAATCATGATGAATGTGTTGTGTCATTCTTGATGTCTTCTCAACGATCCCCAGTTAAGAATGTTAGAAAACCTAAACTGAGTAAGCAAATTTGGAAAGCAACAGGAAAAATGTTTGCTAATGTTGGCTATCAATGGAGACCTACTGGAAGAAAATTCACTTTAGGAGATCAGTGCCCCTTAACTAGAATGACTAGTCATAAAGTAGTGAATGTTAAGGAATGGAAGCCAACTGGTCGAATTTTCCCTTTAAAGACACAATGCCTTGTAACTAGGTAAATTGCTGCTACTAGTAAAGTTTCCACTGTGAATACCATGGCATCTATGAATCCTGTAGTTCCAGAGTTTGTTTATGCTAACCAAACGGACCCCAGTTGCACGTGGGGATCCACCTTTTTCAGTTATCCATCGTTGTCTATTTTCAAATGCAGGTCGTACAAATCGTCCTTTGGTATTTGGACTCAGGCTGCTCAAAACATATGACCGGGGATCGCTCACGGCTCAAGAATTTTGTGAAAAAATTTACCGGGATAGTTAGATTCGGGAACGACCATTTTGGGGCAATTATGGGTTATGGAGATTATGTTTTTGGTGACAGTGTAATTTCCAGGGTATACTACGTGGAAGGACTTGGGCACAACTTGTTCTCTGTTGGTCAATTTTGTGATTCCGATCTTGAAGTTGCTTTCAGAAAACACACATGTTTCATCAGAGAATTGGATGGTATTGATCTCCTTAAAGGCAGTCGTGGCACTAATCTATACACCATCTCTATTGAAGACATGATGCGGTCCTCTCCTATTTGCTTGCTGTCAAAGGCCTCAAAGAATAAATCATGGCTTTGGCACCATCGTTTAAATCACTTAAACTTCGGCACCATAAATGAACTTACTCGCAAGGATCTTGTGTGAGGTATGCCCAGATTGAAGTTTGAAAAGGATCATCTTTGTTCTGCTTGTCAACTGGGCAAAAGCAAGAAGCTTACTCACAAACCCAAAACTGTCAACACCATTATGGAGCTCTTCACACCCTTCACATGGATTGTACGGACCAATGAGAGTGCAGAGTATAAATGGGAAGAAATATATTCTTGTGGTGGTCGACGACTACTCTCGGTTTACATGGGTGATGTTTTTGAGAACCAAGGACGAGACTCCAGAGGTTATCATCAAACTTATCAAACAGCTACAAGTAAGACTCAACAAAACCATCAGAATCATCCGCACAAACAATGGAACTGAGTTTGTTAACAAACAACTCATTCAATTTTATGCAAGTATTGGCATAACTCACCAGAAAAGTGTTCCACGCACCCCTCAGCAGAACGGGGTTGTTGAAAGACGAAATCGTACTCTTGTGGAAGCTGCACGAACCATGCTGATATTTTCCAAGGCACCGATGTTTCTTTGGGCGGAAGCAATTGCTACAGCTTGTTACACCCAAAACCGATCCTTGATACATACTCTTCACAACAAAACTCCATATGAGCTGATACATGGCAAGAAACCAGATCTTTCTTTTCTGCGAGTGTTCGTTGCTCTATGCTACCCGACAAATGACAGTCAGGATCTGGGAAAACTAAAGGCTAAAGCAGACATTGGATTCTTCGTTGGGTATGCACCAGATCGCAAGGGATACCGAATCTACAATAAACGAACCCGACAAATTATGGAAACCATTCACGTGACATTCGATGAGCTGATTGAGCAGACGGCTCCTGGACACACAAGTTCAGGACCCGCACATAATCTTTTGTCTCCTGGACCAATTAGTTCAGGTCTTGTACAACATCCCACTCCTGTAGTTCCTTATGTACCCCCTACTAGTGAAGAGTTGAAGAATTTGTTTGATCCGATGTTTGATGAATACTTTGAGCCACCAACGGTTGATACTACAACTGAAGCTCCACCTTTACCTCAAGTTGCTGATGCTCTAATTCCACAAAACTCAGAGGGTCCATCTGTATCTGTCTTAATCAGTCAAGATGCACCATCTGCCAGTCACTCACCATCATCATCAAATATTCAATCACCTTCGGTACAGCAAGGCCCTGCAGTTGACAATTCTTTTAAAGTGAATCCTTTTGCTCTTGCTGATGATGTTCCATTCGAGAATATATTTGCTCTTGAATCTCCTACTGAGACATCTTCTTCAGGGGATCCTAACACAGCTACATCAGTTCCCTACCATCAACCACATGAACATCTCAGAAAATGGACTAATGATCATCCGATTAACAACATTATTGGAAATCCTTCTCGTCCGGTCTCCACACGAAAACAACTTGCCACCGATGCCTTGTGGTGCTTCTTTAATTTCGTACTAGCCAAAGTCGAACCCAAAGATTTCAAAGATGCTATGTCCAAAGACAGTTGGTTTAATGCAATGCAAGAAGAAATTCACGAATTTGATCAACTTGAAGTATGGGAATTAGTACCACCTCCAGGTTGTGCAATGATTATCGCTCTAAAGTGGATCTTCAAAGTGAAACTCGATGAGCATGGTGATGTTCTGAAAAATAAGGCACGGCTTGTTGTAAAGGGGTATCGTCAAGAAGAGGGGATAGACTTTGAATAATCATTTGCACTGGTTGCTCGAATTGAAGCCATCAGAATCTTTCTCGCTAATGCTGCCAGTCAGAATATGACAGTCTACCAAATGGATGTAAAATCAGCATTCTTAAATGGTGATTTGAAAGAGGTAGTCTATGTCAGTCAACCTGAAGGATTTGTGGACCCTGATCATCCCACTCACGTCTATCGCTTGAAGAAGGCCCTCTATGGCCTAAAGCAGGCACCTAGGGTGTGGTATGACACTTTGTCTAGGTTTCTTCTGGCAGACAGATTCTCCAAAGGTGTTGTTGATCCTACACTATTCACTAGGAAAATGGGCAAACATCTACTTCACGTTCAGATCTACGTAGATGACATTATTTTTGCCTCCTCTGATCCTATGGAATGTGATTGATTTTCAAACGAGATGAGTTCTAAGTTCTAAATGTCTATGATGGGACAAATGTCGTTCTTCTTAGGCTTACAAATCTCTCAAAGTCTCGGAGGCATCTTCATTAATCAATCCAAATATGCAAATGAAATATTAAAGAAATTTGGATTTGATTCAAGTGATCCTGTTGACACTCCTATGGTTGAGAGATCAAAGTTGGATGAAGACCTCTCTGGGATCCCTGTTGATCAAACCAAGTTTCGAAGTATGATTGGATCCCTAATGTATCTCACCGCTAGTAGGCCAGATCTCTTGTTCGCAGTATGCATGTGTGCTCGGTACCAGTCTAAGCCTACCAAAAAGAATCTGGAAGCGGTAAAGCGGGTCTTTTGATACCTTCAAGGGACTATTCACATGGGTCTCTGGTATCCTAAGGACACCGCCATGGCACTCACGGCCTATGCAGACGCAGACCATGCGGGGTGTCAAGATACTCGTCGAAGTACGTCGGGAGGTGCTCAGTTTCTGGGAGATAAGTTAGTAAGCTGGTCATCTAAGAGACAAATGAGTACATCTATATCTTCCACAGAGGCTGAATACATTGCCATGTCTGCGTGCTGTGCTCAATTCCTATGGATGAGATCTCAACTATCGGACTATGGCTTTGCATACAACAAGATTCCTCTGTATTGTGATAACAAAAGTGCTATAGCTCTTTGCTGCAACAATGTCCAACACTCCCGATCAAAGCACATCGATATTCGGCATCTCTTTATAAAGGAACAGGTTGAGAAAGGGGTTGTTGAACTTTACTTCGTGAGGACTGAGTTTCAGTTGGCTGATATCTTCACTAAGGCACTCCCGAGAGAACGGTTCAAATTTATTCTCCCGCGACTTGGCATGAAGAGTTTGACGCCAAAAACCCTCAAATGTCTTCAAGAAGAAAATGAGGAGTAAGGGATTTGCTTCATGTATCCTTGTATATATTTTTAAACCAAAAAGAAAATAGAAAAATATAAAACCTATAAAAACCATAAAAATCAGAAAATCACAAAAATACCAAAAATAGTTCTTCTAGGCATGTCTTCTGTTTATCGATAACATTTACGGTCCTAGAAATGTCATTCAATAATGACACGGGACTTTAAATGAAGCTCGAGCAGAAGTTAAAATGAATTGTTAAAACATGTCATGATGGCTTGCAGTTACTTCAGACTGTAACCCGTTCCTCATTATGGGGAAAGCTCGTCGCCAAAAAGACGGTTGTTCCTCCCACTAGGTGAAGTTCACCAGGGCATGGATTACTTTATATCCATGTTTCTTCGATTTGATGTACGTTTCAGTGCATCATTTCTCATATAAGAAGAGAAGTCTTATTTACATCGCAAATACTTTTCCATCTATGATTCTTCAGGAAAGTATTTGTGCTAAACTTGGTGGTACCATGAATTTTTTTGGAAATCAATCAGACTTGAAGTTTTTTATAAAATTTGTCACTCAATCAATGACTACAGCTCTTTAAATAGAAAAAGGGTCATCGATTGAGGGGGAAAGTGATTTCAAATTTTATATCATCAAAACACGCCACTTTGTACATAATAAGCAAGTGAATAAAATTTGTTGTTATGTGTCAGTGTATGAGTTTCATTCAAATATCTTTCAAACTTATCATACCTGACACTAACATTCTCCCTCATTGATTGAGGAGGAGCATAATAATGTTCCATTATCAGAATACATTGAATAAGACCACATTGTCTCCCAAATTTTCTAACTTATTTAAATTAATTGAGATCCCAAATCTCAAAAGGTTTGAAATTCATTATCAGAATACATTGAATCAGATCACATTGTCTCCCAAATTTTCTAACTTATTTAAATCAATTGAGATCCCAAATCTCAAAAGGTTTGAAATTTTTGATCGGGGGAGTGAATGTGATTTAAATATGAAAATCTGATAAAAAATGTGATCTTTTGGACTCAAGTGTAGGCTCTCCCATATGTGCTAAACTCTTTCATATATCGATGCACATATTGAGGGGGAGCGAATGATTTATGATGGCAATTGTGGAAGAATACCAAAGACCGACCATTTTATTTAATGTACTGGAGTTATAAGGATGGTAAGGTTAGGTATCAGTTCCCATGATCCAGCCAGGACCGGAGGGATCTTCCCAGGGACAATCCCTTAGTTAGAATAGAAGTCCTTAGGAACGATGAAAAAAAGAGAAAAGTGAGAATAAGGGAAGAGTGCCGACTGAGATGGAACTGGTACTGGAACAAACCCAACAAGGTACTAGTGATGAAGTCTCGGTAAGCGCTGAAGGGGTTGAATAATGAAAAAGAAATGTAAAGATAAAGGGTGAAAAGAAAGAAGCCCTCCTTACACTTTAGGCAGAAACCGGGTCAATACATATGCTGTCAGAATCACTTAGTTGATTGCTAACATTGAAGACAAGTATCATGGACCCAGTGATACGCTGCACAATCCTCCCTAGCCACTCAAGGTCCCTCAAAGGACTCTTGTTTCATTTGTCACGGAGATCAATACATTTCTATCGTCTCTCTCACTCCGAGTTAGACGATATTGAAAAGGTGGCAGTCCTCTCCAACCTCCGATCACTAAATCAAAATGCACTATTGAGTCTAGAGCCAAGAGATCATCCATAAATCTCATTAGGACACACTTAAAATGTGCTTGTTATTTCATAAACCGTGAAAAACAAGAAATATATATACATTAAGAGTCCTACGCATTATCCTCGTGGTATTGCCAGAACATCTGAGTGATATGCAAGTATTCACAATGAAGATGGAAATCCTTCTAGAGCGAACATCAAACAAGCTCTTGGTAGGTGACATGTGAGATCCTTCATGGATCAAACTAGTTACAACAGGAAAGAAACGATGACGCGATTCGCATTTGAATCAAACTTGTTCCAGGAAATGGATTGACGGATGCTTTTGGAAAACCTTTCAATGTGCTCACCAACTGAGTTTCGAGTACATTGATTGTGTAAATTTTCAAACAAAAGTGTTTATGACAGAAATGTGATTCAATTTATAAAACCTCGTTGTGTTGCATAAAATGTTTATCCAGTGACATGCGAGTGATTTTTCTAATCAATTTCTCATCAATCAGTGGGTATTTAATATACTGATTCACTCTACCGTGCTGTCTGCTTTGAGACGTTCTGGTATGAGAACATGCTTAGTATGATGATTCTGATGGTAATTCGTTAGATGATTCTTTACAACAAGCTGGAAAGTCCTATCAAGGAGAATTTTCTTTAAAGGGGATTCTACCTGATCACAGGTCGGTCCTCATAGAACCAAAGGTTAATCCAACCACACCGAGTGAATGACAAAGCCATATTCGTTCTCCAACTTTATTGCTAAATGTTTTATTTCAGATTTATATAAACATGGTGATGGTGGTACCTAATTCCAGCTGAGACATGTCAATCCACACCCTATGCTCACACGACCAATTCATTATCAAAGGATCATGAAAGTTGAGAGACTTACAACAAAGCTTCCGCAACTCTGATGCAAAGTCTCTTGATCCAGAAAAGTGTGAGCATGTCGGTCCAATGGTCACTACATCACATGAAGGCAATACTACAAAGGATGAACTTGGAGATTTACTGTGGCTGATGATCTCAAAGCAAGCTCAAAGATCACATAAGCCAAAGGAACATTAATCGCAAGATCATTGCTTGAAGTACAAAGATTAAAGATCTTGAAGAATCAAAGACTACAAGCTAGGAAATCAAATTCATGTTATTGATTGCTAGAATTCAAATTGTAATTTTCGGGGTGACCTCCCTTAGGGGGAGATTGTTAGGAATATAAATATTCACATGAAAGACTCGGTCACCCCGAGTATCTATTAGCATTAAGTAGCTCGTAGGATTATTAATATTAGTTTTGATATCGTAACACCATGGAGTCGGGTCGGGTCTTTACCCACTGTCAGCCCGGTCCATAGCCTACTAGAGGCGTTTGTTTCATATGTATAAATACCCTCTCCCACCAAAGGAGAGGGTTGGACCTTCACTTAATATCATCTCACTTTCTCTCACTAAGGTTCCATATTCTCTCTTTTCTTCTCTCTAGAATTCGGCCAAATCACAAGAACCATATGTGTTTAGATTAATGAGTAACTTACACAAGTGTACAACACAATGAGTATTTGATCAATGTAAAAGAATCACACACAATAAATGATACAATAATAGCATCATAGGGCAGCATAAATTAAACATCATTAAATAGTACAATCACCATCATACATAATAGATTTAATACTTGTTACTCTGTCTTACAAGATTTGTAAAACTAATACAAGCTTCTTAGAAAATCTACCAACTGAGACTACTCAGTTTAGTAACGATACAAATCTATTGCATATCAGATGATCTCGGTGTCTCTCTCTGGCTGGCATCTCCATAAGTGGCTAAAACATCAATGCTCTCATTAGGACGAAACTCCTTAAACCACCTCCGATGCATCTCCTTCTGCATGGCAAACATCTCTGCTTGCATAACATATAGTTCGTGCGCAAAACTGTGTCGATCAATCAAAGCATGCTCAGCTCGCATGTCCATCTCCTCTTGGGCTCGCTCCATCCTAGTCAACCTCCTCTCCAGGTACTCCGAACCAGTCACCGGACCCGTCACTGTCATCTCTGTATGGTCCAATCTCGCCTCAAAGAAGCTCATGTCTAAAGCCAACGACTTAATGCGTCGACGATTACCCGTAGCCTGTCTCTGGATCAAAGTAACCTCAGATCGGCGTTCGCCCAAATGTCAGCTCATAGAAATATAACAACCCTGAAGTTTGTCGGTATTCTGTCGTAGATGACTCAACTCATACCTAAGAGCGGATGGTGTAACTTGAAAGGTCGATGAAGATTCACCTATCTCAAAAGTGGAGTGTGGGTCAGAAGTCCCATCAGAAGTGATAGCATGAGCAAAAGCAGCTGATATGTCAGACTCGTAAGAAATGTCTGATAGTAGTGGTGATAGAGGTAGAGGGAAGGCCTCCTGCTCTTCTTCCTCATCATCAATGTCCATCCTGAGGTCTTCCTCTTCCTTAGGGTGGAAGGCATCATCAGGGTCAAATCCCTGTTCGGGAACGGGTGGTGCAAGGTCGGGAATCTCTGGTAAGGGATCGAGTAAGTGAATTGGGGAAGCTGGTACTGACATAATGCCCTACAATTGGCATATGAGGTCAAAATTAGTAAAAGTTTATATAAATAATCTTTTATATAAAGAAATGGTGATCGAAAGTAAATCAAGTATATATAAATGTTCTTTTTATAAATAAATGTGTATATAAATATTATTTATATAGACAAGTGTAATAGTGTATAGAATAAGTGTTCGTGAAGTGTAAGCGCACGGAGAGTATAGACAAGTGTAATAGTGTATAAATTGTAAAATAGCATGTATCTCCCCCAATGGTTTTATAAACAGTTTACAGAGTTTAAGTGGGGCTATGAACTTATACATGCTATTTTACAATTTGGACACAAGTGCTTTAAACTGTATGCTTACCAGAAAGTATTATTGCCTAGGTACTTTTGTTGCCAGAAATAATACCCTAACATCATGAACCATTAATTACAAACTGAGTAAACGCTAATATTATGAATATGCATATTGGGCTTAACAAGCCTGTCCGGGGTGAGTAGCGCTCACTTGATAACTGTAGGTCAAACGGACACATAATATTGAGAAATTAGGTAATATGGCAAATTACCTTTTAGGGCATTATTAATATCATTCTATGATATTAGTTAACGTTTGAGTTAGTGAGCTTAGTGCAATATTTACTATTTACCCATAATTGTGTTCGTTACAATTATTACTTTAACTCTGAAATCTTGTGGTCCATCAATTATTTATAAACCTGTGAATTTCACTCAACCTTTGTGTTGACATTTTAGCATGTTTTATCTCACGTCTTTAAGGTAATTGGCTAGAATGAAGTCGCACGGAAAATATTTTGAAGGCATGCATTTTGTTATCATTCGATAAACTCTTGAAAACCTTTATGTTAATACATTGTGTTTTCTAAAACTATTTAGGACCTCTTGTAACTCTGATGTTTTATTATGATCGAATGATAAACTTTTAAAAACGTCTCATTTAGAGTCATTTTCTATGATTATAACTGTTGTACTAATAAGTAGCACCCCAATGATATTACATTCTGTAACACCCCCAAAGTCGGGTCGTAGCGGAGTTAATGTCGCTGGGGTGCTACTAAATTGGTACCACAACACAGAGTAAAGAGAACGAATTTACTGTATCCGTTTAGAAGAAATTTTCATAATCAAAAGTATTTTGTTTTACAACGTTCAATAAAATGCGAAAATACAGGCCCATAAAAGAATTAACGTGGTCCCCAAATGAATATCAGAGTATCTTGATCCGATAACCATGCCATACCATGCCAAAATCCGCCAAAGGTAAGCTGACACTTTAGAACCTGAAAATACATGCTAAAATGTGTCAACACGAGGTTTGTGAGTTCATAGGTTTAAGTAAACAACAAGTAATATATGGGACCACAAGATTTAAAATTGGTTTGACCAGTTCATTTGGTTATGTGACCAGTACATTCGGTCATGTGACCAGTTCATTCGGTCATGTTACCAGTACATTCGGTTATGTGACCCGTCCATTCGGTCATGTATGAATAATCGTTCAAAGTGCTTGTGACCATGAGTAAAAAGAATTAAGTATGTAACATGTGAATATATAACGCGTTCGAGTAAACAACAAATTCATAAGTAAAGCAAGTAATGGTTTGGGTAAACAAGTAGCATATTCAAGTAAAACAAGTATTGCATTTAGATAAAAACGAGCATGTATTCTCCCCCAAAAGTATTTCAAAACAAGTAAAATAGGGGCCATGAACTCACCTCAACAAGGTATTGCTGTGATAGCGAAACAAATGCTCAAGCTCGAAACGTAACCCGAAAGTCTTAACCGCGACCTATTTAATTAACGAGGTGCTTTAGGTTGTGCAATGAAGTGAAATGATGCGTGTGCGCTTTTTATAAATCTTATATCACCCATATATGTTTGCAAAGTAATTTAATAGTGAAAATATTATTTCGCCGAGGAAAATAATATACTCTACTATATGTTTATAAGTATTCAAGTACTTAACGTTTACCACATCATTAATAGTTTACTTGAAAAACTTCCGACTCGATAGTAATGTATTCATAGAATGTTACGTCTTTTATATAGTCCGTTTTAGCTCATTTTGATTCTAAAACACTTAAAACGTCCCAAAAACATTTTTCAACTGCTTTTGACGAAAAGCTGTCAATAGTAAAAATAAATATATTTTCAGCATAACGTATTTTGACTATAGTTTCCTCGTTATTTAGTGTTCTAGAAATCTTCTAACGCGCCTAATAAGTATACATGACGTTCTACCTTTTTTGTTTAAGTCGTTTTGGCTAATTCCGCTTCTAAAGTGTCCAAAATCTATTTTCAAAATTTCCATCAGCTTTTAATGGTTCAACAAAAGCTGTCAAATCTATATGTTCCATCTAAAATTTCGGGGAGCCATAACTTACTCGTTTTAAGTCCGTTTTCTAAGTTCTGTCTATCCCCGCGAAGGTATTTGAGTATACTAACATATTTTTAAGGCCTCGGCTAGTCTAGTTACCATTTAAAGTCTGGTTTTATCCCTTGAAAAATTCTGACAGCAATTTATATTTTCAGAAAATTAGTTTTCGTCGCTAAACTTAAAACTAACATATCTTATTCGCTATAAGTCCGTTTTCTACCATTCAAGCGCCCGCGTTTTCGTTATAAAGTATATTTTCTATATTTTTAGCCAAATATTGTATTCAAAAAACCTATTTTTCTGTGGAAATTAAATTAGGACAGCCTATCGTTATATTTTCCCATAAACGCAATTTTTACACTTTTAACTATTAGATATACTTCAACTCAACTCCCAAAAACTATTCTAACTCTTCCACCCATTCTTCAAAAATTTATATAATGAAATAATAATAACAACATAGTAAAAGTTCATATCATCATAAAATAATTAATTAAGGTAGAAAATTAATTATCAATCACTATTAGACATTTTTAAGCTTTTATTTGTATAAATCAAACAAATATGAAATGAAACTTGTATGTACACACTTTTATCATGAAAATAGTCTAGTCAAGTATATATTTACTTGTATAAAACATGAAAATTCACAAACATATATATATAGGGTGATATTTGTAAGTAATGAGTTTAAATAAACATTAAAACATAACAAATGCATAATTAGACATGTCAAGTGCATAAAATATATATGTAAAAGTGTGAAAATAGTTTTTAGGCTTACTTGAAGAAGATGAAAATAGGATGTGAGCAAGAACAATAGAACCCCAATGGTTACTCCAAATCGATTTATAGTTAGTATAAAACCCGTATGTGATCAAATAACACTTGAAACCGATCAAACAAATTTCTCTTCTTTCTTTTTCTTTATGGCCGATCCACAAGGGGTACAAGAGAGAGTTTCTAGGTGAAAATTTGCAAAAGGAAATGAGCTAAGTCACATTTCTATTTATAGTGCAAAAAGGGGCAATTTGGTAATTTAATTAAAAGGGAATTTTGGTAATTTCAATACCTGGTCAATGGTCAACAAAAAGGATGAGGCATTGACCGGTTTTTAGGGGAAAGGGGGAGGGCATGGGCCGAATTTTTGGGGCTTGGTGGCTCATAAATGCACATGTTTTTCTTTGTCTATAATTATGTAAGTTTAGTATTAATAAAAGTTAGTTATTTATTATTTAGGTATTGAGTTAGCTAGAAATAAATTTTAGTGGAACAAAATAAAGTGTATTGAAGTTATAAATTTATAAAAATGTATTTTGTATAAATATCGGGTGGTTCAATAATTATCGTTTCGCAATTACTTAAGTTATTAAATATATATATATATATCTACATATTATATATAACCGGATGCGTATGACATCATCAAATGCAGGATTGATGAGTAAGCAGCTGGATTGATGACTAATCATGCTGTTATTCCAAATAAGCACGCCACATAAGCAAAGTTTGACCAAATTAATTTGAAAGTTGACTTTTAATTCCGAAATTTTAAAAAAGACACTAGAGATTCGAACTTGGGTTGTTTATATAGCTTAAGTATATGTCAATGTTACCATTAGACCAAATCATTTTTTGTGACATATCTTCCACAAAAAATAACTATAATCTTCTTCTTGAATGACCAGGCGGAATTTTTGAAAAGATATATACTTTCTAAACATGTATCCCGGATTTTTTTTCAAAATATGTTTAATTTGTAGAATATATGATTTGAAAGATAAGTTTATAATATATTTTGTATAAATATTTTATTCCTATATTTAAGATCATATACCTACTTTGACAATGTTTCTTCTCAAGCCAGAAACACCCTCCAAGTCTTGCAAGAGGATCTCATAATATTAATACGGTTACTCCTTCAGAAGGTATATTTTTTGCATATAATTTAACCAATGTGTTGTTGTAATTTTATTGCTATTGTTGTATAATTAATCTAATGTTTACATGGACAATCATATATATAGCAAACATCTATTTGCATGGTTGTTATATTCTTATTGATGTTGTTGTTGAAGCAATCCAATGCAAGAGGGTCTCATAAGAATTTTACGGGTACTCCTTCAGAACGTATGTTTTTTACATATAATTTAACCACTGTGTTGTTGTAATTTTATTGTTGTTGTTGTATAATTAATCTAATGTTTACATGGACAATAGTTTTTTAGCAAACATCTATCTGTAAGGTTGTTATATTCTTATTGATGGATTGACATATCAATCCAATGTTTTATTGCAAAAAGTTTTTTCAATTGATCATAGTTGCTGAAGCACAAAAAAAAAAAAATTTACAAGAGGATATTGCAATAGGATCTCATAAGAATAATACGGGTACTCCTTCAGAAGGTATGTTTTTTACATATAATTTAACTATTAAGTTATTGTATTTTTATTGTTGTTGTATAATTAATCTAATGTCTACATGCACAATCATTTTTCAGCAAGCATCTATTTGTAAGGTTGTTATATTCTTATTGATGTTGTTGTTGAAGCAATCAAATTATTTTATCAGCTAATATAATTTATCAATTGATCATAGTTGCTGATGCACACAAAAAAAATTTAACAAGAGGATCTCATAATAAGAATAATACGGGTACTCTTCGGAAGGATTGATGAGTAAGCAGCTGGATTGTTGTATTTTTATTGTTGTTGTATAATTAATCTAATGTCTACATGCACAATCATTTTCCAGCAAGCATCTATTTGTAAGGTTGTTATATTCTTATTGATGTTGTTGTTGAAGCAATCAAATTATTTTATCAGCTAATATAATTTATTAATTATTTTGTATTCTTAAATTCACATGAAAAATAAATTCTCTTTAACAAGTGAATGTTTGATAGTGGCATACCTGGAAGTAGAGCTAAAAGTCATGGTTCAGAGTCCTTACTGTTATGAGAAAAAAATTTCAAAAGGTTAGTACTGTCACTTAAAAATTTAGTACTGGTATGAGTATATTTGCAAAAAGTTTTTTCAATTGATCATAGTTGCTGATGCACAAAAAAAAAATTTAACAAGAGGATCTCATAAGAATAATACGGGTACTCTTCGGAAGGTATGTTTTTTACATATAATTTAACCATTACATTGTTGTATTTTTATTGTTGTTGTTGTATAATTAATCTAATGTCTACATGCACAATCATTTTTCAACAAGCATCTATTTGTAAGGTTGTTATATTCTTATTGATGTTCTTATTGAAGCAATCAGATTATTTTATCAGCTAATACAATTTATTAGCTATTTTGTATTTTTGAAATCACATGAAAAATAAATTCTATTTAACAGATAAATGTTTGAGAGTGTCATACCTGGAAGTAGAGATAAAAGTCATGGTTCAGACTCCTTACTGCTATGGCGAAAAAAAATTCAAAAGGTTAGTACTGTCACTTAAAAGTTTAGTACTGGTATGAATATATTTGTACTGCTAGATAGACGTTGGTACTGGGTCGAATTTACGGCTTTATTAAAATATTCGTTGAGGAGTTATGTTGATATTATTATTACTGATATTTATTTATAAGGGGCTGCTTTTTGTATATTTTTTACTTCTAATATATTTTGTTCATTTTTATTGAATGAAAAGTTATCTTTTACTTGAAGGTACTCCAATAGAAACCCTAATAATTATTTCATAATATTTCAATTCACTTTCTTCATCTTACTTTCTAACCCAAATTACTTTAATCCCAGCAGTCAAATCAATAATTTACCAACAGTCATGGCTACTTTAACCTTTGCTAACAAGCACAACATGGTAGTTTATTTGGAAAAAGCAGAGGATGACACCAAATACCATCAGATAGTCGACTTTTTAAATGCTTCTCACATAAGGTATTCTTTAACATTAAATCCTACTATATATGTTTCCCAAATCAAAGAGTTTTGGCAGAGTGCCACTGTCAAAACATTTGAAGATGGTGACACCGAATTAATTGCAACAGTTGATGGTAAATCTATCACTCTTACTGAATCATCAATCAGGCGGCATCTCCGATTGGATGATTCAAACGGTATTAGTTCTATGCCAAACACCGAAATTTTTGAAATTTTAAGCAGAATGGGTTACAATATTCAATCAGAATCTTTAACTTTCCAAAAAGGGGGTTTTGCCCCACAATGGAGGTTTTTAATTCACACCATCCTTCACTGTCTCAGTCCTAAGAAAACCTCGTGGGAACAGTTCAGTAGTGATAACGCCTAAATCTAACATGTTTTTGATAGCGTTATTGGTAGTTTTATATATGTTTTGTGGTTATATTTATAAGCTTTTGTTACTAAATCGTACCAAAGTGTGTTTGCAAAGCATTTGTAGCCAAAGACAGGAAAATGGATGGAAAAGATGCAAAAATGAGGAAAAAGGAAGTATTTGAGATTTCATGTGAATCTTGTGTCAAGTCCGCTCCGTAAGGTACTTCAATGAGTTAAAGTCCAAGTAGTCGAGTTCATAAGCTTAAGGATGAAGGGAAAGATCAAAGAATCAAGAGCTACAACCGAGAAACAAGTCGTACGCAAAAGTCCAAGAAAAAGGTTCATCAGCCATAGCCATCCGATCGGTCGCCGCCCGCAACCGATTCGGATGGAGTGAGTTTGGATTTACCGAGAAGACCAACCGATCGGTAGACCATTCTATCCGATCGGTTGGAAGTCGCTGCTTGACCCATAACTTCTTTATTAAGGATTGTGACTTTATAAATCCGGTTCTAGGACCTTCTTTTCATTATTCTAACCATTCAATACTACTTGGAGAGCAAGAGAAGCATTTATGCACTTAGACCTTTGGTTAGAGCAATTTATGGAACCATTTGTTGAGTATTTATAAACCAATCAATCTAGAGAGAAGAAAGAGGGATGAAAAAGCAAGTGCTAGGAGAGAACCATTCAGAGAAATAAACTCAGAAATTCGTCCATAAGTCCAGGAGAAGGGAGAAAGTCGATTATACCATTTTTCATTGCTTGTGGAATCATTGTCTTTCACTTGTAATCTTATTTCCAAATCATTGTAAGACTTTCAATCATGGTTTCTAATGTTCAAAGTATTGAGTTTATATTTATGTTTGCTATGAGTGGCTAGTGCCTTTGTGCACTTGCTTAGATGATGTGTATTATTCATTGATTTGCATATGATTGTGATAACATGTTTTAATTCAATTTCAAGTCAATTCTAAGAACCAATCGTGATAAAGTTTCATAGTGACATTTGGGTAATCAAGTTTAACTAGTGCTAGTAATCTTAAGGGTTGAAAGAACTATTGTTATTCCACTAGTTATAATCATTTGTCTATGAATGATTGTTGTTTTCCACTATTCTTGATTAAACAAAGGAACTTAATTTTGATTGTAATGAAAATGCTTTTGTCTATCAAAACGGATTGATTGTAAACCACTTTAAAGGTCGAGAGATTAATAGTTTGCTTTCAATTGTGACCTTTTGTCTATAATCGGTTACCTTTTGTATTGACCATTTCCTAAGCTTGTTTGAATAGACAAAAGATTGTTTTTGTGTTTGGGGAACACCAACTCATGAACCTTGAATTGATCTTGAATTGATTGGTTAAACTTAATGCTTGTTTTTATAAACCAAAATCTTGACGAAGGTTTAATTTGTAGAAACAATAGATTAGTGTCAAAACTAATTATCACAACCAACATGTTTTCCAAAGTTATCACAATCATATTAGTCAATTGTAGTACACTAGGTCTAAGCAAGTGTAGTTTTTAATCATTTGAATTTTCATTATATCATTACTACTTGTTTGAGATAGTTGCTTTTAACTTACAATTCGATTCACTACACAAATCCCTGCGAACGATCCCGACTTACCATCAAAATCTTGCTACAACGGACGAGTATACTTGCTCGTATGTGTTGTTATTAGATTCGGTAATTCACCCCCTTATAAATTTAAAACTTGCACCGAACCGGGCACATCAAGTTTTTGGCGCCGCTGCCGGGGATTTTGATCGTGTTTCTGTAAGTTTTAGTCCAATTCTCATATAGTTAGTTTTCGTAAAAAAAAAAAAAAAAAAAAAAAAAAAGTTTTACCGAGCTGCCCATCCGATCGGTTGTTCATCCATCCGATCGGTTTTCCAAAATTTTCATTTACCGAGAGAACCATCCGATCGGCGGACACTTCCATCCGATCGGATCCTTCAAATCAAATTTACCGAGAGATCTATCCGATCGGTAGACTGTTCTATCCGATCGGTTAGACGATTCTGATCTTTTCAAATTGTTTTCATTCTTTGCTCGTTTGTTTAGACATTGCCTCGATTCGTTGGGGAATTGTATGAACACTCGATCAACTGGAGTAGAACCAATTCCACCACTTTTCAATCCCGAAAGTTTGATTCGAACAAGATCTAGAAGAAGAAGAAGAACACCCTTTGTCCCACTAGCCAATCGTGTACCAAGAGTACCAAACCCAACTTTTGATAACCTTTTTGAAGCCAAAGTCGTTTATAACCCATTTACTGATCAACCTTTTCCCATGGCTGACGATAGACCCATGTGGGAAGCAAACTGAGCCGTAGCACCCACTCCTGGAGCTGCTATTGTTGCTGTCAACTTAGGTGACAATTTCACCGTGAAAGGTCACCATCTTTCTATGATCAAAGACCGTCAATTCGATGGCCGTTCGAGGGCCGATCCTCACAAACACGTTGCCAAATTCATTGAAATTTGTGGCATGTTCCGATACGGAGATACAAATGTAGATGCCATTAAACTCAAACTTTTTCCGTCATCACTTGCTGGAGATGCAAAAGTGTGGTATAACGAATTAACACCAGGAATCATCACTACTTGGGAGGAGATGAGGCAAGCTTTTGTAAGCCGATTCTTTCCACCTGCAATGTTTGATCGACTCATGGGAGAAATTCATGCTTTCACACAAAATCCTAACGAATCACTCGTCGAAGCCTGGCTTCGTATGAAGGATTTACTTTGAAGTTGTCACGGACATGGTTTAGGACGAGGAACCATTATCCAAATCTTTTACCATGGACTTGATGAAACATCTCAAGGAATTCTTGATGCTGGAGGAATTTTTCTTTATAAGACTCCTAACCAGGCATACCAATTGCTTGAAGACCGAGTTCTTCTCAAACTCGACCGGTCAAAAGATGCCAAGACAAAACCATTAAGAAAAACCGTTGCTTTTGCCGAAAGTTCTGATTCATCTAAACTCATGGAGAAAATGGAAACCTTGGTTTCCAAAATCGATTCGCAATACAAAGATCTTAGAGGAGAGATGAAAGAAATGCGAGATGGTTGTAACAACTGTGGAGGTAACCACCCATCATCAGAATGCGATGATCAACCAATGGATCAACCAAAAGAAGGAGAAGCTAATTACATCCAAGGAGGATACCGAGGAGGAGGATATCGTGGAAATTATTACGGACGAAACTCTGCTAGTTGGCAAGATCGCCGACAAAGGGATAACAACCATGAGACCCAACCAAAAGTAGAGAACCAAACCTCACAAAATTCAGACAAGAAACCTGAAGAAACAGATTTTGAGAAAATGATGAGAGAATTTGTCACTGCTCAAAAATCAACCAACGAGTTCGTCAAGAATCAATTTTTCAATCTCAAGACCAAAGTTGAGCAAGGTCAGAAAAATCATCAAGCGTCTATCCAAGATCTTGAAAACAAATTTGGGAGACTCTCTGATCAAATTTCTTCCCGGCCATCAGGTTCGTTGCCTAGTAACACCCAAACCAACCCAAAACCATCATCATCATCGAATGATAAGACTTATCGTCCACCACAAACCAGAAATGAGCATATCAATGCTGTATTCACAAGAAGTGGCCTGTCTTATGATCCACCACCCAACCCAAACAACACCACAACTATCAATTTCGATAGTGAGGATGAAGATGAAGAATCCAAGAAGGATAATACACCAAAAACACCACCCAAACCCAAACCCAAACCACCAGTTAAGGCTTACACTCCAAAAATTCCATATCCACAGAGCCTTAAGAAAGAAAGAATGGAGGAGCGTTATAAGAAGTTTGTTGAAATAATCAAAGAAGTTAGACTCAATGTACCCCTCATTGATGTTTTAGCCGGAATGCCCAATTACGGGAAATTTTTGAAAGAACTTCTTAACAATAAGAACAAGTTGGAGCAAATATCCGCTACCTTTCTCAATGAAGAATGTTCAGCTATTGTTCAAAACAAAATTCCACAAAAACTAGGAGATCCCGGAAGTTTTCTGATTCCATGCATATTAGGAAACAACATCACATGCGATGCTTTAGCCGACTTAGGTGCGAGTATTAATTTGATGCCCTATTCGCTGTATACGAAACTTTCAATCAATACCTTGAAACCCACAAGGATGAGTATCCGATTAGCTAATCATACTTACCAATATCCTGTTGGTATTGCTGAGAATATGCTTGTCCAAGTAGGTAAATTCATTTTTCCCGTGGATTTTGTAATTTTAGAAATGGAGGAAGATAGTAGAGTACCCCTTATTTTAGGAAGACCTTTCCTAAACACCGCTGATGCGATCATCAAAGTAAAGGGAAAAGAACTCAATCTTGGAGTTGGAGAGGATAGAATCACCTTTTTAATCGATAAAGCAATGAAATATCCACATTCCAGTGATGACACTTGCTTTAACATTGATGTAATCGATGAAGTCACTGAGGAAGAGTTGGATGCATTACTTGAAGATTCTGATCCATTCATGACTATTTCAGAGAAGATTAGTGAAACAACTTTTGATAAAGAATTCGCTGATTTTATGGAAATTAAGATTGATGATGAAGAAGAAGAAGAAGAAGAAGAAGGAGAGATAATAGAAGAAGATTTTGAGGAAATCAGTTTTAATGATCAAATGAGGATCAAAACATCACTTCAAGAACCACCGACTGATCTTGAGTTGAAACCACTTCCCGAAAATCTTGAGTATGCTTACTTGGAAGACAATTCACTACTTCCAGTAGTCATATCTTCGTTGCTCAATGATTTTGAGAAAGAATGTCTGATTTCAGTTCTTAAGAAGCATAAAGAAGCTTTTGCGTGGAAAACTTCTGACATCCCAGGAATCAGTCCTGATTTTTGCAAACACAAAATCAATTTCGAAGAAGATGCCAAACCAGTTGTAGAAAGACAACGTCGACTCAATCCCAACATGAAAGAAGTTGTTAAAAAAGAAATCATCAAACTTCTTGATGCAGGTATCATTTACCCCATCGAGGATAATCCTTGGGTGAGTCCTGTTCACTGTGTTCCGAAAAAAGGAGGAATGACTGTTGTGACCAACGAACGAAACGAACTAGTTCCAACTAGAACTGTCACCGGATGGCGAGTATGTATTGATTACAGAAAATTAAATAAAGCCACCAGAAAAGATCATTTTCCTTTGCCTTTCATGGATCAAATGCTTGAGAGATTAGCAGGAAACAAATACTTTTGTTTTCTCGATGGTTTTTCAGGATATTTTCAAATTCCTATTGATCCAGCTGATCAAGAAAAGACCACATTCACATGTCCCTTTGGAACTTACGCTTATCGGCGTATGCCTTTTGGATTATGTAATGCTCCCGCGACTTTTCAAAGATGCATGATTGCCATATTCCAAGATATGCTTGAAACGTCTATGGAAGTTTTCATGGATGACTTTTCAGTTTTCGGAAGCTCATTCGAAGCTTGCCTTTCTAACCTCGATAAAATGCTTGAAAGATGTAAAGCTGCACATCTTGTTCTCAATTGGGAGAAGTGTCATTTCATGGTAACTGAAGGAATTGTGTTAGGACACAAAATTTCCAGCGCAGGAATGGAGGTTGACAAAGCAAAGATAGATGTCATTACCAAATTACCACCCCCAACTAACGTTAAAGCCGTTAGAAGTTTCCTAGGACATGCAGGATTTTACCGTCGTTTCATTAAGGATTTTTCCAAAATATCTCGTCCAATGACGAAACTTCTTGAAAAAGATGCTGTTTTCGATTTTAATGCAGATTGCATGAAAGCATTTGAAGCATTGAAAACACAACTGACTAGTGCACCCATTATGGTTTCCCCTGATTGGTCACTACCATTCGAGCTTATGTGCGATGCAAGCGATTTTGCTGTTGGAGCTGTATTAGGACAACGAGAAGAGAAACATTTTCGTCCTATATATTTTGCCAGCAAAACACTCAACAATGCTCAACAGAATTACACAGTTACAGAGAAAGAATTGTTAGCCGTTGTTTTCGCTTTCGATAAATTCAGATCATACCTTGTACTTTCGAAAACAATAGTGTTCACCGATCATTCAGCATTAAAATATCTGTTTAAGAAGCAAGATGCCAAACCGCGTCTCATCCGATGGATTTTACTACTCCAAGAATTCGATATCGAAATCAAGGATAAGAAAGGAGCAGAAAATCTAGCCGCTGATCATCTATCTCGTTTAGAAAATCCAAACCTGGAAGAGTTAAAAGAAGATGAGATTGACGACTATTTTCCGGATGAAACACTCATGACTGTTGATACAGATGATGAGAACGAAATTCCATGGTTTGCCAATTATGCAAATTATCTCGTTGGAGGAATTCTAAAGAAAGGATTAACTCATGCCCAACGAAGTAAATTCTTTTCGGATCTTAAACATTATTATTGGGAAGAACCTTATCTTTTCAAAATGTGTCCCGATGGGATGATTAGAAGATGTGTTTATGGTTCTGAAACAAGAAGAATTCTCGATGAATGTCATCATGGCCCAACTGGGGGACATTATGGTCCTTCTACCACAGCTAAAAAAGTCTTTGATGCTGGATTCTATTGGCCGACTATTTTTAAAGAAGCCCATACTCTTGTTAAGAATTGTGATGCTTGCCAAAAATCCGGTAGTCTTTCTCGAAGAGATGAAATGCCTCAGAAGAGCATTTAAGTCTGTGAATTATTCGATATTTGGGGAATTGATTTCATGGGACCGTTTCCTAAATCACACAAATACGAATACATTCTCGTTGCTATTGATTATGTTTCCAAATGGGCTGAAGCGGAAGCCCTACCCACAAATGATGCACGAGTAGTTGTTAATTTTCTCAAAAAGCTTTTCGCTCGTTATGGAATTCCTAAAGCTTTGATAAGTGATCGTGGAACCCATTTCTGTAATAAACAAATGGAGAAAATTATGAAGCGATACGGAGTTCATCATCGTTTCGCTACAGCTTATCACCCACAGACCAGTGGTCAAGTCGAAAATACCAACAGAGCCTTAAAAAGGATACTCGAAAAAACGGTTAAAGACAATCCCGCCGTTTGGTCGAGAAAACTAGATGATGCTCTGTGGGCATTTCGCACAGCTTACAAAACACCAATTGGTACAACACCATACAGATTGTTGTATGGAAAAACTTGTCATTTGCCGTTCGAAATCGAACATCGCGCTTACTGGGCACTGAGAAACTGTAACCCAGACCTCAAAGTAGCTGGAGAAAAGAGATTTTTGCAATTGCATGAACTCGATGAGCTTAGACTACAAGCTTATGAGAACTCCAAACTTTACAAAGCAAGAACAAAAGCTTATCATGACAGAAAGCTAAGAATCAGAAAAGAATTCAAAGCTGGAGACAAAGTTCTGCTTTTTAACATGAAGTATAAGTTCAAAGCTCCCAAGCTGAAACCGAAATGGTTCGGACCGTATATAGTGAAACATGGATTTCCATCCGGATATGTTGAATTGCATGACAAACATGGTGGAAGTTTCATTGTTAATGGGCACCGAATTAAGTTATATGATGCGCGTGATGTGTCGTTGCGGTTTAGCAGTTTTAATGCCTACTCAAGTTTTAAATTTATATTTAGCCGACTTATCAATAACACACACACTTAACGAGCAGTGTACCCGGTCAGTATGAAGATAATGGTAAGTAGAGTGTCGATCACTAAGAGTGGAACGTATTATCTAGTTATTCTAATCAGTATTTTAATATCCTAACGCAAGGGGGCTTCAGCCTGAGAGACTGGCACGATTTGTTGCAATTAAATAATAAAATAAACCAACAGGCACGAATCAGCAAGTAGCACACACGTACACAGATAGATACTAGAGACAATAAGAGGGCTGTCCTTATGATTAAGTAGATTGTCACTTGTTTTATTGATAGCTTTATATGAAGTGTATGTAATTAACCCTTTCTCGTTGGTCCTATTCTTATCGGCGAGTAAACCCTTAATGATTACTTATGTCTAAAAGTTATTCCTAAGTGATCAATTTAGAAACAACCGTGGGAGCCACATTATGTCCCGCAGTCAAATGCCCGCAAGCCACTAATAAACACAGAGGTTATCAATGCACTAATAAGTAGTAACCAAAGACATCAACATATAAACTTTAATTAATGAGAAAGCAGTTTTAAGGGAGTGCAATCTTTCCGTTGCCACATTACACAAGCCACCAATCTTGATGAATTAAAGTTTGCTAAAACAATAAAACAAAACTACTTAATGAATTAAACATATGCAGCACCTTCTTACAGCTCTTGTATCTTAGATTTGGGTGTGTCTTGTGCTGCCTCCTTGACTGAATTCGTCCTTTTGTTCTTCTGTTCGGACTTAGGTTAAGGTTCGGAACTCTCAAATTCGTCTGGTCTACGGGGTATTTATAGTTTCTGTCTGAGGGAAGATGCGGCGCATCTACTAAGTAGATGCGGCGTATGTACTTAACTTCGCGTGGGGTCCAAGATTATAATATTCAGGAATATTCGTACACCGCCAGAAGATGCGGCGTAACCCTTGATTAGATGCGGCGCATGTCCTCTTGTATCTTGGATCGTATCTGGTGATATCTTGATAGAGATGCGGCGCATGTCGAGAGTGAGATGCGGCGCATCTGGAGCAGAATTGACTTGATCTTGTCCATGTTAGTAGACTTTCACTTTATGCACGTTTTGCTCCGTTATTAGTCCAAAATCGCTAAGTTTCACCAAATGCTTGTTTTTACCTGAGAATTACAAAAGTAAACGATTAAGTATCAATCCTCATACATAATATAGTAAAACAAGTCAAATTAATAGGATAAATAATGGTAATAAAATGTACTTATTTGAGTTCATCAAATATCCCCCCACTTGAACTTTACTTGTCCCCAAGTAAACCTTAGAATTTCATTTATGAAAATGTATCCTAAAAGATGTTAGGATTTATTTTTATATTTAAGCATGTATTCATTTATTTCATAATCACACAACTAAACACTTAACGAATTAGAAGTAAAATAAAATAAGTCGATAAAAGCAAATCTAATCGTTTAACTGTCCAGTCGCGACGAATATTCTATCATAAGCTTGGCAAGTATACACATCTCCACCACTAAAGCTAAGGAATAACAAGTTTAAAGCGGTAAAAAGGGTTTTTAGGCTTAAGGGTTAATTATTCTTAATCACTATCGATCTCAAATTCCAGAAAAGGCGACAAAATCGCAAATACATGATCGAATCCACGAACACGATACTTGCAATTGCTCAAATCCTTAACTCGAATAGGCTAAAGATAGGTCCAAACTTCACCAATAATAATATATCAAAAAGGGCGACAAAATCATAAGTACATAGCCGAATCCACGACTACGATACTTAAGATTGCTCAAATCCCTAATCTCAATAAATCAAAGGTTTGGTTGGATAAAGAATAATAAAGGGTATGGATAACATTTGGGATATAAATTGGTGTAAAAATAAAAATAAACAAAACAAAACAAATAAATTAAAATCCTAGGTGTGGTTAATCACTATCCCAACCATCCCATGAATAAGACTCATATCATCGAATAACTCACGCTTTAACACTTGAAACACACGCTTTAGGTAGACACGAATTATACTCAACAAAATCTTAATCAAAGAATAAACCTTAATCGGCGTTCCCATAACTGCCAATTCCCATTCAATCCATATATATAGTACAACAAATAGTGGTGATATCGACCACTTACATAACTTTACATAAGTTGGTTAAATCAAACATCCAACTTTTCTTTTTTTCTTTTTCTTTTCTCATTTTTTCGATTTTTTTTTTTTTTTTTTTTTTTTTTTTTTTTTTTTTTTTAACTTGAAACATAAACATAGATGTGTAAAATTTCACCACATCACTACAACTTTCTTTCCGGATAATTTTTATTCATACTTTTTATACTTCAGAAATAATGGTAATAGTGAAAGTAGTAAACACACGAAAAATAAACTCAAAGATATACAATATTTACTTTCACTCCAATTGCATTGTGCAATTTCCCGACCTAACCATAGATAATGAATTACGCACACGAACACAGGTAATGTAAGGAAACACACTTTGCCTATAGCAATTAACCAACCACGGATTCTAATCTACAGGGTAGGCTAAGGTGTAAGGGTGTAACGAAACATTTTAAACATAGGTGTAAGAAACGAAAGGAATGGCTCTGAGGGTTTTTCTAGGGGTATCTTACTCTAAAAATGAGAGTAACAAAAGGGTTTATACGGGGTTTAACTAACCAGTGTAGTTAGCTAATAACACATAACATATAAAGGCTATTTGGTGTAATCCTAGAATTTTACCAATTTAGACAAGTCATTCCAATTATATAAATAATACTCATTATGGTGGTCTCGAATAGTATACAAGCCAAGTTCTAAAGTTTACAAGTCACCGGCACACTCATAGATTTGTGAATTTTGAAAAATCACAATTTTTGAAAATAACGTCATGTGTGCAGCTATGCAACTTAGATCTTAAACAAAAACATGCTAAAAAAAATTTTAAGTTTGATATATTAAGCACATTTTAAGCATAATTTTTGAAAAAGTTTAGGACAAGTAATTGTTAAGTGTTCTAATTCTCCAATCCCCCCACTTAAGTTAAACAACGTCCTCGTTGTTTGTATAAAAGGTTAAAAACTGGAAAATAAAAGAATTAGAACAGATAACTCCCCTGAGATTTGCTCGGTATGATCCTCCATTAGTATAAGAGCAAAAATCAACTTCCATGTGGATTAGAACGTTAAAGCTTCATGCTTGATGTATCCACAGGAAATCCAGGAAACTATAATACCACCAACACTTTAAAACACACCTAAGATAAGAAAGGTTCAAACTTGCATAATACATTAGTAGTTAGGAAAAATAAAACTTAAAAATTAAAACTGAAAATCATCAGGTCAGTCGATGCGCCGTATCTTATTGAAGAAGATACGCCGTATCGAGCCTGGAATAATACGGATCAGAATAAAGATGCGCCGCATCCTTAACCAGGGATGCGCCGCATTAAAATAAACTGATAAATAGTTTTAAAGTCGGAAATAAAAATGCAGAAAAATAAAATAAGATATGACCATTGCAGAGGATGCGTCGCATCTCAGAATTGAGATGCGCCGTATCTTCGTGCGGCCTGGACTGACTCGACACAGAAAACAGAATAATAAAAGATAAATTCGGGTTGTCTCCCGGTAAGCACTTGTCTTTATTCCAGAGTCTTCAAGTTAGACTCACGTTCAGCTCCTTAGTATCGATCATTGAAGGAGTCGGAAACATCACGCTCCTTCATCGCCAATTCAGTAATATTGAACACTCCTTGCTCGTCCTTAATTTCCACGCCGTTCTTCTTTAATATCTGTATAAACAAAGTCCTGTCCCTTTCGGGCAGAGATGACAAAATGATAGACGGGAAATTCTTATTATTATGTAGGCACAAATAAGCAAGGTGGGGTGGTAGTTCAATAAACACATCATTATTCAAATTCGTTTTCTCAACTACTCTCCTACGTTTATTAATTACTACACAATCATACCACTCATCATCAGAATCACTAACAATATCGCGTCTAAGTTCCGTAGGTACATTAAGGTCAATGAATTCCTCAAAGTCTTCATGATTAGGATTAGTTGAGTTGTTTTGAATCAATGTTTCTCCCATAAGTCTAGCTTCAAGATCGAGGTCCATACGCTCTCTTAATCCTAGCACATAAACACCTCTAATTATGCTTTTAACCGGATCTTGGCACTTATAGACTAGTTTATTATTCCCTACCCTTAATGAAAATTTTCTCTTAAACACATCAATCTTAGCATGGGCAGTAGACAAGAAAGGTCTTCCGAGGATTAAAGGAATCTTAACATCCTCGGGCATGTCTAGTATAATAAAGTCTACGGGAAAAATAAACTGCTCAATCTTAACTAGCACATTATTAGCAATCCCTTCAGGTCGTTTTACTGTTTTATCAGCCAATTCAATAAGTAATTTAGTTGGTGCTAATTTTCCTAGTCCTAGGGTAGCGAATGTCTTAAGAGGCATAACACTAACACTAGCTCCTAAGTCAGCTAACACATTATTGAAGGATATATTATTAATAGAACAAGGTAGAGTAAAACTTCCTGGGTCTTTTTCTTTATGAGGCAAGGCATTTGAATCGGTTGCAGGGCTCTCTTCTTTCATTGTTGCCTTGATCTCCTCTTCAATTTTTGTCTTCTCTTTTAGTAGTCTCCTTAAGCTGATTGAAGAGTTAAAGAAAAATTCGGGTCTTGCACCATCATTACCATTCATCGACCTTCTAGGTATATTAGGAGTGACTTCTTCAGTGGTGCTTATGGCCTTGACATGATCCCTTGGGTTGGTTTCAGTTGAGCTCGGTAAACTTCCATATCCCCTTTCTTGAAGAACTTTGCTCATTTGACCAATTTGTTGTTCCAATGCTTTGATCGAAGCTCCTTGATTTCTTGTAGTAGTGTCCGTTGAAGCTCGAATTTCCTTGATCATAGCAGTATTCTCTTCATGTCTTTTAGCAGCATCGGCCATAATTTGCTTCAAAGTATCATCTAAAGTCTGCCTCCTCTCTTGATGAGCGGGATTGAAGTTGTTCTTTTGATAGAATCCCGGACTAGCTTCCCTAAATCTTGCTGAAGGTCGGAATGGTTGTCCAAATTGGGTGTAATAAGCTTCTTCAAACGTCTCACTTTCATTCTTATTCGGAAAATCCTTAGTGTAGTGAGGTCCTTCACACTTTTCACATCCAACTTGGGCAGCATACGCTCTTTCATCACGCTTCTTCATTTCTCTACTAATTTTATCCAATTGAGCTTGAATAGCAGCAATCCCGTCAAAATTAGTGCTGCTCTTAGATCTAGTAGAGGTCCCATCGTGCCATTTCTGAGAATGATCAGCAGCTTCTTGGATCGCTTTCCTAGCATTAGTTGCACTCATCTGAGGTACAGCTCCCTTAGCATCCAAAATCTGTCTTGTAGGCACGTCCAATCCCTGATAAAACAATATTATTTCCTGCATAGGGGTTAGATAGTGTTGAGGACATTTTATCAATAAATCTTTAAATCGTTCCCAAGCTTGATAAAGGGTTTCATCAGGCTCTTGCTTGAAACTATTGATAGCCTCCATCTTCTTAGCAGTCTTAGCAGGTGGACAATATCTCTTCAGGAATTTGCTCTTCAAACCTTCCCACGTAGTGATTGAACTAGCAGGTTCATTCCGTAGCCACTTGTTAGCAGCTCCTTTTAGTGAGATTGGGAAGATTCTTAGCATGAGTTGATCGGTATTGACACTTTCTGTAGTAAACAAATCTGCAATCTCCAGGACCTTTTCAACATGCTCATTAGCATCCTCTTGTTCCGTCCCACTGAAAGCATTCTCTCTGAGCTCTTTGAGAAATTGTCCCTTCAACTCAAATTTTGACTTGTCATCAAACTTAGGTCTAGCAACTCCTGAAGTGTAATCAGCACGGGTATTGTTCATGTATTCCTCCATAGTAGTGTTTTCGCCCATTGTTTCTGTTTCAACTTCCTCTTTTTCTTCAGAAAAGTAATCAAGCTCGAGTGAACTTGAAAGATCAAAGCTTCTTGTGTTGAAAAGCCTTTTAAGCGAATGTAGGGCTCGTTCAGGATCTTCGAAAGGTTGAATCAAGTTCTTCGTAGAACTCCTGGTCATGCACTTCCTGAAATCAATCACAAAAGCATCAGTAGGGTATGCTCGAGAAAGTAATATATCAGATAATTAATAACGAAAACGGAATACGAAAAATTAAAGTTACTGATATCTGCAGACGATGCGCCGTATCCAAAAAGTTGGATACGCCGTATCTTATAATCGTTAAAATTTAATCAGACTTTATTCAGAAAATAGATACGCCGCTTTAGAATTTAAGAATGCGCCGTATCGAATTAATTAATCAAAAATCAACTTATCTAATTAAAATTAAATGCGTCGTATTAACGAAAGTTAATGCGCCGTATTTTCGTTACGTTTAAAAATAAAAGATTTTTGATTCAGTAAGATGCGCCGTATCGACAGAGATCGATACGCCGTATCTGTTTAATAATTCGCAAACTGTTTTTAATTAAAATAATAGATACGCCGTATCTGCGAAAGCAGATGCGTCGTATGGCGTGAATGTTTTGAGAAAAAAAAATTATCAAAAACAGATACGCCGTATCTGCAAAGGCAGATGCGTCGTATTACTTTATCGCTTAGAAAAATTTTCTTATTAAAAACAGATACGCCGTATCTTGGGGAAAAGATGCGTCGTATCGAATTAATTAAACGCGTTGTATAAAAAAAAATTAAACGCAATACGCCGTATCTGAGAGATCAGATGCGCCGTATCGTTTGATTTAGTACAGTACAACGATTGCAGAACAGAAAAATACGAAAAATAAAAACAAAAATTTAAACACACAAACGAAAATAAACACACAAAAATAAAAGAAAACAATTAACACACAATACAACAAATATGCAAAATAGTACAATGATGCAATTAATCTAATAAAAAGAAAAACCTAATTAAAATACTAATCAAATTAACAGATAATAACAATTCACTCCCCGGCAGCGGCGCCAAAAACTTGATGCGCGTGATGTGTCGTTGCGGTTTAGCAGTTTTAATGCCTACTCAAGTTTTAAATTTATATTTAGCCGACTTATCAATAACACACACACTTAACGAGCAGTGTACCCGGTCAGTATGAAGATAATGGTAAGTAGAGTGTCGATCACTAAGAGTGGAACGTATTATCTAGTTATTCTAATCAGTATTTTAATATCCTAACGCAAGGGGGTTTCAGCCTGAGAGACTGGCACGATTTGTTGCAATTAAATAATAAAATAAACCAACAGGCACGAATCAGCAAGTAGCACACACGTACACAGATAGATACTAGAGACAATAAGAGGGCTGTCCTTATGATTAAGTAGATTGTCACTTGTTTTATTGATAGCTTTATATGAAGTGTATGTAATTAACCATTTCTCGTTGGTCCTATTCTTATCGGCGAGTAAACCCTTAATGATTACTTATGTCTAAAAGTTATTCCTAAGTGATCAATTTAGAAACAACCGTGGGAGCCACATTATGTCCCGCAGTCAAATGCCCGCAAGCCACTAATAAACACAGAGGTTATCAATGCACTAATAAGTAGTAACCAAAGACATCAACATATAAACTTTAATTAATGAGAAAGCAGTTTTAAGGGAGTGCAATCTTTCCGTTGCCACATTACACAAGCCACCAATCTTGATGAATTAAAGTTTGCTAAAACAATAAAACAAAACTACTTAATGAATTAAACATATGCAGCACCTTCTTACAGCTCTTGTATCTTAGATTTGGGTGTGTCTTGTGCTGCCTCCTTGACTGAATTCGTCCTTTTGTTCTTCTGTTCGGACTTAGGTTAAGGTTCGGAACTCTCAAATTCGTCTGGTCTACGGGGTATTTATAGTTTCTGTCTGAGGGAAGATGCGGCGCATCTACTAAGTAGATGCGGCGTATGTACTTAACTTCGCGTGGGGTCCAAGATTATAATATTCAGGAATATTCGTACACCGCCAGAAGATGCGGCGTAACCCTTGATTAGATGCGGCGCATGTCCTCTTGTATCTTGGATCGTATCTGGTGATATCTTGATAGAGATGCGGCGCATGTCGAGAGTGAGATGCGGCGCATCTGGAGCAGAATTGACTTGATCTTGTCCATGTCAGTAGACTTTCACTTTATGCACGTTTTGCTCCGTTATTAGTCCAAAATCGCTAAGTTTCACCAAATGCTTGTTTTTACCTGAGAATTACAAAAGTAAACGATTAAGTATCAATCCTCATACATAATATAGTAAAACAAGTCAAATTAATAGGATAAATGATGGTAATAAAATGTACTTATTTGAGTTCATCATTATACTATGACAAGGAGCAGATAAATGAAGTTTCTATTCATGAGATTCCGCCAGAATCAGAATATGAAGCTATAACCTTTATGTCACCCTTCCCGGCCGATTTCAAGAAAAATACTCCGTGGGCCGAAGATTCTGGTTATATCTATGATGTTCTACCAAGACCGTGGGAGAAAGTTAAGCTGGAATACATAGATGAAACTGGAGAAGGAATAGTGATTGGAAATTGTGTGTACGTTCCAAAATTTCCAAAAAAGAAGTTAGCACCAACATGAAGAGAGAGAAGTTCGAGTCCGGCTGATGACTCGTTAATAAAACAAGCGCTTCTCGGGAGGCAACCCGTGTGTTTGCTATGTTTATTTTTCATTTTTATTTTCTAGTGATTAAACCCCAAAGTTTTTTCTAAATTGCTTAGTTGAACTTAAGTGTGGGGGTGTATCACTGTCTTTTGAATAAAGCGAAGACATATTTCGTATGTGTGTCTCTTTTGTTTTTAGATTACTGCAGATAATGATTTCGAAGCTTGGACGCTAGGATCAAGACTCCTCTTGAGAAGAAAATACGGTTTATTCTCTTATTTCCCTATTTCATTCTTTGTCGTTTATCACATTGAGGACAATGCTTAACTTAAGTGTGGGGGGGGGGGGGGTGAATAGGAAAATAAGAATAGAAAATAAGAATAGATTGTAGTTTTGAGCTGAATTTTAAAATTTTGTTTGCCCTTGTAATCTAGTCTTTTGTCATTTTAAAGATCATATTCTAGAATAACTGGATTTATCCACTGGTGAAATCTGTAATTTTGAAAATTCGAGATGTGTCCCGATTAATATTGCAATCCATTCTGGGATCGATAACATTAGCTAGCACAGATTATAGCCCTTTCCACTAAAGTGTGAGGATTTGAGCCTGTTCTATATATAGCATACATCTTTTATGCTTAGATTTTTTTGCTATGAGTGTGCCGGTGATTTTATTTATTCTAGAACTTGTACTTGTAAATCATTACGAGACCGTTGTGAGATCACATTTCATTTGTGATATAAGTGTATATGCGTGATAAGAGGCAATCTTAGGTTTTATCCCAAATGGCCTTCCATTTTCATATAATGCTATATTAGCTAGCTACATTGGCTAGTTAACCACTCATATGGACCCATTTGTTAGCATTTATCTTTAATGCTAGATACCCCTAGTTACACCCGCCGAGCCTATCTTTTCTTTTGATAAAATCCAGAAAAATTCAAAAAGATTTTACACCTTTTTAGCCTAGCCTTATCCATAGTCAAGTCTTGGTTGGTTGCTAGCTATTTGGCAAGATGGATGTTAAGTGGAAATCATGAAAGTTCAAAGAAAGCGTAAACTCCGAAAGTTGTTATCCAAGAAAAGTCATTGCAACTATAAGATGACAAGTCAAAAAAAAAAAAAAAATAAAAAAAAAAAAAAAAAAAAAAAAAAAAAAAAAAAAAAAAGAGAGAGAGAAAAAGAAGAAAAGTCATTGTAACTATAAGGTGACAAGAATAAGCCAATGGGCTAAGTGAATCAAGTATGAATAAAGGAAGTATGGAGTTTTTCGCAAAATGGCATGATAGTGGTTTGTAATAGCTAGTAACAATTGGTTCGTAGACTTTGACTAATTTTGTTTTATGTTCAACCAATTTCATAAACATATCCCATGCCTTATCCTACCCTTTTAGACTTTGTGAAATTATTAAGTGTATGGACATGTAGTGACCATCCGATTTCTTGAGGAATTGACTAACGTTGCTAGCGATCTAGGGCGTATTTTGGCGACCAACCGTTATGCAAGTAACGTCGTTAGCGAACCAAGGTACAATCTAGTGACCATCCGTTATTTGGTAATGCAAGAATTCGTTGTTAGGGAGCTATTATGTTTTGCATAAGATAGTGGCGCGTTAGTCTTTTATACCCCTTTAAGCCTTAAACCCGAATAAAAGCCCTCTTTGATATGTATACTTGGCGCTCACACCATTTCGGTGTAGTTTTGTTTCTTGTACAAGCCTATGGTAATATTTAGATCATGACTGAGCAAATGAGTGTCATTCCTCTTATATATTCCACCAATCATACAAATGAGTGTTTGAGTGAATTATATTTCATTTTCCTTTCGTGAGGTGTTTAGTAATGTGTATCATGCAAGAAAATCATATGGGTATTGTCAAACATCTCGATGATTCAACCATAAAAGCTTAAAACGATGAATCTAGCTTGTACTAGTGCTTGATAGATTTGCATCACATTTTCCTAATCATTTGTGTATACCATGTGGATGATTGTTTTTATTTCTAGATTTGCTTGAGGGCAAGCAAAGTTCAAGTGTGGGGGATTTGATAACGCCTAAATCTAACATGTTTTTGATAGCGTTATTGGTAGTTTTATATATGTTTTGTGGTTATATTTATATGCTTTTGTTACTAAATCGTACCAAAGTGTGTTTGCAAAGCAATTGTAGCCAAAGACAGGAAAATGGATGGAAAAGATGCAAAAATGAGGAAAAAGGAAGTATTTGAGATTTCATGTGAATCTTGTGTCAAGTCCGCTCCGTAAGGTACTTCAATGAGTTAAAGTCCAAGTAGTCGAGTTCATAAGCTTAAGGATGAAGGGAAAGATCAAAGAATCAAGAGCTACAACCGAGAAACAAGTCGTACGCAAAAGTCCAAGAAAAAGGTTCATCAGCCATAGCCATCCGATCGGTCGCCGCCCGCAACCGATTCGGATGGAGTGAGTTTGGATTTACCGAGAAGACCAACCGATCGGTAGACCATTCTATCCGATCGGTTGGAAGTCGCTGCTTGACCCATAACTTCTTTATTAAGGATTGTGACTTTATAAATCCGGTTCTAGGACCTTCTTTTCATTATTCTAACCATTCAATACTACTTGGAGAGCAAGAGAAGCATTTATGCACTTAGACCTTTGGTTAGAGCAATTTATGGAACCATTTGTTGAGTATTTATAAACCAATCAATCTAGAGAGAAGAAAAAGGGATGAAAAAACAAGTGCTAGGAGAGAACCATACACAGAAATATACTCAGAAATTCGTCCATAAGTCCAGGAGAAGGGAGAAAGTCGATTATACCATTTTTCATTGCTTGTGGAATCATTGTCTTTCACTTGTAATCTTATTTCCAAATCATTGTAAGACTTTCAATCATGGTTTCTAATGTTCAAAGTATTGAGTTTATATTTATGTTTGCTATGAGTGGCTAGTGCCTTTGTGCACTTGCTTAGATGATGTGTATTATTCATTGATTGGCATATGATTGTGATAACATGTTTTAATTCAATTTCAAGTCAATTCTAAGAACCAATTGTGATAAAGTTTCATAGTGACATTTGGGTAATCAAGTTTAACTAGTGCTAGTAATCTTAAGGGTTGAAAGAACTATTGTTATTCCACTAGTTATAATCATTTGTCTATGAATGATTGTTGTTTTCCACTATTCTTGATTAAACAAAGGAACTTAATTTTGATTGTAATGAAAATGCTTTTGTCTATCAAAACGGATTGATTGTAAACCACTTTAAAGGTCGAGAGATTAATAGTTTGCTTTCAATTGTGACCTTTTGTCTATAATCGGTTACCTTTTGTATTGACCATTTCCTAAGCTTGTTTGAATAGACAAAAGATTGTTTTTGTGTTTGGGGAACACCAACTCATGAACCTTGAATTGATCTTGAATTGATTGGTTAAACTTAATGCTTGTTTTTATAAACCAAAATCTTGACGAAGGTTTAATTTGTAGAAACAATAGATTAGTGTCAAAACTAATTATCACAACCAACATGTTTTCCAAAGTTATCACAATCATATTAGTCAATTGTAGTACACTAGGTCTAAGCAAGTGTAGTTTTTAATCATTTGAATTTTCATTATATCATTACTACTTGTTTGAGATAGTTGCTTTTAACTTACAATTCGATTCACTACACAAATCCCTGCGAACGATCCCGACTTACCATCAAAATCTTGCTACAACGGACGAGTATACTTGCTCGTATGTGTTGTTATTAGATTCGGTAATTCACCCCCTTATAAATTTAAAACTTGCACCAAACCGGGCACATCAAGTAGCAATATCGCGACCGCTCTCATCTGCTTGGCCACTAACAGAACTTTCAATTTTTCTAAACTTATCTTTCAAGCCATGCTTAGAAATGTTGATATCAAATCAAAATTTTTGATGTATCCTAGGTTCATACAAACTATTTTGAACAAATATAAATATCAATTTCTTCCTCATAAAAATGTTTATCTCACTCCCAAGCTTTCCCAAAAAGTTTTCAGTAATATGAAGATGTCCTCAAAATGGTATAATGAGGAAGAGGTCCCTTTATTTGATTCTATGCTACAAGTACATGGTGAAGGATCAGCATGTCAAGTTGTTCCACATCACACACCAGATAGGTCTATATCCAGAGAGGGCTCTGTTGTTCCTCAGCACCGAGACCCTGCAACTCCCCATGTAGTAGATGAGGTTGGCTTTGTCATTACAGAAAGGGCTGCTTCTACTGTCTCAGGTTTAGAAAATGGGCAGGACATAAGTAATGTACATAATAAACAATCGATGGCAACACCCCCAGTACCAAGTTCCTATGAACCCAGTACTATTGGTGGAATCGCAGGCCAATGCGAGAAATTTGTAGGCTCAGAAACTCACCACATGGTGGATCATGAGTCTGTGCCCCATGATGCACCTGTCTATGAAGGTAATACATCAGGAAGTGCTGAGGGCATCCAGACACTTAAGGTATTGATGGAAACATGTACAAAATTGTCTCAGAAGGTTACTGCATTGGAGTCTGAGCTCAATTCTCATAATTCAAAAATAAAAAAAATGGAGGATGGGCTCACTTCTCACAAGAGGTTGTTTACCAATGTGTATAAAAAGCTGGTGCGTAAAATAAAAAAATTGGAGCAGCAGGTCAAGACACTTAAAAGAAAGAGGTTGGCTCACATGGTAGCATCTTTTGAATCATCTCCTTCGTCGAGTTCATCGGATGGTGAGGGTGTAGATAAAGGTGGGGGATCTTCCAAACATGGAGGGAAGATTGCCCAGATTGACCAAGATCCATGTGTTTTTATTGTTCGAGAGCAGTATGAGACTCATGAGAGGCAAGAACAGCAGATGGATTATGATGCTGCACAGTTTGCTGAAGGAACTGGTGGATTTGATGAAGGTAATGATGAGACAGAACATGATACTGCCAGTGTTGAAGGTGCTGCTATCCTACAAAGTTTAATGGATTCTGGGTATAAAGGTTCTGCCAGTGCATTTTATACAAGGACACCACGAAAATCAAATGCATACACGGGAAAAGGAATAATGACTGAGCAAGAACCATCAAGGAAATTGTCGACGAAGGAAAGAGCACGAATAGCATTGGATGATGATTTGGTTCAGAATGGGCAACAAATGGATATTGATGAAGAGGGTATTGGTTGTGGAAATGGTGGTGACAGTACAAAGTTAATGGTACAAGATGTTTGCATGGAAGAACGTGCTGTTAATGTTTATGAAACAAAAAGGGTAAAAAAAAAAGGAAAGGTACCCATGACAGTAGATGAAGCTGCGCAAGAAGCTGAGAAAAAAAATAAAGTTAATCCAAAAATACAAGTTCAAGAAGACTTGGATGAACAATTAGCAAGAAAGGCCCGGGAAAATGAAGTTGCAAACTTTACAGATACTTCGAAATTGCAAGTGAAGAGAGTAGCTTCAGATGCTATTGTGACAGAACAAGATAAAATACAACAACTAATTGCTTCTGATACAGTTGTGAGGAAGAAGAGTATAGAACTATTAGCAGATGAAAGCATAACTGATGAAGAAAAGTCAGAACTGCTTGAAGATTTTATTAACTTAAAGAGTTATGCAGAATCCTATAATCAGATAACACAGACTATTGGTAAGAATAAAGGTCAAAAGAGAATGAAAAACCCAACAAAGGCACAAGTCATCAGAGAGATGAAGATGTATCTTATGAATCAAGCTGGGTTGACGGCAGTTCAGTTGAAGGTGAAATCAGATTTAGAAATTGAATCTCTGTATTACAATGCATACAAAAATGCTCGAATGAAAACTCCTATGGACCAACATGAAAGATCACCAAAAAGGCTAAAGGCTACTAAGAAAGCATAACCTGGGAAGGTGGACGTACATACAGAGAGAGTAAAATTATCACAAGAGAAGATGAGCAAAATGTTAGTTAAAGTGCCAGAAATTCTACATGTTGAACCACTTCAATCTAGACATCCAATAATTGACTGGGAGATTTACATAGATAAATTTGGGAAAGCTTGGAAGGTTACTAGATTTGGTGGAGAGACAGCAGTGTACAAGAATTTTGAAAATTTGCTGAGAGCTTTTGATAGAGAAGATTTGGATACTTTATGGAGGTTAGTTCAAAATAAGCTTAAAACAAAGAAGAATTCTGATGTGAAAGAGCAAGAGCTTTGGGTTGAATTAAAGAGGTTATATGAACCAGATCCTACGGATGTTCGTTGGGATTTTCCTTTGTTTGAGCTATCTACTGTATGGGAGTTCTATGGTACCTGCAATGTTCATCGTTTGTCGGTGCAAGGTGGAATTGATATATTTATGTTAGCTGAACAAGAATATCCATTAAGTTATGAAGTACTTGCAATGATGATTTCTTTAAAGCTCAAATATGAAGAAAATTCTGAAGTAGCTCAAAATCTAATACAGATGATATATGATCAGTTTGAAAGGAAGAGACACAGTCCCTGGAGAAGAGAATAAGGTGAATTGTTTGGAAGTATCTTCTCATCATCAAAACTTGAATTTAATTCGAGACATGTGGCGTTCACACAGAATTGATGAGAGGAATTGGAATTCACGTACTGGTGGAAAAGGACTGTGACTTGAATTAAAACAGTGTATATGAATGTGTACCGATTGAATGGGGAAACCCAATGAACCATGGGTGTGATTAATTACACCAATTTGGAACAATTTGTAGAAAAACCCCAGTTCCGTTACCTAACCCCTTCATTTTGCATCATGTAACATGTGAGCAACTCCTTTGGCTACATGTTTTTATTGTGTACAAATATATTTATACTACATGTATGTTAAACTTTAAAATAGTATTGTTGGTATTTCTGAAATGTTTAAAATGTATGTACTATAACCACATTTTTTATAAGTATTGAAGATTACTAATCTATTTAAAATGTATGTACTATGAGATATGACAATATGTAATGTTGGAATATTTTGTAAATCTTAATTTTGCTACTATAATGCAATATTATGTTGGTTTGTAAAATTATTTAATTTTCTTTTCCATAGCGTGTTTGCACACAAGGGTAATGTTATTCGGAAATTAAAAGGGGACATAATAGTACTTTGTACTGGTATCAACAATACGTATATGCTATGTTGTACTGCTGAGTTGTCGCCAATATGTATTTTAATTTTGTGATGCTACACTCACGACTTGGTACTGATATTATAACCAGTTCATAAGAGTTACATTAAAACGCATTGTCACTTTAAATATACGTATTCCATTGTTTTATAAGTCATCAATTCTAACAACTTTTTTAAATGTTTATACACAAACAAGTGTGGTTTTTAATTTAAAATTTCATAACAGACAAAAATATAATTCAAGCAAAAATCATTCTTGTTTAGAAGATTGAAAGACATAAACAGTGACTAAAAACATTATTCATATCTCTATGTTTTAATGATCACAAAATATAAACTCATTAAACATAAACTTATCAAATAAACAAGTATTTAGTTGTAAATATTCATTTCTACAACTTAATCACTTAAGGTATGAATAAACAAATGCTTAATGCATTATATGATCAAAGGAACATTTTCTTAATAACTAGATTTTTTATAAAACATCAAAAACATTTTATAAAACATTTTTGGTATTAAATAAAAATGTTTAATCTTTTATAAAAATATGAATTCAAATTTTTAACCAAAATCAGTTAAAATGTTCCAGAAAAACCTTCCCCACAAAAGGACAAAACTGGGCAACGTTCAGCAGGGGCGGCCCCCTTAATTTTACTAGGCGGCCCCCTTAAAATTAAGGGGACCGCCCCCCTATTTAAGGGGGTCGGCCACGCTCCAGTAGGCTCCAGCTGTCCAGATTTTTCTCCTATAAATACCAGCCTTCCCCTGGATTTTTACTTACCTTTTGCACACTGAAACTTTCTGTTTTAAATCACATTTCATATTTTCAAAAACCCTTTGATCATATAATCTTAAGCTTTGGTTTCTAAGTGATCCAAGCTTCCTTCATCCAAGTGCAAAAGAAGAATACTCCTTCAACAACTAGAGAAGAAGTATTGCAACTTAGATACCTAAGTTGTTTGTGTCATCATACATTTGTATATAAGTTGTGTATTGTTGTTAGATAGTTGTGTGCATAATTGTTTGGGATAGGTTAGTGTGTAAGTAGAGAAGTTGTGTTGTTAAGGTGTGTAAGTAGTGAAGGTGTGAAGAAGTAGAAGTGTACATAGGTTGTACTTAGTTGTGAAGTGTCGTGAAGAAGTCGTGAAGAAGTCGTGAAGAAGTCGTGAAGAAGTCGTGAAGAAGTCGTGAAGAAGTAGGTGTGATTAAGTCGTGTTTAAATTGTGAGATTGGTTCTAGCTACGATTAGAACTCGACATCTAGCTTTGTGTCATTAAGCCGATGTAAGCTAAAGTTGTGTAAGGTTTTCTCCGCCATAAGGGAGCTTGTTGACATAGTGAAGAAAACTCTCGAGTTAGGTGCTCGGGGAGTGGAGTAGGGCAAGGAAGGTGTCCTTGTAGCCGAACCAATATAAATCTCTTGTCTCTCGGTTTGATCTTTCCATCTCTAACTTTCATTTCATTTTATTACCTTACTTGCATTACTTATTTATATTTACTTATATACATATTGTTCATATTGTTCAAGGAGTTGAGATCACATAAATTCGAATCTAAGTTTTAAAAAGTAAACAAAGTTTTCACAATTAAATTTAAAATGACATAAAACTATTCAACCCCCCTTCTAGTTTTCCACAATTGGTATCAGAGCCAGGTTAAACAAGATTTTTAAAATTAACTATATTTTAAAACTTGAAACGATCTATGGAATCTTTAAAATATTTAGAAGGGCAATCTATGCAAAGACCACCACTATTTGAAAGTGATGGTTTTCTTTATTGGAAAAATAGATTCGAAACTTATGTGAAATCAAAGGATCTTGATCTTTGGCATGTTATTACCTATGGTGATTTTCCCCTTATTCAATATAATATCCTAACTAAAATAGATGAAATTGTACCTTTTGAAAAACAAAATGATGATTTAAAAAAGAAACTAGCAAAAAATAATGAAGCTAAAATGGTTATTTATAATGCGTTACCACGCAAAGAATATGAACGAATTTTTATGTGTCAAACCGCAAAAGAGATTTGGGATTCTTTACTAATCACTCACCAAGGTAATAGTCAAGTCAAAGATAATGAAATAGATCTTCTTGTGCAACAATATGAACAATTTACAATTCCTGAAGAGGAATCTATTAATAATGCATTTGCTAAATTTAACACAATCATCACAAGTTTTAAAGCACTTGATGAGACTT
Source organism: Artemisia tridentata subsp. tridentata (assembly GCA_021014915.2). Classification (NCBI taxonomy): domain Eukaryota; kingdom Viridiplantae; phylum Streptophyta; class Magnoliopsida; order Asterales; family Asteraceae; genus Artemisia; species Artemisia tridentata. The sequence goes on from CP139506.1 coordinate 289,702,733, forward strand.
TTTCTAGCAAAAATTGTGTAAGGAAATTTCTTACGGCATTACATCCGAAATGGCGCGCAAAGGTCACGGAGATTGAAGAATCAAAGAATTTGATGACGTTATCACTTGATGAGCTTATTGGCAACTTGAAGGTTCATGAAGAGATAATAAAGAGGGACTCGGAAACGGTCAAGAGCAAGAAAGATCAAATCAAGTCTCTCGCGCTAAAAGCCAAAAAGGAACTTAGTGATGACGATGATTCAAGTGACGATAGTGAAGACGAAGAATATGCAATGGCCGTAAGAGAATTCAAGAAATTCTTCAAGAGACGAGGAAGGTTCACGAGACAACCGCGAGATGAAAGAAGATCGCTTCAAAGGAATAGAAATGATAACTACGGGAAAAGAAAGTGCTTTAGATGTGGAAGCCAAAACCATCTCATTGGCGAATGTTCAAAGCCACCGAGTTATGATTACGAAAGCGCATTTGTTAGTGGAACATGGAGTGATAGCGACAAAGATGAAGCGGACAAAGCAAAAGACGAAAAGTGCCTTGTAGCTCAAGCCACCGATGAAATATGTCTAGGGATAAATTTGGAGCCCGACGAATGGATTAAGGATAGCGGATGCTCGAAGCACATGACGGGAAACCGGAAGCTATTCTCCTCCTACAAGGCATACAACAGAGGTAATGCTATTTTCGGTAGTGATTTTCGTGGAAAAATCATTGGCAAAGGTACGATCTCTCAAGACTCCCTAACTATTGAAAATGTTGAGCATGTAGATAACTTAACATATAACTTGCTTAGTATAGGACAAATATGCGATAATAAGTGTAGGGTTACTTTTACAAGTAAAGATAGCGAAATAGTTAAGGACGGAAAGGTCATAGGTAGAGGAGTTAGGAAAGGTGGCGTATATGTTATGAAACTAGGAAATAAACCGGAAGATAAAATATGTCTAGCAACCTTAGATGAAAACTCTACATTGTGGCATAGAAGATTAGGTCACGCAAATATGCAACAAATACAATCCCTAGCCTCTAAAGAATTAGTTAGAAACTTGCCTAACCTAAGATATGACCAACACTTTCGCGATGCATGTAAAATAGGAAAGCAAGCACATGCTAGTCACAAAGCTAAGAATATAGTCTCCACTACTAGATGCCTAGAATTATTACACATGGACCTTTTTGGTCCAACCTTTGTGCGGAGTTACGGAGGTAATCGTTATACCTTAGTAATTGTAGAAGACTATTCACGATACACGTGGACTAGATTTTTAAGTGATAAAACCGAAGCCTTTAATAAGTTTGAAATATTTAGTAAAATGATTCAAAATAAATTAGGATGTTCTATAGTATCAATTAGGACGGACCATGGTCGGGAATTTGATAACGAAGTGCAATTCGGAAAATATTGTGATTTAAATGGGATATCTCACAATTTCTCCGCTCCTCGCAGTCCACAATCAAATGGGGTAGTAGAAAGAAAAAATCGAACATTACAAGAAATGAGTAGAACAATGCTAAATGAACAATCTATCCCACAAAAATTTTTGTGTCATGCCGTAGATACATCAACATATATAATAAATAGAGTCTCAATTAGACGAATTTTAGGAAAAACCCCATATGAGTTATTAAGAGGTAGAAAACCTAATCTAAATTACTTTAGGGTATTCGGGAGCAAATGTTTTGTTCTCAATACAAAAGATTACCTTACTAAGTTTGATCCTAAGTCGTACGAAGGAATCTTTCTAGGGTATTCACAAAATAGTAAAGCATACATAATACTTAATAAACACACTATGAAAGTAGAAGAGTCCTTAAATGTAACATTTGATGAAACTTCACCACCACCTAAGACATTGCCCCTAGAAGATGATGACCTAGTTGAAGAAGAAGCTATTGAGGTTAGTAAAATTAAACCCTTAGGCAATGATAATGAAGATATAATATTAGGTGAAAACGAAATAGTAAATGTTAAGGAATCTAAATCACACCCATTAGACAATATAATAGGAAACCTAAATCAAAGAACCCTTAGATCACAAGCTCAAGATAAAAATAATTTCTTCTGTTTCCTATTAACTATAGAACCTAAAAATATAAATGAAGCATTAAAAGATGAAAGCTGGGTTATGGCTATGCAAGAAGAACTAAATCAATTTAAGACTAATGACGTTTGGGAACTAGTCCCAAATCCTATGAACATGACCATCATAGGAACTAAGTGGGTTTATAGAAATAAGTTAGATGAAAATGGAATAGTTACTAGGAACAAAGCTAGGTTAGTTGCCCAAGGATATAATCAACAAGAAGGAATAGATTATGACGAAACTTATGCCCCCGTAGCTAGATTAGAATCTATAAGAATACTTCTTGCCTATGCATACGCCCTAGATTTTAAGTTATTTCAAATGGACGTGAAAAGTGCATTCCTTAACGGTTTTATCAATGAGGAGGTATACGTGGCACAACCTCCAGGATTCATTGACTTCGCAAAACCTAATTATGTTTATAAACTCAAGAAAGCTTTATATGGACTCAAACAAGCTCCCAAGGCTTGGTATGATCGACTAAAGGCATTTCTTATTAAACATGATTATTCCATGGGAATGGTAGATAACACTCTTTTCACGAAAAAGAAAAGCCCAAATCTCATCATTGTCCAAATATATGTCGACGACATTATATTCGGATCGACTTGTCAGGATATGTGTGATGAATTCGCCAAAATCATGCATGATGAGTTTGAGATGAGTATGATGGGTGAACTTAATTTCTTTCTAGGATTACAAATAAAACAATTAGAAGATGGAATATTTTTTAATCAATCTAAGTACATTAAGGAAATGCTTAAGAAATTTGGATTAGAAGATGCTAAGCCCATGAAGACACCGATGTCCACGGAAATAAAACTCACAAGAGATGAAGAGGGTGAGTCCGTAGAAAACACTAAGTATAGAGGAATGATAGGTAGTTTACTATACTTAACGGCAAGTAGACCGGATATCATGTTTAGTGTCTGCCTTTGTGCTCGCTTCCAAGAGGATCCCAAAACCTCTCACCTAGAAGCGGTTAAGCGTATCTTCCGATACATTAAAGGCACTATACACTTAGGATTATGGTATCCTAAGGGATCGGGCATAGAAACCATCGTCTATGCGGATTCGGATCATGCGGGAGACTACGTGGATAGAAAAAGCACTAGCGGAATTTGCACGTTGATGGGATGTTGTCTAACATCTTGGTTCTCGAAGAAGCAAACCACTCTTACTATTTCTACCACAGAAGCCGAATATGTAAGCGCTGGAAAGGCATGTCAACAAGCACTATGGATGAAACAAGCTCTCGTAGATTATGGAATTAGGTTAAATGATGTCCCAATTATGTGTGATAACAAAGGTGCTATAGATTTAAGTAAGAATCTCGTTCAACACTCTAGGACTAAACATATAGAAATACGCCACCACTTCCTCCGCGATAACGTTCAAAAAGGAAACATATCTATAGAAAAGGTTGCATCGGAAGATAACTTAGCAGACATATTCACTAAGCCCCTTAAGCGTGAACTCTTTAACCACTTACGTTTAGGCCTAGGAATGATGGAACAAATTGACTGAATTTTCTGCATCTTTGGTACATTTTTTTTCCAAATGGGCGGACCCCTTAATGTTATAAAGGCGGTCCCCTTAATTATTAAGGGGACCGGCTTGTCATTAAGGGGACCGGCCATCTGTCTGTAAAATTTTTTTTCTTTCTGTTTCCTCCCATCTGAGTCTAGGAATCTGTTTTGCACAAAATAAAAGATTGGGATATTTCTTTGCATAAACATATTTATAAACAAAACACAATCTATTTTCTACAAATCATTTTCACATCTAGGAAAACACATGAAAACCATTTTTCTTACATTGTTGAATAATGCTAAAAACATTTTTTTTTCATGCATAAAGATCTCACATGAATTGTCAAATTATATAATCTAATATATACATCTTTGATATTCATATATTGAGCATAATCAAATCAAGGAGACCTTGGATTGTTTCTTAGGAAATTTTTGCATTTAGGAGTTGAAACAATCACATCTCCACATTTGTTGCATATAGGCACACACTAGAACAAGTTTATTAATCATATCCTCACAATTGTTCCATCACCTATTCCCCATTAGTTTCTAGTGCCTTTGCTTCATTACCCTTGCCTTAGATGATTAGTTTCCTTAATTCTCTAAATTGCTAGATATTAATTATTGCTTGCTTATTTATTTATCTTATATGCCATGCATGCTTAATATGTTTCTCTATTGCCTCAAAGAATGGAACTTGCCTAAAACCAAAAGCTCAAAACATAGCCATCCTCACCTATTTCTGCAGAAAAATCTATTTCTAGAACCCAGAAAGGTACCAGATGGGCGGCCCCCTTAATTTATAAGGCGGCCCCCTTAATTATTAAGGGGACCGGCCATCTGCTGGACGGGTTCACAGAATCTTTTTTTCTGCTTTTTAGCCCTTTTGATCCTATACTTCCCCAAATTCACAAACACATTCTGTCCTAATCACCCAACAAGCCTATCCATTCCTAAACAACACAAATCATCCACTATAAATAACCCCATATCTCACCACATTCAATCATCCCATCATGTCTTCTCCTATCAACCAAAAACCAAAAACCTCAAAGCTAGCAAGGATGACCTTAAAACCCGGATGGAAAAGAAAACCTCACCCTCACCACAAGCCCATCACAACTAGACAACCAACACCTCCATCATCATTCATCCCCAACTACTCTCCAAGATCACAACCTCATTCCATTGAACCATTTCACAAACCCTACCATTTTGGCCAAACATCCACATTCATTCCAAACTACTCCCCTAAACATCAAACCAACTTCAATGGAATCCTTGAAAACCCTCATCACCTTGGTCAAACATCAAACTTTTCACCACAATACTATCCACTTCCACCAAATAACCAAATCCCCATTCATGAAAGGCAAAAGCTTCATGAAGAGATTAACCAAATCCATGATCTTAGTGATCTCCTTGCTATGCACCTCACACAACGCAACAAGGGACAACCTCCATCCTCACCTTACTCAAATTTCCTACCCCACTCTCTTAACTTGGATCAAGTTACAAATCACACCCACTATTGCCCTTGTTGCATCTTCCTTCAAAAATAAATTCTCCACTTAAGTGAAGATATTTCTTGGATCGAATATCTACTCACTCGTCCTCATCCCATTCCTCCACTACAACGATATAACATCAATGGATCCGCTCCATTTCCCTCACCATCACATAACTAAAACCCATCCACATGCCTTCCACCTCAAAATAAAATCCCTCACCCTTTTGTGTCGCAAGCAAGTCCAATCACTCTCTTTGGCAATATGAGGACCATTAGTGTTTCTTGTTATGTTGTAATCATTATATCAAGTATTTTATGTAATGTAATGATGATTCATATGTTATATATGATCATCTTGAATGCATAAATAAATTAGTTGGTTGTTCTAAATATTTTTGCTATGTATATGTATCTTGTGTCTCCTAACTTGTTTTTGCAGCCAAGATTTCCATAGCTCGTCTCCTTGGTGCCGTCAAACGAGGGGGAGTAAACATCAAGGGGGAGTTCTCGTCCTGACAAATTTAGTTTCTAAAACTTGTCGGCATAACCTTTTTGATTCTACAAAAAGGGGGAGAAGTGAATATAAACTCACTAAATACTTGTCCAAAAATAAATTTTTGGATTTAATAAGTTTAAGTTTTGTAATCATCAAAAAGGGGGAGATTGTTGACATAAATAATGCCTAAAAACATTATTCATATCTCTATGTTTTAATGATCAAAAAATATAAACTCATTAAACATAAACTTATCAAATAAACAAGTATTTAGTTGTAAATATTCATTTCTACAACTTAATCACTTAAGGTATGAATAAACAAGTGCTTAATGCATTATATGATCAAAGGAACATTTTCTTAATAACTAGATTTTTATAAAACATCAAAAACATTTTATATATTTTTGAAAAACATTTTTGGTATTAAATAAAAATGTTTAATCTTTTATAAAAATATGAATTCAAATTTTTAACCAAAATCAGTTAAAATGTTCCAGAAAAACCTTCCCCACAAAAGGACAAAACTGGCCAACGGTCAGCAAGGGCGGCCCCCTTAATTTTACTAGGCGGCCCCCTTAAAATTAAGGGGACCGCCCCCCTATTTAAGGGGGCCGGCCACGCTCCAGTAGGCTCCAGCTGTCCAGATTTTTCTCCTATAAATACCAGCCTTCCCCTGGATTTTTATTTACCTTTAGCCCACTGAAACTTTCTGTTTTAAATCACATTTCATATTTTCAAAAACCCTTTGATCATATAATCTTAAGCTTTGGTTTCTAAGTGATCCAAGCTTCCTTCATCCAAGTGCAAAAGAAGATTACTCCTTCAACAACTAGAGAAGAAGTATTGCAACTTAGATACCTAAGTTGTTTGTGTCATCATACATTTGTATATAAGTTGTGTATTGTTGTTAGATAGTTGTGTGCATAATTGTTTGGGATAGGTTAGTGTGTAAGTAGAGAAGTTGTGTTGTTAAGGTGTGTAAGTAGTGAAGGTATGAAGAAGTAGAAGTGTACATAGGTTGTACTTAGTTGTGAAGTGTCATGAAGAAGTCGTGAAGAAGTCGTGAAGAAGTTGTGAAGAAGTCGTGAAGAAGTCGTGAAGAAGTAGGTGTGATTAAGTCGTGTTTAAGTTGTGAGATTGGTTCTAGCTACGATTAGAACTCGACATCTAGCTTTGTGTCGTTAAGCCGGTGTAAGCTAAAGTTGTGTAAGGTTTTCTCCGCCATAAGGGAGCTTGTTGACATAGTGAAGAAAACTCTCGAGTTAGGTGCTCGGGGAGTGGAGTAGGGCAAGGAAGGTGTCCTTGTAGCCGAACCACTATAAATCTCTTGTCTCTCGGTTAGATCTTTCCATCTCTAACTTTCATTTCATTTTGTTACCTTACTTGCATTACTTATTTATATTTACTTATATACATATTGTTCAAGGAGTTGAGATCACATAAATTCGAATCTAAGTTTTAAAAAGTAAACAAAGTTTTCACAATAAAATTTAAAAGGACATAAAACTATTCAACCCCCCTTCTAGTTTTCCACAATTCTATATATTTAGAAGATTGAAAGATATCAAACTTTTAAATATTTCATTCGATATTGATGATAATGGTAAAAGTTTACTAATTTAAAAAATCATAATACTTATCATAATTACAAAAGAAGTTAAAGGATCTTCATTATATTCCCAACTTGACTCTTCACATATACACTTTCCAATGTGAAATACGGCTAAACTGTTCATCTGTCATTTCGATTATAAATTTTTATATAAACACCATTTGATGATCATATTTGTAATTTTATTTTAAAAAAACAATCCTAAACTAAAGGTACTGCTGATAAAAAAATGTCATTTACAAGGAAAAGAACACTACAAGTTACAGATATTGAAGACCATCAAGAAGATCAACCAAAGTATGTTAAAATCTTTACACTATGTGTTATCCTACATATTTAGTAACTGAATGTGTTTGATTTTTTTTGTAGCAAGCAGCCCAAACAGGAAGGAAATGAGGTGTTGTCCAATGAAAACCAATCACCTGCAGAAATATTTCAAGCAGAAGAAACATCTGAAGGCACTTTGTTAACATGATGAAATTAATGGTAAAAACGATATGGTATCTAACAACTGTGTTTGATTTATATTTATTCATTTATTAGAAGTTGAGGATTCTGAAAATGACGATGAAACAGAGACCATAAGTTCTGTTTATGATTGGTTGATTTCTGAACAATTAGCCAAGAGAATGAGAAATTGGCAACGAAAAGAGGAACAAGATGAAAAGGTGAAAAAAGAAAGACAAGCTGCTCAGAAACTTTTGGAAGAAGATGGTGGATTTGAGAATGCAGAAGTCAGGAATGAAGAAGTTGATGTTGCTCGAGACGAAGACAACATTGACTCTGAAGAGTTTGAAACTTTCGCTTACGATGACTTGCATTTGGCATACTCTTTTGCTTCAACACCCTAAATTAGATTAGTAGTTAGATTTGGTTTATATTGGCATGCCACATGTTATGCACTTTTGTACACATGCCACTACATCATCTTAGTCGCTTTTGTAGATCTAATGAATCAGAAATTGAATAGGGTTGTAAAGTTCATTATCAGGGTTTCATTTTAGCTGCTTATGATTTAAGGTATCTTTTATCCATTTTCGAAACGCTTAAATTGAGTATTTCCGATAGTAATAGGAAGTTGCAATCGGTTGCCGTTCCGTCATTAAGTTCGGTAAATGAGTTTATTGAGGCTAAGAATAAATGTGTGAATATTAGTTTGACTATTGAGAGTTTGAATATGTGCATTAAGGTTATGCCACTATGTTATGTAGAATAGTACTTGGTGAATTTGATCAATACTTTGTGATTAATGTTAACATATAGGTTAAGATTCATACATAAACTATATGCATTTTTATTTTGGGATTTATGTTTAAGAATACGATGTAAACACATTAAGCGTTAATAATGTTGACCCGATAATTGAATCCGCTAAAGAATGTGGAATCAAAGTACATCCTAACCTGATAAAACTTTTATTTTGTTATGTTACAATAGCCTACTTGATTTTAATGTTTTAATGTCATTACAGAAAACCAATGTTCAAAATAAAAAAATAAAAACACTCTAACTTGATAAAACGTACTGCCAGTGTTGAAGGTGTTATTATATATTTAGCAGCCAAATGTATAATGGAAGTTTATATGAATCCTTAACTTAAAAAAAATTAAAAAAAAATTAAAAAAAAAATAAAAAAATAGAAAAATAAATCAATAATCCTTTAACTTCTTGAACATACACAGTTACACAAAAAAGAAATATCATACACATAAAACGGGGTTATCAAGCCAACCTTGATGAGGTTCTACACGGACATAACCATATTGTCTTCAAAAGCCATACAATCCTGAAGCATGTAATTACAATCAATTTATCCCAAATTCAATATAAGTCCATAAAACACTACTTCAGTAACAACTGCACTTTAACATACATCAAACACATCCACCAATGGAATAGGCCCATTAAACAACTGAACTTCAAAAGCCGGATCGACTATTGTTCCAACCATCTGGAATCTGATCATTTTGTTCATTGGAAACTGGAAATCTTCGGCCAATGTCCTCCAATTTGTCCTAAAGTTCATATGATCGTTTCTCCATGGCCTATCAGCATGACGCTCAAATTTCATGACTACACGGCGTTCACTGTCCATCCTCCTTAGAAGCGCATGGGTAAATCGATGCAAATTGTTATCAGAAACAAAACCACTTGGTATAGTCTGAAAGCAATTACAACAACTTAATAACTTCAACTCTTTTACTATTAAATAACTATTAAAAATTTCAAACTACATAATGTATATAAAGAGACAACACTTACCATTCTTCCGGAATCGACCACAAACGGGAAAAGCCTTCGGTAGAAAGTATTCTCATCAGACAAGTGCACTCCATGTTGGAACCAATTACACCCGTGTACCAACCTTACATCTAACGAATATCAACAACAAAGTAAACGTTACATATTCACTAACGAATACAACTGATTCACCATAAACGTTACATATTCACAAACAAATACAACTGATTCACCTCAAATTAACATGTAAAATTGAATACATATTTTAAAAAAATGTAATACTACCTGGCTCATTTGCATCATGCCCTTGAACAAATGCAAGACGTGTGGGGTAATGATGTTCATGTATGAGCTGAAAACCATCATTATCAAACCTCATCAACGCCAATCGCATACCAGTCTTTTTGGTCAACACAACTCGCTCACCAACCATTAGATTTGCACGATGAACAACCGTATTCCAGTGAACATTAAACTGGAAACCAACACTATCCAAAGTCCCAGGAATAACACTCTGCTCTGCAACTACATATATTTCAGAATCGGAAAATTCAATCACAAAATCATTGCGTTCAACGCCTTGAAGGAACTCCACAGGAAACCACTAATCAAACAAAATTCAAAAGTATTAAAACAAGCTTTATAAATTCCATAAATTTTACATATATACAATTATAACATAACTTTACCGGTGATGAACTTTGATCAACCCCAACTTCAGCAATGCACCTAACCAGCCTGTTCCGTGTATGAATTCTCCCATAACCACCGCTCTCCCGTCCATCTGCATCATACGCTGTAACAAAAAAGGTGTCTGCAGCCTCCTTTATGAAATGCAAAGTCCTAATATTCAAATAGCCGCTTTGCTCTATGAAATTATCCCACCTTGCACCAGATATACTCCATTCTTCGCTACCTCTTTTCCGACAAATAAAAACTTTCCTTTTAACCCGATTATTATTAATCAGGTACACATAGTCATTATTGTTGTAGTAGTTAATATGATATTAATCAGGCAGTACCTATGGTTTTACAAAAAATAAACAAACACATGAACAAACAAACTCAAAGAACGTGTATAAAAAGATTATTATGGGAATATAATTCCATAAATACCTACCAATGTTCCCATATTTTCCACATGATTATAATCCGTGATGAATTGTATTGTCATTGTTCTGCACCCATTCCAAAAACACAAGACATTTAGCAAAGATGAAATCATGAACCAGTACTTCAAATACACACTCAAATACTATTCTAATAACGAACACCAGTACAACATGTATGAAATAACAGCCAAACAAAACATATGCATCAACCCCACCAAAGGATTAAGATCATTCAAAACAACTAAAAATTACCTTGATCCACAGTAACTCATAACAGACCTCAATTACCTCCTTACTCTGTCTCGATTCCTTTTTATTTCCTTTCTTCTCACTCCCTCGATTCTTCTTCACATGAGCATGAAGCATTTTATAAAATATCTCTATCTTTAAACATACTTGCCTTTATAAATTCAAACCACTCTTTTATTAGGTATGGTATTGCAAGTAACTTTTCAAGAATGAGAACCAATACCATAACTAAAAAAAATTGTATTAATTAATAAAAGCTATTCATGTTTAAGTTGGAGACACTTGTGTGCTTCTTGCGTGAAAGAAGATAAAATGCTTCATATTCATGTGAATAAGAAAGGAGGAAATAGTGATATCAAACGAAAATGAAACATGCTGCACCGGCATGAGCTGAACCAAAATTACTCCCCTCATTTTTCATTTTTATGTAATACCAAACGGAAACAAAAATATACGTATTGTTGATATCAGTACAAAGGACCCTTGTGTCCCCTTTCAATTTCAGAATAACATGACTCTTGCGTTCAAACTTTCTATGAAAAGAAAATTGAATAACTTTACAAACTAACATAATATTGCATTATAGTAGCAGAAATCAAGCTTACAAAATATTCCAACATTACATTTTGTCATATCTCATAGTACATACATTTTAAATAGATTGGTAATATTCAATACTTTTATAAACTTCAACAATTTTCTGTCGGTTTTCTTCTATCACTTTATTACGATCTTCAATCTTCTTCTGATGCATCAATATAATCTCTTCATCTTCTTTGTTTTTTTCTTCAAGATTTTTTATACGGTTATTATAAAGTTCAATAAGAGTTTTTTCTGTTCCAAATTGACCAGACTTACATTTTTTCCAAATAGCTTCGGAGATGCCAAAGATTTGGTATTTTGAAGGCATAGAAGGATGAGGAGGATCTCTTTCGCGTTTTTGTTTCTTTGAATCAGTATTTGAAGATGATGAAGCCATTCTACTTTGAATCCTTTTAACTTAGTACTGTTAAAGTTTTTTAGCAACAATCAAATTCCATCAGTAAGCCACTCTACTTTGAATCCTTTTAACTTAGTACTGTTAAAGCTTCTTAGCAACATTCAACTTCCATCAATACTAATTGTCACGTTAGTACTGCGCTTTTTAACTTAGTACTCTTAAAGTCTTTCAACAACCGAATAACCACTATAAAACCTAACAAACTAATCAACTAATATGCCACACATAAAAAAACGCTAGAGATCCTCATTATACCAAAATGAAATACAACAAAAAGATTACTATATTTACTTTGTGATATACAAAAGATAATTAAAAATCCAAAAATAAAATGATGCCTACCACAATCTATCAATCACATATAAAAATGACTTAAATGCATAAACAAAGCACTTATCATGTATAAAAAATGCCTAATTTCAGGTTTAACTGCCCCACTACAACATTTGGGGTTTTTTAAACTAAGCAAGGTATGCAACATGCAATATTAAAATCTTACAATTAAACATTAAATCTAATTACAACCGGTACTTGATCTGCAAAAAAAACTTATTTTAATTACATTATCATATTATACGTAGTATTAATTAACAACTTAAACCTTAAATCAATAATATACAGAGACACGTAATCTTAAAGTAACTCAATATTCATACCATGTTTATAAATGTTCCAAAAAAAAAATAATAAAAAAAAAAAAAAAAAAAAAAAACCTTTTATGAACGCAGGTAATTATCGGGTGAAGGTAAGGTGATGCGTATGTTTGTTTTTTTAACTAACTCGGAGATTAAAGCCCAATATACATTGTCTTATTAAATGGTTACTCAGTATAAATTTAAAGCAACTTTTACCTATTTTGTTAATGCAACACTCTATACATATTTTAAATACATTGAAAAGTAATCATGGCTACTTTGAAGAGAGTAAGAAAATTAAATGCATGAAATGATCAAGGGTAGGCTAACTTTCATGAGTAAGCTATACCACTTGCATGCTACTCAAATACATTTGCCTTAATAAACAAACACAGCCTAATACCATAACAAAATAAAACAATCAATAATTGGTTAAGAATCATCAATATATCGTAACAAAAATTATAAGTTCAATAATGTATTTTTCTTTTTTTTTAAGCATCCACATCGGCGATGTTGACGAAGAAACATGGGAAATCAATTCAACCGCGTATAGTGTCAGTTATGACTCTAACGACGACGATGAAAGCAACTTTATCAACGACGGATCCACTGATTATGAAACAACCAGTGATGATGATAGCGAGGATGAAACATGAACAAATGGAACCCGATTTCCCATGTTATCATATTACATTATTTTAAATAAACATTTAAGTTTTAATTTTTTAATAAATTAGCCTCATTACTTTTGATATGAGACTTTGCTACTTACGCATGAGATGTTTATAATTTTAACCATTTATATCTTTTCATTTATTTATTTTAAATCCATGGCATAACAATAATATGTTACTAACTTTATACGCGTAATACCATACCGACGGAGTATGTTATAAAATGTAAATTTACCGCCTCTTTCGCTATAAAAAAATATTCCATCGATAATTCACGAATAAACCGTAATGGGAAAAAAAACATCTAACATCTTATAATTATGATATTAAAAAATGCAATAAAACAAACATCCTTAAAAACAACTTTAGAATAACTAAAACCAACCAAATTATAATTACAAGTCATGCCCGCTGATTGAACAAATATTCGTCAACCAAGCCTTCGATGGTGATCAAAGGAATAATGGGGTGTTGAGATTGAGCCAAGCTTGTTCTTAACCTGAAAATAAGAAATACAAAGACACTACGTTAAGTGATTGCGCAGGGGTTGGACCCTGCGAACCACCTCCGGCGTGAGAGTAAGTATGTGTAATGGTAATGTAGGTCGTATATTTAGAGAGTGAGGTTGACTCGAAATTACTTACATTGTTCTTGGCCCGACTATGCTATTTATAGGAGAGAAATAGGACATAGTGGGCGGTTGCACATAGTTCGGAGATCATGGGGGCGTCCCATGGAAAGTGGTAACCGCTAGGGCTTTGTAGCCCACGATCTCTGTTTTGGCGGGAAGCCAAAGGATAGAGGAGACGTGGGTTTGACCAGGTCTGGATGATCCTTCGTGTTAGTCCCTTCGTCAGGAATACCCCGAAGGGCTTAGGGCTTCGATTGGCGGATTCCCACATGGTAACCATTCGCAGGCGAATGGTTTTACGCCAATGAAACGTGTTAAGGAGATTAACCTGGGCCTCCGAAGGGAGGGCTTTCTACAGGCTCGAAGGGGAGTCCTTCGACCCGTTAGGAGGGTACATCATCAAGCCCCCCAGTCGAAGGCGATATATACGTACGAGTATAAATTGCTTTCGACTCAAAAAACCTTATACACTCTATCCCATTTATCACAAATTCGGACGAAATGAAGATAGGTGCTTTAAATAAATTCAAATGCAAGAAACAGTATTCTATCCTTCTGATTTTTTTTTTTTTTTTTTTTTTAAAAAAATAAAAAGGGATACGTCTAACTAAATTCCGCATTAAATGCAAACCATCATTATCCGGCCACTTGCAAACCCTTAATTGCTACTTCTTTGGTAATCGTAAAACGTCATTTCAAATTTAGCATCCATTTGAAATCCGCGTAGATAGTAGAGAAAGTGTACACGTGTTCGGTTATGATCAAAGATTTCATGAGTATTTAATCTTCGACATGTTAAACCCTAGAACATTTTTACCTCCGCCCAAAATATACACAACTCTGTGTCATTGTGCTTCCATTGGAATCTAAAAGGTAAAATTCAGCCATTTTCTTTGCTCTCCTTACTTTTTTTATGAGTATGGCTGCCAAACGAATAATTAAAGAACAAACTTGCACCTTGTCGAAACAAGCATTGTCTGATTTTCTAAATGATTATCCCATACCCTTGGAATATAAAATCATGCTTCCCAGTAAAAAGCAAAGTATTTTTGATGCTCCGAAAGGATTTGTAGGCTTATATGTGCATGCGTTTACGCAATCAAACTTTAGGATTCCCATCCACCCTCTTATTTTGGAGTTTTTGCAATATTACAAGGTGCATATTTCAAGGTTTAATCCATTTGGTTTAGCCAAGTTGACAACTTATATTGTGATGTGCAAAGCGTATGGTTTTGAGCCTTCATTGACTGTGTTTAGAGGCTTTGCCAATCTCTACCCTGGTGGAGATTGGGTAACTATTGCAAAAAGGAGTGAGTATGATGTCCCACACCTATTGACTAAACCTTTTTCGAATATTCGAAATTGGAAAGGTCAATTTTTTTATATTGAGAGTACCATCATACCCCCCGAATATCCTGAGCTGTTGGCCGAAGGGAATAGGTTTGATGAAAAACGATACAATGACCCATTACCTTATGAG
The DNA here is from genome assembly GCA_021014915.2 of Artemisia tridentata subsp. tridentata. Classification (NCBI taxonomy): domain Eukaryota; kingdom Viridiplantae; phylum Streptophyta; class Magnoliopsida; order Asterales; family Asteraceae; genus Artemisia; species Artemisia tridentata. The sequence continues at coordinate 289,717,991 of CP139506.1, forward strand.
GTGAGAAGTGAACCTTTGTATCAACGTCTTGCACGTCATCCAGTGGACGTACAAACGTTTCCTGAGCCCATCTTATTCATGGCTGGCATTGCTAGGAGTTGGGAAGGGTCTCCATTGCTTCCTGAAATTATTTGTGAAGGAGAAAGTATGTATAATTTCTTATTTCATAAATAAATAACTTACCTGCTGATATTCATCTCTTTTCCTTTGTTTTGTGCAGAAATGGCTTTTCGAAACTTTGTCGTGGCTGGAGGTGCCAAAGAAGTTAGCTTTATGCCAAGGGACCCTCAAAATACAAGTTACGGAGCGGGATCTCCTTCCATTTCTGTTAATAATAATGATGTTGATATCTCTCCACCCAAGCCCCTTGCTGTGCTTCCCCCAATCAAAGCAGTTGGTACTGAGGAAGCCCCCCAGGTAGTGGAGGACATTGGTGATTCTGATGATACCCCTTCCGGAGGTGATCAGCTCAGGATTGTTGGGTCCTCCGGCATCGCTGATAGAGTTCGGACTAGAAAGGGTACTAGTGCCAAGGCTGCAAAGGCTGTCCCCAAGAGAAAATTGAACATTCCTACCCCGACTTCCCGAACCACCAAGCAAAAAACAGAGAAGTCTCGTGGGAAGACCATCATGTATGCTCCGGAAGGACTGGTCGATGAAGATGACATATCTGGTAAGTGGAAATTCTTCCAGCCCTTTTTTTTTTATATTGCGTGTTTGGCTTATATTTCTTTTGTCTTTAAGGTTTGCCAGATACGAAGGAATTGCCCAACTCTCTCTCCTGCCGCTTGCTTGTTGAGAATGTTACTCCTGCCCCATGGAGGAAGAAAATGAATGAAATGTCCATTGAAGAACTATGTGATCTCAACGACAAGAGTTATATCCGACAAGCAATGCTGGATAGTCATCTGAGCTTTCGCACCAGGGGGTTGCTTAATAGAGTCCAGGAAGCGAAGGAGGAGGTTGCTGCTGTTGTTGCCAGAGAAAGGGAGAGGGAGAAAAACTATGCTGAATTGGAGAAGAGATGCGATGAAGCCATGGAGAACTTTGAGAAACATCCAAGGTATGAGGCTCTTCAAGACAGGATTGATAGTCTTGAAAAACAGCTTAAGGAGTCACAGGCAGAATGCAGTAGGTTAATTCTTGAGGAGGCTAAGGTTGTAGGCTATGAGAACCAGGTGAGTGCCCTGGAATCCAAGTGTACTGGGTTGGAGGCTGAGAGAACTAGACTAGTGGAGCAGGATGCTAAACGTTGTCAGGAGGTTGATAGGTTGAAGCTTGAATGTCAAAGGTTGAGAAAAGATAGGGCTGAGGTCGTATCGAAGGTTGTTCCCTATATTGCTATGGAATTATATCATAGTGATGAGGTAGGAGTGGTTGTGGGTAAACTAGTGAATGCAGCCATATTTCATGGCAAATGCACAACTTTGGAAGAGATTGCCGAAACTAAGAAGCCCGTTGTGCTTTCGGATGTGCCATATTATCGTCCAAATTCCGTTCAGGAGTATGATGAAGCTGGTAATGCCTTCACCACTGCAGTTTACCCCTTTCTTGCCGAAGCAACCAAAGATCCTTCAGCCTCCATCGAAGATCTCCTTTCTAAAAAACCGAAAAGTATACAGCCTCCGTCTCCAACTAAAAGAACCTTGTCCGAGAAGCCCAAGTCTGCGACTCATCAAGAAGACCCCAACTCTTCCATCAACAAATGAAGGCTGCCATGTTGGCAGTAATTTAGTCTGTAAGGGTGGCGTGTACCCTTTGAAACAATTTGTTTGTGCTTAAAGGCTGATGCCTTTCTTTAAGACAATTTAGTGTGCTTTTATCAGGCTAGTGCCTGTTTGAATGGTTTGTCTGGGCTTCGTCCCATAACTTTGAACAACTGTCCTTTTTTGAAAATGGCTTCGCCTGTGCGTAGTCTTTATGACTCTTAATTTGGAGGAATATCCTCCTTTTTTAATGCCATGCTTATCTTCTCTTACGCTCATTATTAGAACGTAAACATACAACCTAAGGTTATAACCTTATTGTGTGTATTTTGGACCAAGATTTTATGCAATCGTATAATTTGACTGCGACAGAGGGTCGCGACCCACTCCGTCTTTTATCCTTAAGTTACAGAGGGCTTCAAATACCCTAAGACTTCATAGGAAAGCTAATGTGAATTGTAATGGATGTTAATGTTATACAAGACATGTGTCTTGCTTCATCCTTCGACATTGAAACTTGTAAAGTACTTGGCTGGATAAATCTATGTTGTATAAAACGAAACAAGAGATTTTGAGGGAAACATGTTATATCATTAAGTGGGTAGGGAGGATTACATCATTTGAAAAAATGAACACTAGACATCTACCATTAATGCTTTTTCCCATGTGAGAAGATTACGTTACATGAAATTGAAAACAACTAAATGTTTTTAAAGGGGAGGTAAGTTCTTATATGTAAGACTTACGAGAGCTTGTATCATGTCCAAACTTGTTCACGACATCTTTTGTTTTCCACCTTTCGAGCTTCCACGTCTTTGTTGTCACCGTAATTCTTTTTCGACGCTGGGCTCTTTCATTTTGGCTTCGCTTGCTTTTACTCGAAGGACAACTTCCTATATGCCCTCAAGGCTTTGGGAAGTTTGTCTGCCCATTTATTCTGATATTGCCCTAACTTCGCCTCAATTTCGGTGACAATATCCTTGTCAACACAAATGAATCTTTGCTTCACGTTCAGGCTTTTGCAGAAAGAAGGGAACACTCCTTCGGCAAAGTGTGGCCCTTCGTATGAGGTGATAACTTGTGGAATTCCAAATCTGAATATTATGTGTTCCCACATGAACTCTTCCACATCTCTTCCTTTTGTTGATGCCAACGGCTTGGCCTCGACCCACTTGGTGAAATGATCGATGGCTATGACCAAGAATTGTACTCCTCCGGGAGTTAATGGTAAGGGTCCAATTATGCTGACTCCCCATTGATCGAAGGGTTTTATAGTCATGCTAGCTGTCGCATCATACTCTAACGGTTTATGGGCTTTGGAGTGTGTCTGACATACCGTGCATGTTCTGATTGCTTCCCTTGCATCTTCTAGTACGGTTGGCCAGTAATAACCCCATTTTGTTACCTTCGCGGCGATGGCTCTAGGGCTTGTGTGTCTTCCACAGGACTCTTCATGAGCCTTGCAGAGAATGATCGAAGCCTGTTTTAACTCAATACAGCGGAGCCAAGGAGATGAAAGACGCCTTTTGTAGAGATTATCGCCTATGAGCCTGTACTGTGGACTTTTGACTTTGATTTTTCGTGCCGATTTTGACTTATCGGGCAAGACGCCGCTTATCAAATACATTTTGATTGGTTCTATCCAGCTGGAGCCTTCATCAAATGTTTCACTTCTTGCAATTGACCTGGTGGCCAATTCTTCTACTAAAACCTCACGGGGTAAATGAGTTAAAGCAGTCGATGTTAATTTGATTAGGGCCTCCGCCCTCTTATTTTGGCTTCTGTGGATGTTTGTCACCTTGTATCTTTCGAAACCCCGAAGGACTTTTTTAACCTCGTTCAAGTACTCTTTGATTATTGGCTGCCTTGCTCTGCGAGAACCCTTGATTTGACCAGCGATTAAAAGCGAGCCTACGAAAATGGAGAGGTCATGAACCTCGATACCCTTTGCGAGTCGAAGGCCTGCCAGCAAGGCTTCGTACTCTGCTTCATCTTTCGTTGCCTTGAATTCAAAACGTAGCGCGTAACTGTACTCTTTTCCCTCCGGATTTATTAGGAGTAACCCTGTTCCGAAACCATTGAAGCTTGAGGCTCCGCCGGTAAATAACTTCCATTCTTTCGCCGCTGTTGGGAGAGTTTCTCCATTTGGGCTGTGTCCGGAAGGTGTTTCGTTGAGGACTTCTGCGAAAGTCGGCCTTTTGGTGGAGCTTGGATTATCACGTTTTTCCGATGATCCTGGAGCCGGCAGGCCAATAGCTGCTTTGAATTCCGAAGGATTGATTTTGACTTCTTGCTTTGTCGACTTAGTGGGTCTGAATCCCTTGAGTCGATATCCCTTGCCATAGAGCTTGTCATCAGTTCTCGGTGTCGGAGGAGTTCTGGTGTTCCTAGGACGTATTCCCTCAAAGATCTTCCCTTCGGCTTTGTGTGGCTTCTCCAATTCTGCTGTGGAACTATTTGGATATTGCTTTTTGCTTGTCACTCTTCGTTCTGCACGACGCTTTTTTGTGACAATATCTCCTTCCTCATCCGCACTTCCAATAACATCATTCGGAGGCTTTTCATAGCCTTCTATCTTTTTCTTGCTGTCCTTCGGACTGTGCTCAGAGAATACCGTCCCTATTCCGTTGGGTGTGTGAAACTTTACTGCTGCATGTATAGTGGAGACTACTATACCCATCTTTTGCATGGCGGTCCTCCCTATCAATAAGTTGTAAGGAGAGTTGGACCCTACGATAGTAAACATGAGGGTTTCTATCCTTGCGATCCTGCCTTCTCCGATTGTTATTTCCAGCGGAACTTCCCCTAGGGGCCACGAGTGTTCGCCAGAAAACCCTACTAAAGGCCTCTTCGAATCGACCCTTTGAGACCTGACTGCCGACGGGAGCTTTCAAAAGCAATGTTCATATATGACTTCGCAAGGGCTTCCGCAGTCCATGTAGGCTCCCCTTATTTCTTGGCTAAAAATTAGGACTTTGATGACCACGGGATCGTTCGAAGGGATCCTGCCTGAGATAGGGGAAAACGTTACATCCTGTATCTTGTTTGCTTCCGACTCCGGTACCTTCCTTTTCGAAGTGGTTTCGTCTCTGTGTATCATTAGTATGGGGGCTTCGGTAGGGTTAGTATCCTTGGCCATTTGAGTGTCAGTCATCTTTTCTTTGCCTTTCTTGATTCCTTTTACCAGGTGTGCCAATTGCCCAGATCTTACGGCCTCTTCAATTTGTTTCTTTAATTCCCTGCAACTGTTCGTATCGTGACCATTGTCTTCGTGGAAGTGACAGTACTTGCTGGTATCCCTGTTTTTACCCTTACTTGTCATACGTGGAGGTGCTTCGAAAGCTTTGGCCGCCCTCTCTGTAGCAAGTATTTCTTTTGGAGACTTCGTTAGATTGCTCAACAAACCATGGTTGGGGCCTTTGTTGTACGGAGAGAACCTATCTCTGTTCTTGTTCTTGTTCTTGGACCCTTCCCATGTGGAATGCTTCGAAAACTTGTTGTTGCTATCCTTATCTATTGGAGCCCCATTAGTGGATACCTCTTTGGCTTCGATCCAAGTGTACGTCTTCTCGGTCAGGCCCTTGTAAGTTGTTGGAAGGTCGGTGGATAAGAATTCCACCAAACTCCGATTCCGAAGGCCATGTACGAAACCAGAAATACGCTGATCTTCGTGAAGACCCAAAATTTGCAAAGTCTCATCGGTGTACCTAGTAACGAAGGCCCTGGTGCTTTCATTTTCTTTTTGTTTGATGTTGTGCACCGTTAAATGAGTCCTTGTGAATTTCTTTTGCTGACTGAAGTGTGACCGGAACTTAGCCTTGAGATCATCAAGGTTGACAATGCTACCGGGTTTTTGCCCATTCCACCAAATACGAGCAGAATCCCGAAGGGTGTATGTAAACATGTGACAGGCCACCGGCATAACCCACTTTTGCATTTTGATAGCCCCTTCGAACAAGTGTAAGAAATTGTCCGGATCCCCTTTCCCATCATAAGTCCCGACATGTGAAGGCATTTTCAAACCATCAGGCAGTGGGTAATCTTCTATCCACCTAACGAAGGGTGTAGCTGAACCCATGGGGTCTGAATATAGACAATTATAAGGTGGTGCGTACATGGGGGCTGTATTGTATGGATTGCTGTTTGGGGGCATTCCCATAGGAGCTTGGCTTGGGTAGGACTGATAAGGTGTGCTCATGGCGAACGGGTAACTGTTTCCCATGGCGTATGGAGGGTACGCCATAGGGTGGCCGAAGGGCATGCTCCCATAGTTTTGAGGGAAGCTTGGGTTATTGGGCTGTCCATTTATAGGAGGATATAAATTTTGAGGATAAGACTGAGTTTGGAACGGGGGGTACATACCATTGGGAGGAAGATTTCCTCCCATATTGATCGTAGACGGATTGCCTTCTACGCCTGACGCGTGAGAAGGCTGCAGCGGAACCCCGGCTTCAGTTCTTCCAAGATGAGCGGCAAGCAATGGAGGTAAAGTCACCCCCCTTCCTTCCCTAAGCTGACTCCTACCGTTGGAGCCTTCTGCAACCGCCCCTTCTCGTCTTGTCGGAGCCCTCTCGGGGACCCCTTCGAAACCAACAGACCTTTTGCTTAGCCTTCGGCCAACTGGAGAACCAATCCTTAAGGCAGATAGGGTTGGTCCTTGGGTCGGAGGCCTAGGTTCCATCTCCATTTCCTCATCATACTCTTCACTCGAGTATTCCAACTCCTTTCGTACCTCAGCATTCCTGACTTGCCTGTTGCGAGCCCTTAAAAGGGTTTCTAACACTTCATGGTTGGCTTCGACAAAGGCTGGGCTAATGACAGGTTCTGGGTTGGCTGATGTCGAAGCATGATTGTTGGTTGTGATTTCTGGGTGAGAACGTGTCGTGAAAGTGGAGGCGGTTATTGGGGGAAGGTTGTTAGGGTCGTCGACTGGTATTGGTGTTAAGGTTGAGAAGCCCGGTGGGGGAGTATCTTCTCTTCCTTGATCCATGCCGGAATAATAGTGAAATTGGTTGGTAGGTTAAAAGCTCGGAATTAACGAGACCAATTGTAGCGGTCCCACGGATGGCGCCACTGATTGAACAAATATTCGTCAACCAAGCCTTCGATGGTGATCAAAGGAATAATGGGGTGTTGAGATTGAGCCAAGCTTGTTCTTAACCTGAAAATAAGAAATACAAAGACACTACGTTAAGTGATTGCGCAGGGGTTGGACCCTGCGAACCACCTCCGGCGTGAGAGTAAGTATGTGTAATGGTAATGTAGGTCGTATATTTAGAGAGTGAGGTTGACTCGAAATTACTTACATTGTTCTTGGCCCGACTATGCTATTTATAGGAGAGAAATAGGACATAGTGGGCGGTTGCACATAGTTCGGAGATCATGGGGGCGTCCCATGGAAAGTGGTAACCGCTAGGGCTTTGTAGCCCACGATCTCTGTTTTGGCGGGAAGCCAAAGGATAGAGGAGACGTGGGTTTGACCAGGTCTGGATGATCCTTCGTGTTAGTCCCTTCGTCAGGAATACCCCGAAGGGCTTAGGGCTTCGATTGGCGGATTCCCACATGGTAACCATTCGCAGGCGAATGGTTTTACGCCAATGAAACGTGTTAAGGAGATTAACCTGGGCCTCCGAAGGGAGGGCTTTCTACAGGCTCGAAGGGGAGTCCTTCGACCCGTTAGGAGGGTACATCATCACCCGCCCATTGGGCGGGCTTTGAAGTCTAGTGTATATATATATATATATATATATATATATATATATATATATATATATATATATATATATATATATATATATATATATATATATATATATATATATATATATATATATATATATATATATATATATATATATTTAAGAATATATATACTAAATGAATTTAAAATACCGGGTAAAATAATATTATAATTTTTGTAATATTGTAATGAGTATAAAAATATATTAGGACCATTGTTGGGAGTATCGGGGATATTGTTCATGCACGAAAATCGTGTACAAGCGTTTATAATTGTGAATGAAAAACAATGCAAACACATGCAAGACCTAAAATGAATATGATGACACTGACAATATGTAATAACTCTAGTCTATATTTTGTGCACCAAATGATGTTTCTTGGTTATGCGATTAAATTCTGAAAGTTTCTTGAAATTAATACTCGAAAAATCAAATTTTCGGAAAATAATGAATAGTAAAAACTACGATAATGAATAGTAACTTTTTCGGGAATGAATAGTAAAATTTTAAAGTTAAATTTTTGACCTGAAAATACGGTTTGTCACAGTCTCCACCCGTTAAAGGAATTCAGTCCCTGAATTCAGCTCGTTCGTTCTACAGACGTATGTTCTCGCTTTAAGTGATCTCAGGATTTCCTTGAGAATTCCAGCGAACCTTAACGATAGGAATTCGACTTTGTTGGCTTGGAACGTGATATGAAATGGGATTAGCTTTTCAAGACAAGGTTGAGTTAAAGGTAGTGAAATAGAGAGTGTAATGGACGAGGCTTGTCGTATTGCGGCGATAAAAGATAAAACATTCATTAGATAGAAATTCGTAATAGTACATGAAACTTATACGATAGAACTTAAAGTGAAACGCAAAAGAAATACAACCCTAAAGAGTTTAGGCTTCGATTTATTATTAAGGCAGGAGTTCTCTTCTTAAACATTGTCATTGTCTGTGATGTCGTTGATGTCCTGACGAGCTTCTCCTTCTCCTAGCGCGTACGCTCTTCAACGAGCTCTTCCTCCATTCTGGTTTCTCAGCTCTGGGCATTCACTCCTGAAGTGTCCAATTACTCCACACTCATGGCATGTTATAGTGACTTTCCGATCTATTACGAGAGTGGGTGCCTTGCAATCCTTGGCTTTGTGTCCGACCTTTTGGCAGTTCCTACATTGAGCGGGGGCAAGGTCTGTGGTGAAACCGACACTTATTGCACTTGGGTAAAGTCCCTGCATATCCTTTCTTTTCACTTGGTCCAGCAACGTAGGCCCTAACCACTTCCTTTTGTTTGTGTGGCGGCCGAACTTGATCATTTCCTTGGTTGTCATCCCTTTTCCTCTTGTTGTTGTAGTTGTTGTTGTTATCTTCTCGAGCATTCCTTGCTCGAATAAATTGGTCCATCAGACTGTGAGACATTCGAATTGTCTCTTCGAGAGTGTTGGGTTTTGATGAGGTAACATTTCCCTGGATACTGGGTGGAAGTCCCCAGATGTACCTTTCAATCCTCTTACGGGTAGTAGAAACCATTTCCGGGCAAAGAGTTACCAGTTCATGGTATCGCTTAGTATAAGATGCAATGTCAACTCCTTTCACAGCCAAGTTCCAAAATTCAATTTCCATCTTCTGAACCTCATTTCTCGGGCAGTATTCGGCTATCACCATTGTTGGGAATTAAATATTCAAGAAGATTAATATCGGGTTCTGCTCAAGAAATACTCTTAAGTATCATTCTACTGCTAGAGCATTTGATTCTGCTGCTAGCGTTAAACATTCTACTGCTGAATGATTCTGCTGCTGGTGAAGAACTTTCTACTGCTGAGTAGATAAGTATACAAAGATATTATGTGTATTAAAGTCAACAATACACGGTAGATAATATCTTTAGACAAAGTGTTCAGTAACAAGTTGTATATTCAGATACATGTTGTATCTTAGTTACTGACACACATAAGATAAGTTTGCATGTGTTCGACTTGTCTTATCAACTTTGTAAAGATCTTTCTTGTGCTATAAAAGAAAGATCTTAGACTTAGATATTGTGTGTGTGAAATTGTATGTGCTTAATTCATATGCTTAGAACAACTAAACTAGAACAATATCACAAGTCATAGAAACATTAAGATTCAAGGTTTTGTAACCCTAGTGATAGTGAAGATCACTTGTATTATCTTGAATAATATTGAATCGTTTGGTGATAACTTTCTTTGTTCATTGTTCTATAACAAACATCACTGTTCCATTTCCATAACCAAATTACCTTCTAAGTGTGGTTAAGTAGATTCCGCATACTTAATCATATTAACTCAATATATCATATACACACGTTACAAAGGTTTAACACCCTCTCAAGTGTATCGATCATACCTCTCAATTGGTATCAGAGCAAGGCTGATATAGTTGATTTAGAAGAAGAAGCTGAAGAAATGGACGTACACGATACTCAGGCTACAAATGTTGCTGCAAAGTTGCCCATGATCAAACAGAATGAGTTTGAGTTATGGAGGTTAAGAATTGAGCAATATTTTATGGTTCAAGATTATGCTCTTTGGGATATCATTATGTATGGTGATTCTTTTACACTAGGTTATACAAATGTTATTCTTGAAGGCAAAACCGATAGAAAAAGAAATACTGGACCAGTTACCGGTGATGAAAGGATACAGAAGAGAAATGATCAAAAAGCAAGAAATTTGCTGCTTATGACTATTCCTGGTGAACAGATGTTATCCTTTAGCAAGTATCCTGATGCAAAAACTCTTTTTGAAGAGATTTGTGCATGGTTTGGTGGTAATGAAACTACCAAGAAAACACAGAAGACATTGCTGAAACAACAATTTGAAAACTTTAGTTCAAATAGCAATGAATCACTTGATAAGCTGTTCTCTAGATTACATAAGCTTGTCAGTCAGTTAGCTGTGTTGGGTGTTGAGATAGCCAAGGAAGATCTCAACATGAAGTTTTTGAGAAGCCTACCTGATGAGTTCCATACTCATGTGGTTGTCTGGATGAACAAACCAGACATTGAAACCATGAAACTCAATGATTTGTACAACAACTTCAAAATTGTTGAACAAAGTCTAAAGAAGTCTGGAAACTATAGTACTAGTTCTGGGAATGTGGCACTCTTGTCATCTCCTAGTATTAGTAAGTCAGAAGAGGTAGATGAAGATGAAGGTGTTTCTACTGCTAACTATGGTGTTTCTACTGCTAGTTCACAAAAGAATGCTGCTGGACTTGGAGATCCAGCATTCTATGTATTCATGTCTAGTCAAACTAGTGGTTCTCCTCTAACTCATGAAGATCTTGATCAGTTGGATGATAATGATTTGGAAGAGATGGACATCAAATGGCAGGTTGCTTTACTTAGCATGAGGGCTAAGAAGTTCTGGCAGAGAACTGGTAAGCAGATTACCATTGATGGTAATGAAACTGCTGGGTTTGATAAGAAGAAAGTAGAGTGTTTCAACTGTCACAGGTTAGGACACTTTGCTAAAGAATGTAGAAACCCAAGGAAGCAGGATAATAGAAGCACATGGTATAGGCAAGAGAAGAAGAAGGAAGTCACAGTGGAAGAACCAAGGGCTATGCTAGCCATAGATGGTGTTAACTATGATTGGAGCTTCATGGCTGATGAGGAGGAAGCACCAAAAGAAGCTGCAATGGTGGCCACTGAGACTGCACTAATGGCCTTTTCTGATTCAAAGGTAAATTCCATAATTAAATGTACTGAATCATGCTCTGCTCTTAAAGCTTATGAAGATCTTAAAAAGAGATTTGATGATCAACTAGAACAGTTATATGATGCATTAGCTAATTTAGCTAATCATAAAAGAGGTCTAGTTGTTCTTGAAAAACAAATCTTGCATTTTCAAGGAAATGAATCTAGGTTTACTGATGACATGAATGCACTAAAAAGAAACATAGAATTCAAAGATGAGTGTATTACTAAACTGAATAAATCCTTAGCAGATCAGAAAAATAAAAGTGAAAATGTTAAGATAACAGTAGATGCTTTAGCTCATGCCTCAGAGGGAATTAATAAAATTTGGGAAGCTCAAGTAATCAATAAAGCTAAGTCTGGTTTAGGATACAAATCTGTTCCTCCACCATACAGAGGTGTTCCTTCACCTCCAGGTATTGACCTAGCACACATAGGATTTGCTGAGTTTCAAGAACCAATAATGGAATATGGTTCTAAGTCTACTGAGAGTCCTAAGGTAGAGAAAGTAAGTGAGAGTTTATCTAAAACTTCACTTTCTGAGGACAAGGTGTCCTCTGATAGGAAAGCAGATGCTATAGTTGTTGAGGAATGTATAACTGATAGTGATGATGAACAGGTTATGTCTAAACCTGAAGTAGTTAAGAAAGCAGGAACAAGGGTTCCTAAAGTGATCAAAAAGGATATTGTTAAGCCTAGAACCAACATTAAACATGTTAGGAAACCAGTTAGATATTGTGAACAATACAGAACCACCAACAAGCCTAAGGGCAACCAAAGGAATTGGAATGGCCTTAAGTCTCACCAACTAGGTGATGACTTTGACTTTTATAACAAAGCTTGTTTTGTATGTGGAGAATTTGATCATCTTGCAGCTTTCTGCAACCAAAGGGTATCTGGGTATACACACAATAGGGTGAATTACAAAAGGAAAACTCCTCAATTTCACTTTCACTCTAATTCTAAGAGAACAAAACCCAGAGCAGTTACAAAAGCAGTTTCTACTGCTAGACCATTCATGACTGTTAACCCAAGACCAACAGTTAAAAATGAAAAATCAACTTACAAAAATGCAATAAAAACTGTTAAAAGGCCCATTAAAACAAGAGCAGTGGTCCAAAAACAAGTTTGGAAACCAAAGGGAACAACTACAAAGCTAGCAGTTTCTACTGCTAAGCATGTAGTTCATACTACTGCTAGGGAAAACAGGGCAAATGTTGTTAAGGCCTCAGCATGTTGGATTCTTAAATCCAATGTTGCATCAACTGTTCTCAAGAGATTAAATTACATTGATGCAAGAGGCAGATCCAAGTCAGTAATGGCTTGGGTCCCCAAAGGAAACTAATACTCCTTATTACTGTGCAGGAACATTCAACTGATAAACAAGAGGATCAAGGATACTCAGATAGTGGATGTTCAAGGCACATGACAGGCAACAAGTCTTATCTCTCAGATTTTCAATCAATAGATGGAGGTTATGTTACCTTTGGAGGAGGTATTGGTGGTAAAATTTCCGGTAAAGGTATAATTAAAACTGGAAATTTAGATTTTGAAGATGTGTTCTATGTGCAAGAGCTTAAGTATAATCTTTTTAGTGTCTCACAAATGTGTGACAAAAAGAACAAATTTCTTTTCTGTGACACTGAATGTCTTGTGCTTTCTCCTGATTTTAAGATGCCTGATGAAAGTCAAGTACTTCTTAAAATTCCTAGAAAGGGCAATATGTACAGTGTTGATATGAAGAACATTGTTCCTAAAAAGGCTTTAACTTGTCTTATAGCAAAGGCCACATTGGATGAATCAATGAAATGGCATAGGAGGCTTGGTCACATTAACTTCAAAACCATAAATAAAATTGTTAAAAATGGTTTGGTAAGAGGTTTACCTCAAAAATGATTTGAAAATGACCAAACATGCATTGCTTGTCTTAAAGGCAAACAACACAAAGCCTCTTGTAAGCCCAAAATTTTTAACTCTATCAATCAATCATTGTTTATGCTTCACATGGATTTATTTTATCCTACTTCTGTTAGGAGCCTAAAGCATAAAAGTTATTGTCTAGTTATTACTGATGACTATAGTAGATTTACATGGGTTTTCTTTTTAGCCTCTAAGGATGAGACTTCTAGCATCCTTAAGACTTTCATTACAGAGATAGAAAACCTAGTAAGCAAAAGAGTAAAAGTCATTAGATGTGATAATGGGACAGAATTCAAAAATAGAGTTATAGATGATTTTTGCAAAGAAAAAGGTATTAGGAGAGAATTTAGTGTTGCTAGAACTCCACAACAGAATGGTGTTGCTGAAAGGAGAAATAGAACACTCATAGAAGCTGCTAGAACCATGTTAGCCGACTCTAAGTTGCCTATCACTTTTTGGGCAGAAGCAGTCAACACTGCTTGCTATGTTCAAAACAGGGTTTTGGTTGTCAAATCTCACAATAAGACATCATATGAGCTTTTTAGAGGTAGAACTCCTGCAATAGGATTTCTTAGACCTTTTGGATGTCATGTGACAATTTTAAATACCTTAGACCATCTTGGAAAGTTTGATGGCAAAGCAGATGAAGGATTCTTAGTTAGATATTCTCTCAATAGAAAAGCTTTTAGAGTATACAACTTGAGAACTAGAAGAGTAGAAGAAAACCTGCATGTGAAATTTTTAGAGAATAAATCCAATGTAGCAGGTCAAGGTCCTAATTGGCTATTTGATCTTGAGACACTAACCCATTCTATGAATTATGTGCCTGTTGTCGCAGAAACTAATGATTTTTCAGGTTCACAAACAACAAATGAGGAAGGGTTAGACAAGGAGATAAATCAAGATCATGTATGGATGCCAATAAGTACCAGTGTGGCTTCAACTTCAACAAATGATGAATCTTCTTCTGGTAAAGCTAAAGAAGATGTTGAAGATGAACCCAAGGAAGATGGAACAAAGGAACAACAAAATGTTTTTACTGATGATAATACTGCTGAGACAGAGCATTCTACTGCTAGGCTAAATTTTTCTGCTACTAGGCCAAATGATTCTACTGCTGGCCCTTCAGACTCAAATGAAGCAGATTTCTCAGATAAAGAGATGGATTTGAGCAATATCTTACCTACCTATCAAGCTCCTTCAACCCCATACACCAGGATTCACAAAGTCCACTCCCTAGAAAATGTGATTGGAGATGTACAATCAGGTGTGAAGATAAGACAACAACTGATGTCTTTAGATAAACAAGGGCTTCTTGATGCCCTTTATGCTTCAAAGCGGCATGAGTTTTCAAACTCTTGCTTGTTTGTATGTTTTCTCTCTCAGGCAGAACCAAAGAACATTCTTAAAGCCCTAGATAATTCAAGCTGGGTGGAAGCTATGCAAGAGGAGCTTCTTCAGTTTAAGATTCAGAAGGTTTGGATGCTAGTTGATTTACCTAAAGATGAAAAGGTAATTGGCACTAGATGGGTTTTCAAGAATAAAAGGGATGAAAGGGGCATAGTGATTAGGAATAAGGCTAGATTAGTAGCCCAAGGGTACACACAAGAAGAAGGTATAGACTATGATGAGGTTTTTGCTCCAGTAGCAAGACTTGAGGCAATTAGGCTTTTCTTAGCTTATGCTTCATTTATAGGCTTCACAGTTTATCAAATGGATGTCAAGAGTGCATTTTTATATGGTACTATTGAAGAAGAGGTGTATGTCTCACAACCTCCAGGGTTAATTGATCCTGACCATCCAGAAAAAGTGTACAGAGTAGTTAAGGCTCTTTATGGCCTTCATCAGGCACCTAGAGCATGGTATGAAACACTGGCTTCCTACTTAATTGAAAATGGATTTCAAAGAGGCAAGATTGATCAGACATTATTCATCAAGAAGCAGAAGAGTGATCTTTTGTTAGTTCAGGTGTATGTGGATGATATCATCTTTGGATCTACAAGGAAGGAGATGTGTTTGGAGTTTGAGAAGCTTATGCATGATAAGTTTCAGATGAGTTCCATGGGGGAACTTACATTCTTTTTGGTTTTGCAAGTTAAACAATCATGTGAAGGCATATTTATTAGTCAAGATAAATATGTTGCTGAGATACTAAGGAAGTTCAACTTTGCTGATTCAAAAATGGCAAGCATACCAATGGACTCTGAGAAGCCACTTCTTAAAGATTTAGATGGAGACAATGTAGATGTACACACTTACAGATCTATGATAGGTTCTTTGATGTATCTCACATCATCCATACCTGACATCATGTTCTCTGTTTGGGCTTGTGCAAGATTTCAAGTAACTCCAAAGGTTTCTCATTTAACAGCAGTCAAGAGGATTTTTAGATATCTCAAGGGTCAACCTAGGTTGGGTCTATGGTATTCAAGGGAGTCACCTTTTGACTTGGTAGCATTCTCAGATAGTGATTATGCTGGTGCTAGCTTGGACAGAAAGTCAACAACTGGAGGATGTCAATTCCTTGGATGTAAACTTATTTCATGGCAGTGTAAAAAGCAAACAATTGTGGCTACTTCAACAACTGAAGCTGTTGGGAATTATGATACGATTCAAGAGAAGACAAACTTAGGTCTGGTAATATATCAGAGTTAGGTCTGTTTGTGTATTAGGTCTGGTAATACAAAGTTAAGTCTGGTAGTCTGTATTAAGTCTGGTTGACTTATTATGTTAAGTCTGGTCGTGAAGTAAGGAAAGTCTGTTAGAGATAAGTTAGGAAAAGATACAAAACG
Source organism: Artemisia tridentata subsp. tridentata (assembly GCA_021014915.2). Lineage (NCBI taxonomy): Eukaryota > Viridiplantae > Streptophyta > Magnoliopsida > Asterales > Asteraceae > Artemisia > Artemisia tridentata. The sequence continues at coordinate 289,733,856 of CP139506.1, forward strand.
TGTAAGTATCTTTATAGAAGATTCGTGAATATCTTCTTAGTCGGTTAGCATTAGGGTTTCCTTGGTGTTATAAAAGGATCCCTAAGATTGTTAGTTTGGTGTGAGAGTTGTACGAGTTTCACTATTGTGATTAAAAGTAATATACGAAGTTAGTGTTATCTCTGTGTGTGTTCTTCATTGTTCTTGTTAAGTTTCCGCATTAACATTAACAATCGTTAAGGGTTTCTCACTTAGACTGGTTTGGATTTATCCCAACCATCTACTAGGTATTCAAGGCTACTTAGAGATCCACATAAAATTCGTGGACCAACAAGTGGTATCAGAGCGAGGCGAGAGACTCTGAGTTCGAAGAACACTTAACCTCAAAAACCTATTCTCACTCAATTCACCCTACACAATGTCTGAGACCGATAAGCCTATCAACACTGAAACCTTTTCAATCCATAACAGTGAGGATAAGAAATCAAATCATGAAGATGAAGGAAAACCTGAATCCAGTAACACCCAAACACAACAACAACCCATTCCCTCCACAACCACAATCTCAAACATAAAACTTCCATTACTGAAAAGAGAAGAATATGATATATGGGCCATGGAGATGAAACATTATCTGGAGTATATTGATAGTGATGTATGGAAGGTTATTCAAAGGGGAAATTCTAAGAAAAGAATTTCACAAGGGACTGATGGGCAGTTGAGAATAATGCCACCAGTATCTGCTGGGGAGATTAGGGCTGTGGAGAAGGAAAAGAAGGCCAGAACCTTGCTTCTTATGGCTATTCCTAAGGAGCATCTGCAAAGGTTTCATGGCATGGTTTATGCTAAAGAGATGTGGGAGGCTATCAAGAAACGATTTGGAGGCAATGCAAACTCCAAGAAGATGCAAAAGGCTGTTCTTAAACAGCAATTTGAGACATTCAGTGTTTCAAAAACTGAAGGATTGGAGAAGGGCTATGACAGATTTCAACATCTGTTAACACAACTGGAAGTTCATGGTGCAGCAGTTTCGAATGAGGATGCAAACCACAAGTTCCTTAGATCTTTACCATCAGAATGAGGTAATGTATCTGTGGCGATGAGGATAAAGGAGGAAGTAGATTCAATGACACCTGATGACCTTTACAATAATCTTAGGGTGTTTGAAAGGGACATCAGTAACAACTCTCAGGCATCTACCAGTTCATCAAATGTTGCTTTTATGTCACAAAACAAAAGCAGTACTTACAAGGTTAAATCTGGTAATGTTAGGTCTGGTATCTACGAAACTCCTTCAAATGAAAGATCTGCTTCAAACTTTACTGATGAGGTGATCCATTCTTTCTTTGCCAACCAAACGAAAGATGAAAGCTTTATTAGTGAAGATTTAGAACAGATTAATGATGCTGAAGTTGAGGAGATGGACATAAAGTGGCACATTGCCATGGTTGCTTTAAGGGTCAAACGATTTCAGAAGCAATATGGAAGAACCATCAACTTCAACAACAAATCACTAGTGGGATACACAAAGAGGACAGTTGAATGCTACAACTGTCACAAGCATGGACATTTTTCAAGAGATTGTCCAGAGAAGAAGCCTGCTGATGGGAAAAGAGATGAAGATGGGAAGATGGAAAAGAATCAGATGAGCTTGCTGACAATGGAAGCTGGAGGAGTCAACTGGGGTGAGCATCCAAGAGTGAATGAGGAGTCTGATCATGCTCTCATGGCCATTGGTAATGAGGTATCATTATGCTCTAAATTATGCACTGATTCATATAATCATATTAAGGCTTTGTGTGATGAGCAGTTAGGACAAATAGGTGACCTAGAAGTAAATCTTTTAGCACATAAAAATGTTGTAAAAACACTAGAGGCACAAAAGGTCACCCTTCAAAACCAACATGCTTCTTTAAATGAAAAACTATACTTTCAAGCTAATAAAATATATGAACAAGATGAGAAGCTTAAAAGGTATAGACAAATGGGCCTTAGAATTCAAAAGGAGAGGGATGAGTTGAGAAAACGGGTAGATCAGTGGAACAATTCAAATAATAACCTGTTCAAATGTTGGGATTCTCAAATAAAGTCAAATAAAAAATGTGGCTTAGGATATGAGGAAGATGAGAAAAAGGCAATCCTTAAGTCTAGAGAAGATGATTATGTAGGCAAACCATTGTATAATAGGTTTGTTAAGACTGGTGACTTTAAGGGAGTACCACCACCATTGAGTGATGACTATACTCCTCTTGAAAAAGAAGAGTTGGATGATTCACTTTTTGTGTATGGTAAGAAAGGTCCTCAAACACCTGAGTCAATCACCTCAGAGGACAAAACCAGTAAGTATTCTTCTTGTCAATCCAATGAATCTGAAGGATCTATTGATGATTCCTCTGATCACTCTAAGTCTGAGTAAAAAAGTGAGGTAAAAGAGAATCCTGAACCTAAGGTTGTTAAGAAGTGTGAACCTGTTGTAACTGAACCTGTAGTGACTAAACCAAAGCCTGAGACAGTTAAACCTAGTTGTGCCCAGCACATAAAAACTCCTAGGGAATCTGTTAATTTTAATGAGTCACCTAGAAGCAATAGTGTTCACAGAGAAAGTAGGAGTAATTATACTTATGCTCCTAAAAGATGTTTTGTGTGTGGAAGTTTGAGTCATTTAATAAGAGATTGTGACTTCCATGAAAAGAGAATGAAGAGAGAGGCTGAGCAAAAGAGAATGAATGCTAATATTGGTCATGGTTCAAATAAACCAGTTTGGAATAATGCTAGTAGAATTAATCATGCCAACCAGTTTGTTCCCAGACCTGTTCAACTTAATAACTCTACTCGACCTAACTCTTATGTTAATTCTAGTAGACAAAATTTTAGGTCTGGCTTTAGGAACTTTAATGTGAATAGGCAAAATGGTAATTTTATGAGGCCTAATGTGAATACTGGTTATGTTAATTCTGTGAGACCCAGACAACCATTTCAAAAGCCACAGGTGAATGCAAACAATCAAAGAAATCATTTTTACAAACCTCATTCACCTGTGAGGAGACCAGTTGAAAATCAAACAAATTCAAATGGGTGTTCTGCTGATAACCTCTCAGATTGCTGGGCTTGGAATCCATTTAAACATGAATATACCTATAAGTCCAAACATAGTTTTACTAGAGCAAGTTCATACAAAACCTTTAAGTATGTTGCTCCACAGAGAGGACTCAAGCCCACTCAGGCCTGGGTAGTTAAGAAAAACTGATTTCTCTTTCTTAACTTTGTATAGTTTGTATACTTGTTTGTTTTAAGTTTTGCTGTTCTTCATAGTTTTTCTTATTTTCAGTAGTTATTTTGTTTCCAACTTTCCATAGTACGTTTGTTTTTGGTATATTGTGCATAACTTTGTTTTGCAGTTTTTGATTTAAAGACTAAAGAACCTTGAAAGTTTTATTCATTATAAACAAAGTTACATACAAGGCAACCACCAACATAGCACATCAAAAGACAAAAGCCTAAACCCTATCAAGCTAAACACCAACACCTACATCTTCTTCTTCCCTTTGCCTTTATTCTTCACATCAGGCATGGTCTTCTTGGTCCCCTTCTCACCCATAAGGTCTCTGACCTTTGGACTGAGGAGTCCTAGAACCTGCTTGTTTGGTGTTGGACGAGGCACAACCTTGGTGTTCTTGGATTTCACAGTCTTGGAGGTCTCTGGTTCATAATCAATAGAAGAATCCTCTGAAGAAGTTATCTCTTCTGAAGTCTCCTCTGTTTCATCCTCTGAAGAAGAGTCCTCTGGCTCTTTCTCAGTGTGATCATATGCTGCTAACCAATGTTTCAGCATTGTCTCCCTTGCTGTTTTGTTTTTTGTTATTGAGGAGAAACCTGATGGAAAATAACCACCCCATCCTCCTGATGATGAATCAGAAGATGAGCCGTTTGGATCCCAAGATGAATCGGATGAAATCTCTATGATTTCTGAGTGGGAAGGATCCATTATACTAATAAAGTTTTTCTTTTGTTGTGTGATGGTTTTGTGATAATACAATGGGTGGTTTTATAGGGAAAATCAAGGTTTAATGCTATTAAATGCTTGGTTGGTGTATGGGTTAATTCTTGCAGGCAAAGAATTATTAATTGTAATTTATGGAAAGTTGTCCGTGTTTATTATTTAGTTTACATATATTAACTTAAGTTTTATGTTAAAAAATAAAAAAAAAAAAAATGGAGGTTTACACTTAAGGGGAGGTAATGTACATTTAAGGGGAGGCAAATGTACAAGTTTTTAAAATCGGGTAATCTTAAGTGTTAAATCTGGTAGCTTATGTGCTGATCTTTTCTTGCAAATATTGGTTTTTGTCTCATTTTCCTGTTGTTGAACTAATTTTTGCAGAAAAGATTGGAATGATGATGATGTAAAGCCTTGCATTCGCTAAAATCAGAGTATAAGTCCACTCTTTTGGTTAGGTCTGGTAAGTTTATGATTCGGCCTGGTTGACTAATTTAAGTCGGGTAGTGTTAAATTTATGACCGTTAGATCTGGTCAGAGTAATAAAGATTTATCTAAAATATTACCGTTGCACTATTTTCGGTAAAAAGAGATATTTATGAAGTATATAAGGCTAAAATTTGATATATTGTATCTCCTTTTATTCTTTATTTACTTCCCATTTTAAATCATCTTTATTTTAGACTCACGACTCTGTTTATACGCAAATATTTTCAAACCCTACCCTTCCAATCAACCAGACCTAAATCATTAACTCATCCATGGCTAACTTCAAGTTTGTTGACAAGCATAATCAAGTTGGTTTCTTGAAGAAACCAGATCAAAGTGCAGGTTTCGAGGAGATTGTGGATTTCCTAAAAGGTTCTTACATTTGTTATTCATTACTTCATAATCCTACTATTTATCAGTCCCTTGTTAAGCAGTTCTGGAGGTCGGTTACCTCTGAGACTCTTGATGATGGGACACCATGTTTAAGGGCAATTATTGACAATAATGGTTTTACCATTACTGAAGCCTCCATTAGGGAAAGTCTCCAATTGGATGATGCTTTAGGAGAATTTGATTTGCCTGGTAATGATATTTTGGAGGGATTGGATAACATTGGGTACCCCACAGATGGAAGTTTTACCTTTTGGAAAAGTCATTTTACACCACAGTGGAGGTTTTTAGTACATCATTTACTTCAAAGCTTAAGTCCCAAGAGTGGTGGATGGGATCAATTTGGAAGCAGAATTGCTTCTGCATTGGTGTGTTTATCACTTGGAAGGAAATTTAATTTTTCAAAACTAATTTTTGAAGGAATGGTGAAAAATGCTAAGGACCCTAAATTTTTAATGTATCCACGATTTTTGCAAATGGTCTTGAACTATGAAACTAAGGATAAAGTGCCTTACATCAGTGTGGCCTTTACTCCAAAACTTTTTTCAAATATAAAAAGGGGCTTTCAAGGGGTGCATAGACCTTTGCTTGCTGCTATGCTTGGTACTAACAATGCAGGTACATCTGGAGCTGCACAAGTGCAACCTGATGAGGAACAAGCCCAAGCATCATTTAGGTCTGCTACACCTACACCTACCCGAACTCCATCATCTCAACCAGGTCCCTCACTATCTGCTGAAAGAATACCTACACCTATCCCACAATCGTCACCTTCACAACCAAATGTTCCAAGTCCTGCAAGGGAGGAGGCACATGCACCCATAACTGTGGAAAATCTTCTCATTATAGTTCCTCAACTGCAAAGGAAGATAGCCACTTTGGAAAAGTCTAATGAGGCACTCAGAAAAGCTTATGTGACTTTGGTGCAAAAAGTAAAGAAAATGGGAATGGCAATCAAGAAAAAAGGGTGTTCCTTTTGATGATGAGGAGGGAGAAGCTGAAAATTCTTCCAAACAGGGGAGGAATTTGGAACAAGAACAAGAAAATATTCTTCAAACACCAGTTCAAGAACCTCCAGTTCAGGAACCTGTCACCACCATCAGTCCAGAGACACTGGAAGTAGCAGAAACTTTGGCTCAATCCATGGGCAAGATTAAACAGAATAGGAAGAAAATAAGGTTAATTTTGTCTGTTGAGGAAGAGACTGCAAAGTATGGCACAGTGTCTGATGAAAAGTCTGGTAATGAACTTAATTCTGGTGAAGGAAAGTCTGGTTCTTTAGAGTCTGGTAATGAACTTAATTCTGGTAATGAAGAGCAACATTCTGCACAAAGAGAAGGAAAGCAGGTTGTGGATGAAACTTCAAAGCCAAAGAAGTCTAAGAGCAAAACAAGAGAAGAACTAGCATCTGAGGCTGAAATTGAGAGGATTAAGGCACAAGATATTGCTGAAGAAGAAAGACAAAAGAGGCTAGATGCAGTTTATGCAAGACAATTGGCTGAAGAATCTGATGAATTTACAAAGCTGCTCAATGTTGATGATGAAGTGAGAGCAAAATATGAGGAGCTTCTAGCTGTTAAAGGTTCAACTGCTGATGAACAAGCCAAACAGTTAGCTGACTTCATAAATGCAAGAGACAATGATGATACATTGGGTGGATTCTTAGAAAAGTTCAAGCTTCAGAAGAAATCAAAGATTCCCAAGAAGATGACTATTGCAGAAAAGAAACATGATATGAAGATGTATCTAAAGAATCAAATGCATCTATCTTTGGAACAACAGAAAGTTGTCTGCTGTGATGAAGGATGAAGTATATGAGCAGATATTGGATTTAATAAAACTGCAGTCATTAAGGGATGTAGCTTGAGGATGTTTGAAAGAATTTTCATAAGTTGTCAAGTGAGATTATTGGAACTTCTCACTTAGTGGAGGTGCATAGCACTAACACAACAAAAGGTTATCAGTCCACCTTGTCTTATCAACACAAGGACTGGCTAATCCTGAGCAAACGGCTACAGGTAAAGATAGCTCAAATCCGTTTATGGCTAACAATTTGCCAAAAATTGTATGGTATTCAACTCACCATATCTAAGATAAGTGAAGAGTTGGCTAGCCCACAAGGTTATGGCTTGTGGTAAAGGCTGTGGAAAACCATAAATGGTAATCAATTCACCATGATGAGGTGCTTTTCCATCAAAGAATTGGCTAGTCCAGAAGCAAACGGCTTTTGGTAAAGACTTAACAAATCCGTTGATAAGCTGATGATTTGCTAAAAATCATATGGTTATTAATGTACCATGGTCTGACACACCAAAACATTGGCTACTCCAGTGGTAATGGCTATTGGTAAAGAGATTTCAAATCCATTACATTTTCAATGATTCACCTCTCACAGATGGTAACACATCTGGAAGTGATGAGAATAGTATGAAACTTAAATGAATTTGATGTACATAGAGTCAATGTTGCTGCAAAGACCATATCAGAAGAGCTTATCAAGATTCAAGCTACTAGAAAGGTTCAAGACCTAAAGACAATTCAAGATGTTCAAGTTTCAATCCTCAGAAAGCTAAATCAGAAGAACTGGAAGTTCATGGAGCATGAAGATCAAGTTAGGGGAGGATTGTTGGGAATTATGATACGATTCAAGAGAAGACAAACTTAGGTCTGGTAATATATCAGAGTTAGGTCTGTTTGTGTATTAGGTCTGGTAATACAAAGTTAAGTCTGGTAGTCTGTATTAAGTCTGGTTGACTTATTATGTTAAGTCTGGTCGTGAAGTAAGGAAAGTCTGTTAGAGATAAGTTAGGAAAAGATACAAAACGTGTAAGTATCTTTATAGAAGATTCGTGAATATCTTCTTAGTCGATTAGCATTAGGGTTTCCTTGGTGTTATAAAAGGATCCCTAAGATTGTTAGTTTGGTGTGAGAGTTGTACGAGTTTCACTATTGTGATTAAAAGTAATATACGAAGTTAGTGTTATCTCTGTGTGTGTTCTTCATTGTTCTTGTTAAGTTTCCGCATTAACATTAACAATCGTTAAGGGTTTCTCACTTAGACTTGTTTGGATTTATCCCAACCATCTACTAGGTATTCAAGGCTACTTAGTGATCCACATACAATTCGTGGACCAACAGAAGCTGAATATGTAGCTGCTGCAAGTTGCTGTGGTCAAGTCCTATGGCTTCAAAACCAACTTCTTGACTATGGGTACAATTTCATGAACACTGTCATTCATATTGATAATAGTAGTACTATTTGCATAATTAAAAACCCAGTGCAACATTCTAAAACAAAACACATTGAAATAAGACATCATTTTATTAGAGATTGCAATGAGAAAAAGTTGATTCAAGTTTTCAAAATTGATTCTGAACACAACTTTGCAGATCTTCTCACTAAAGCTTTTGATGTTGGAAGGTTTCAATACTTGGTAGCAAGTATTGGAATGCTTAATCCTCAATGATTTAAATCTTTGTGGTTTTTGTATATAAATTTTTGATTGTGCTGCTGGATTTATAAAATACTACTGTTAGTAAAAAGTTTGTGCTGCTGGTACAAATTTTTGTTTGTTAAGTTCATATTTGTTAGTCATATCTATGATACTGCTATAAGACATATGCTTTGCATTTTGTTTCTTGGTTTTGGACTAACATTTTTAGGTATGAACATTGAACAAAAAGGAAGTTTCAAGTGAAATGGAAGCAGCAGAATGATGATATCAGTTGCTGACATAATAGGTTTATGATGGACTGAGTTTGGGAATTCATTAACAAAGGTTAACACCTAAGTTAATTGATTCTTTAAAACTTCTTTCTTGAAACCTAGTTATCATGTTTCACATTGACTTGATGGCTCAGTTGATCAGATAGTAACTGACTCAACTCACTTTCTATCATTTTATACTTTTAAGTATAATGAGCAAGTCTAAGGACATCTGATAGAAAGAACAGCTAGTAAAAGTGAATCTAACACTTCTGTTAGAGGCAACAATTGCTATGAGCTGGAAACCCTGTCAAGAAAGCCTTTTGAATAGGTTTATCTTTACACAGGCAGTTATTTATAACTGAAAAATGTTGGTTCTCACGCAACTAGAGGTTGCTTTAAATCTAATTCTTGATTAAGTGTCTGTTACACACTTAATCTCTTCAAAATGGTTGAAAGCAGTATGATTTTTCTATAATAAAATCATGAACATACTGCTATGTCAAAAGTTTCTTAAAAAGGATTTTCAAAGGGACTCAGCAAAACCATCCATTGATGGATAATGAGTCAATGCCCCATAATCACCTCTCATAGGAGTTAACACACCTAGAAGTGATGAGGGCAGAAACATAAACTCTTAAGGAATTGATGGCCAACATTTACACTATTGTCTGAAAACATGTTCTCAGGGGAGGATTGGTAGATCAGATAATGCTGAAATGATGGTGAGAGATCTTCCAAACAGGGGAGGAAAACACTCACAGGGGAGAAAATATTTTGGTACATGGTGAGAAATCTTCCAAGCTCAGGATAGATAATATAATCAGGGTAGGAAGATTAACCAATAAGGGAAGGAAGTATGCTTAGAATTCAGGGGAGGAAAATGATCCATAGCAGATCAAGTTCAATCAGAAAAGACAAGAGCATACAAGATGATGAAGTTAGCTTTTTGAGAAGCTAAACTGGGAATAAGCTGTTTCAGCTGATGGATACAAGGAATAAGCTCTTCAAATGAAGATTCTGGAGTATTATATATATTCAGAAGGGATGAAGCATTCAAATGGAGAAAGTTCTATCTAGGTCATGCTAAGAGTAGATTAGCATCCAAGATACACAGCACCATTGCCTCTTATAATTCCTCCATCCAAGGAAATTGCACCATCTTTTATTCAAGGTATTGTTTGTTTTCAATTCAAAGAAAGATGATGTTATTGCTGAAAAAGATTCACAGAAAGCAGATGAGTTAGACAGAAAGATAGTTAATCTTGAAGAACAAAGAAAAGCTCAGATCAAGAATCTGACTATGAAATGTTTGCTAGATCCTCACAATCATGATTTAATTCAGAAGAAACATGTTGAAAAGGATTCACATGTTTAGGGGAGGATTGTTGGGAATTAAATATTCAAGAAGATTAATATCGGGTTCTGCTCAAGAAATACTCTTAAGTATCATTCTACTGCTAGAGCATTTGATTCTGCTGCTGGTGAAGAACTTTCTACTGCTGAGTAGATAAGTATACAAAGATATTATGTGTATTAAAGTCAACAACATGTTGACATAAATAATGCCAAAAAACATTATTCATATCTCTATGTTTTAATGATCACAAAATATAAACTCATTAAACATAAACTTATCAAATAAACAAGTATTTAGTTGTAAATATTCATTTCTACAACTTAATCACTTAAGGTATGAATAAACAAGTGCTTAATGCATTATATGATCAAAGGAACATTTTCTTAATAACTAGATTTTTTTTTAAAACATCAAAAACATTTTATATATTTTTGAAAAACATTTTTGGTATTAAATAAAAATGTTTAATCCTTTATAAAAATATGAATTCAAATTTTTAACTAAAATCAGTTAAAATGTTCCAGAAAAATCTTCCCCACAAAAGGACAAAACTGGCTAACGTTCAGCAAGGGCGGCCCCCTTAATTTTACTAGGCGGCCCCCTTAAAATTAAGGGGACCACCCCCTATTTAAGGGGGCCGGCCATGCTCCAGTAGGCTCCAGCTGTCCAGATTTTTCTCCTATAAATACCAGCCTTCCCCTGGATTTTTACTCACCTTTTGCACACTGAAACTTTCTGTTTTAAATCACATTTCATATTTTCAAAAACCCTTTGATCATATAATCTTAAGCTTTGGTTTCTAAGTGATCCAAGCTTCCTTCATCCAAGTGCAAAAGAAGAATACTCCTTTAACAACTAGAGAAGAAGTATTGCAACTTAGATACCTAAGTTGTTTGTGTCATCATACATTTGTATATAAGTTGTGTATTGTTGTTAGATAGTTGTGTGCATAATTGTTTGGGATAGGTTAGTGTGTAAGTAGAGAAGTTGTGTTGTTAAGGTGTGTAAGTAGTGAAGGTGTGAAGAAGTAGAAGTGTACATAGGTTGTGCTTAGTTGTGAAGTGTCGTGAAGAAGTCGTGAAGAAGTCGTGAAGAAGTTGTGAAGAAGTCGTGAAGAAGTCGTGAAGAAGAAGGTGTGATTAAGTCGTGTTTAAGTTGTGAGATTGGTTCTATCTACGATTAGAACTCGACATCTAGCTTTGTGTCGTTAAGCCGGTGTAAGCTAAAGTTGTGTAAGGTTTTCTCCGCCATAAGGGAGCTTGTTGACATAGTGAAGAAAACTCTCGAGTTAGGTGCTCGGGGAGTGGAGTAGGGCAAGGAAGGTGTCCTTGTAGCCGAACCACTATAAATCTCTTGTCTCTCGGTTAGATCTTTCCATCTCTAACCTTCATTTCATTTTATTACCTTACTTGCATTACTTATTTATATTTACTTATATACATATTGTTCATATTGTTCAAGGAGTTGAGATCACATAAATTCGAATCTAAGTTTTAAAAAGTAAACAAAGTTTTCACAATAAAATTTAAAAGGACATAAAACTATTCAACCCCCCTTCTAGTTTTCCACAATTGGTATCAAGAGCCACGTCAAACAAGATTTTTAAAATTAACTGTATTTTAAAACTTGAAACGATCTATGGAATCTTTAAAATATTTAGAAGGGCAATCTATGCAAAGACCACCACTATTTGAAAGTGATGGTTTTTTTTATTGGAAAAATAGATTCGAAACTTATGTGAAATCAAAGGATCTTGATCTTTGGCATGTTATTACCTATGGTGATTTTCCCCCTATTCAATATAATATCCTAACTAAAATAGATGAAATTGTACCTTTTGAAAAACAAAATGATGATTTAAAAAAGAAACTAGCAAAAAATAATGAAGCTAAAATGGTAATTTATAATGCGTTACCACGCAAAGAATATGAAAGAATTTTTATGTGTCAAACCGCAAAAGAGATTTGGGATTCTTTACTAATCACTCACCAAGGTAATAGTCAAGTCAAAGATAATAAAATAGATCTTCTTGTTCAACAATATGAACAATTTACAATTCCTGAAGAGGAATCTATTGATAATGCATTTGCTAAATTTAACACAATCATCACAAGTTTAAAAGCACTTGATGAGACTTTTTCTAGCAAAAATTGTGTAAGGAAATTTCTTAGGGCATTACATCCAAAATGGCGCGCGAAGGTCACGGCGATTGAAGAGTCAAAGAACTTGATGACGTTATCACTTGATGAGCTTATTGGCAACTTGAAGGTTCATGAAGAAATTATAAAGAGGGACTCGGAAACGGTCAAGAGCAAGAAAGATCAAATCAAGTCTCTCGCGCTAAAAGCCAAAAAGGAACTTAGTGATGACGATGATTCAAGTGATTCTTAAAGAGACGAGGAAGATTCACGAGACAACCGCGAGATGAAAGAAGATCGCTTCAAAGAAATAGAAATGATAACTACGGGAAAAGAAAGTGCTTTAGATGTGGAAGCCAAAACCATCTCATTGGCGAATGTCCAAAGCCACCGGGTTATGATTACGAAAGCGCATTTGTTAGTGGAACATGGAGCGATAGCGACAAAGATGAAGCGGACAAAGCAAAAGACGAAAAGTGCCTTGTAGCTCAAGCCACCGATGAAATATGTCTTGGAATAAATTTGGAGCCCGACGAATGGATTAAGGATAGTGGATGCTCGAAGCACATGACGGGAAACCGGAAGCTATTCTCCTCCTACAAGGCATACAACGGAGGTAATGTTATTTTCGGTAGTGATTTTCGTGGAAAAATCATTGGCAAAGGTACGATCTCTCAAGACTCCCTAACTATTGAAAATGTTGAGCATGTAGATAACTTAACATATAACTTGCTTAGTATAGGAAAAATATGCGATAATAAGTGTAGGGTTACTTTTACAAGTAAAGATAGCGAAATAGTTAAGGACGGAAAGGTCATAGGTAGAGGAGTTAGGAAAGGTGGCGTATATGTTATGAAACTAGGAAATAAACCGGAAGATAAAATATGTCTAGCAACCTTAGATGAAAACTCTACATTATGGCATAGAAGATTAGGTCACGCAAATATGCAACAAATACAATCCCTAGCCTCTAAAGAATTAGTTAGAAACTTGCCTAACCTAAGATATGACCAACACTTTTGCGATGCATGTAAAATAGGAAAACAAGCACATGCTAGTCACAAAGCTAAAAACATAGTCTCCACTACTAGATGCCTAGAATTATTACACATGGACCTTTTTGGTCCATCCGCTGTGCGGAGTTACGGAGGTAATCGTTATACCTTAGTAATTGTAGATGACTATTCACGATACACGTGGACTAGATTTTTAAGTGATAAAACCGAAGCCTTTAATAAGTTTGAAATATTTAGTAAAATGATTCAAAATAAATTAGGATGTTCTATAGTATCAATTAGGACGGACCATGGTCGGGAATTTGATAACGAAGTGCAATTCGGAAAATATTGTGATTTAAATGGGATATCTCACAATTTCTCCGCTCCTCGCACTCCACAATCAAATGGGGTAGTAGAAAGAAAGAATCGAACCTTACAAGAAATGAGTAGAACAATGCTAAATGAACAATCTATCCCACAAAAATTTTGGTGTCACGCTGTAGATACATCGACATATATAATAAATAGAGTCTCAATTAGGCGAATTTTAGGAAAAACCCCATATGAGTTATTAAGAGGTAGAAAACCTAATCTAAATTACTTTAGGGTATTCGGGAGCAAATGTTTTGTTCTCAATACAAAAGATTACCTTACTAAGTTTGATCCTAAGTCGTACGAAGGAATCTTTCTAGGGTATTCACAAAATAGTGATGCGTGGTTTTGTAACCTTACAACAGGTTTTACCTCTCGAGGGATCTCAAGAGGCTTACAACCCCACCAGGCAGTGTACCTGACCGATGTAGTATAGTGTAGTGGTAAGTACGGGGGATTGATCGTTCTCCACAGGGAATAGTGTTCGTTAGGTGTGAAAGACTACTCTAATTAGGTCTAAGGGTTGAGGAAGATTCTTTTTATGTTTTTATATTTTTATGAAAGCAAGTAAAATCTCGGTTTTGAAAGAGTGGGCGGAATTAGTTGCTAGTCAACTAACCCAAGAATACTACGGATGCAAATAAAATAAAATAACAAAAATGAAAATGTGGTGAGAAACTTATGTGTAGAGAAATGTGTTTACTTAGATTTCCTTACTCCCTAACTATCTTTTACCGGTTAATTAGTGTGTATTAGTCGCGTGGATGACGGGTGTATTCCTTAATACCATTCGTGGGGTGGCGTACTTACTTCCCCAACTCTACAAGCTCCTACTTCACTCCTATGTCGAGCCGGCTAGGAAGCTCCTAACATGGGATCACTAGAATTCGCTTGTGCATTAAATACAACCATAAAAACCTTTAGTACGCATTTGGTTCATGTTTCTTAAGACGTTCAAGCAAGTTACCGAATAGGAAGTTAGCCAGTTTTCTTAAGCCTAACATAGATAAACAATCATCCAATACAACTAATAACACACTAACAACCAATAATCAATAGCTAGGTTTCATTAGATCTAAGCAAACACAAGATAAATTTAGCCTAACATGTTAATCAAAAGACAAGAATAGGATAAAATCAAACAACACATAGACATATTGAATGATTAATTGATAACTTATCTTCAATGTAACATGGAAGATCTCAAGGCAAAAAGCCTTGAAAAAGAAGCTAAAATCGTCTTAGGGTTTTCTCCCAAAATTCCACACACTAAGCTCCCCTCTAATGACAAAAATTTAGAAAACTATATATAGATTTTTACATCTGATGGCGTCACCTTATGGAGTGTGACGCCGTCACCTCGCCGCTTCTAGGGTTCCCGGATGACCTTCTTGACGCCGTCCCTCTTTAGCTCTTCAAAAATCCATTCTGGCTTATCAAGGCTTGACGCCGTCGAACCTTGAACGTGACGCCGTCCCTCTTTGATTTAAGCCGTGACGCCCTTGATCAAGTTAAAGCGTGACGCCGTCAGAATTCACATGGTATTTTCACTGGCTTATCATGAGTAAATTTCACGTCCACTTTTTCTTGCCAAGGCATGACGCCGTCTGGGGTTAAATGTGACGCCGTCAAAGGTAACTTTCAGCCGATTTTTGAGACTTTGCCGTTTTCTTCACTTTTATGCTCCAAAAACGTCCAAAATGCCTCCTTTTCCAGATTTCTCCTCAAAAGTACCTAAAATGACAAAAGGAACGATTTAGGGCAATATTTGATCAAATAAATACGATTTAGGGCTTAAATGACCCCTTAAAAGCGGTACACTTTTCGCTTCATCAAATACCCTTACACTTGAGATTTGCTTGTCCTCAAGCAAATGCGCTTTTATTCTAATCAAAATACAAGTTAGGGGTCATTTAATGCAAACATAAAAGTAATTACAACAAATAATCGTTCCACTTCAATCATAATAAGCACGGAGATTACAAACTAGCACCTCACAAGTAGTGTTTAGATACTCACATCTCTCAAGTGTCATCAAAATAAATCTCATAAATGAAAACGGATAATATCTCTCACTACCTGTCATAGCAAATAGATTACCATAGGCTTGGGAAAGGATCGAAAACCTCCTCCACTAGGCGTAAGCACCAAAGATAAACTATCAAAGAGGGCTTTTAAATGGGTTATAACATTAGGTGTAGGGAAAAGGAAAACACGGTTTGGTTGGATAAGGGATTTTTTTACTGGTGGCTAGTTAAAGATCTTGATCAATTACATGTACTATACAATGTTGCTAAGCCAAGACTAGACTCGATCTTAAGCTAGAAACGAAATAACAAAAACAAAAACATAAAACAAACATAAAATGAAACGGGATGGTAGTCCGTATGTTTTTTCTATTTTCTTTTTCTCATTTTTTTTTGTATTTTTCTTGATTTTTTTCGATTTTTTTTTTTTTTTTTTTTTTTTTTTTTTTTTTGCATACACTTTTGCCCTACCATCCAAAATAATACATCAAAGGGGCATTGCATCCCCCTTACACTTGAACTTTTACATAACTTTACAAATACTAATCTAATGACTCGAATTAAGATAATTGAAAAACTTGGAGTACTTTTAAAACATTTAGCACATATGGGGGTAATAATGTTGTTCTTCCCCATTACTCCATTACACTAGTACTTTACCCATGAGTCCCAATCGTCCCAAAACAATATGTACAAGGATATGACTCGACTTAGCAACCATGTAATCAACTAGATAATTAACTTGGGTTTAAACAAATGTTGTAACAATAATGCACTAAAAATGAGTGCATACAAGGTAGGCTAAGGCGATTTGGGTGTAAATTTTAGTGGGGTGTAACAAATTCTTCCTTTAAGTAAAATGCTTAAAGGTCGAAACGAAAAGATAGGCTCTGAGGGGTGTACTAGGGGTATCGTGTACTAAAAATGAGTACAACGCAAAGGGTGTGGGAGAATTACTTGACCAATGTAGCCAAAGTAATTATAACAAAAACACAGGTGTAAAACAATGGGTTAATCCTAATGCCTCTTATCATGTAGTAAATCTAACTACACGAATGTAGTCTCACTTGTGGCCTTGGAATGGTCCTAACGCAAGTTCTAGAATCTAAGTGCTACCGGTACACACATCATAGCATAAATGCTTTTCCTACCAATTCTAGGGGTGAACCTCACATATTTGGGGGTGGAAAATTTTTTAGTGGTACGGTTTTTGTGCTAGTCATATAACTCCTATCCGTGAGACGCTCATTGAGATCAAAGTTTCACTCCTAAGTGTTGTAAAAAATTTTAAATTTGGCACTAAAATTACCCTAACAGGTATTTATCTCAGTTTTATAACACATCTACCATTAAACAAACAAAAATCAAGTGCAATGGCATTCTCTAAAATCGTACTTTTACCCCCCCCCCCCCCCTTACACTTAAGATGAACATTGTCCCCAATGTTCAAATAACAAGATGTAAAAGTAAATAAGGTAAAAGAATGAAATCAAATACTCCCCTGATTCGCTCGGTGGATAATGAAATTACACGGTTAGATCTTCCTCCAAAGTAATGTAGAAGCTCCATGACTAATGCATCGCCACAAGCTTGATTCAAAACATTTCCTTGTCCAAAATAACCTGTTAAACCTGAGAAAACAAACACGAAAACCTGCATAACATCGGCGGGATAAAATCTATATATAAGGATATAATGCTTGTGGAATGATAATTTTGCAGATTCCTGGAGATTATAAGTTGGAGATTTTAATAAAAACTTTTTAAAAACAAAACTTTCAAAAATTTCTGAAAATTAAATCTGACGCCGTCAGGTTATAAACCCTGACGCCGTCAGAAATGACCTGACAAAAATTTTCATTTTAAGTTTCCGGAAAATTTCTGGAAAAACCTTTACCTTACTTCCTGGAAATCCTGCAAAACATCATTATGACTCGATACAAGCATTTGACTCAAACAAATACGAATATGTATGCTAATTTATTATTATTACGATTCATGTTCATTTGTGTTCTAATAAACCGATTTAGATTTCCCTTACACTTAACTTTTGCAAAATACCTTTATATGTAGTTAAGACGAAGTTAAAAACAACATAAAGCATTTTCACAAATTAGTTTTGAACATGAATCAATAAGAATAAAAATTAAACGCACATACGGAAACAAATAAAATCAAACAAACAAATAAATAAACACACAAAGCAAATAAAACAAATAAAGCTTGGGTTGCCTCCCAAGAAGCGCTTTTCTTTATTAACGAGTCTTGTAGCTAGACTCAAAGTCACATACATTACGTGACTCCATCATCGGTCACGGTTCCTAGGCCATTCTCCTTCCCGGTTTTATATTCCGGTCCTAATTTCAAACAATCCTTGTAGAAACCGAATATCCTTTCCATAACATAGTCTACTCCTTTACTTCTATCCTCATCATTCCTATAGTAGACCGCTTGCTTGAGCTCCTTCTCAACATTTGACAAGTGTTGGAATTGTTCTATCTTATATGGCATTTGGTAGCTTACTTCATCGGTCTCATCCTTAAATCTAACTATTCCTAAGGAAGGTTCATAAGTCATTCTAGAGACCTCAACAAATGGTTTTCCAAAAACCACTTGAGTCAAGGATGCATCGACTATTGGGCGGATATCTTCTACAATTACAAAGTCGGTGACATAGGTGAAGTTTCCTACATAAACCGGTAATCCCTTAACTCTTCCCGTGAAGTTACTCATCCAACCCTTGTCAGGGAACATCCTATACCCAAGTTGATTCTTCATTATCAAGTTGTAGTGGGCTCTAGTCATGATGTTTATGGGCGATCTAAGGTCGATGTAAGCTTTCCACACATGTAGATGTCCGATGTTGCATGGTATGTTGAGATTAGAAGGGTCGCCTATTTCTATGATTGGTCTACCTAGGAAGTATGGTGTCTCGGGGTCATCGAATAAGTTTGTATGATATGCGCGCTCTTCCTTAGTGGGTAGCCTATTGAAGTAGTCCTCATCATCATCTACTTCTTCAATCTCACTTGTCCTAACTTCCTTATCAACCTCGACTTTCTTATCCTCATCCTTAGGTTCACTATTATCCTCATTCCTATCAATTGGTTTAATAGTGACAATGTTGACAAAGTGGACGTGTTTGGATGAAGAGGGGTCTTTTACTTGGGGTCCGCTATTTGTGTTCCTAGCGTCCTTATGTGGAGGTGATAACACTTGGTTATGGAGAGCTTTCAACAAGTTGTCAATTTTATTGGTCATCTCCGTTTGTTGTTGATTGAATTCGGTCTAGAATCTAGCTATCCGAGCTTCTTGAGATGCCATAAATTGGGAAATCAATCCTTCAAAGTTATTGGTACTACCATTGCCGGAAGGATTGTTTGTTGAAAGTACGGTTCGAGTTGGAACCGCTTGATTGGAAACGATTAGGTGGGTTGGAAGAATTGGTTTGTTGCATGTTTTGGTTTTGTTTCCACCTAAGGTTCGGGTGATTTTTCCATGAGGGGTTGTATGTATCACCGTAATGGTTTGGCTCGGGTTTGAAAGTGTACCACTTGTCTCCCGCTCCGTCGGTACGCGAGGATGCGTAGTCCACAAAAGCTTGTTCGGGGAGTTCCATGCAATCACGAGTGTCGTGGGGACCACTACATAATTCACATGAAGAAGTGATTTTGTTCACTTGGCTTGAAGGTTTAGGAGCCTCGTAGGATTTCATGAGAAACTTGACTTGGTCTTCAAGTTCTATGATCCTACGGTCGGAAGTGCTTGAATTGTTCGAAGGCAAAGATATTGCCTTGACCGTTTTATTCAAATCACGGGGATCACTCCAACTTTCGTTGTCATAAAGAGCAAGATCCTCTAGGAGAGCCCATGATTGTTCCGCACTTAGATCACGTAGCTTGCCACCGGCCGATTGGTCGATGGTTTGCCTCGTGGAGAGATTGATATGGTCATAGAAGATTTGGACTTGGAGCCAAAGTTCTATGCCATGGTGAGGGACTTTTTGGAGTAAGTCCTTGAATCGAGTCCATGCCTCGTAGAGAGTTTCGCCTTGACGTTGTTGGAACATCAAGATATCATTCCTTAGCTTGGTAGTTCTTCCTGGTGGGAAAAACTGAGCAAGGAAACGAGTAGTGAGATCATCCCAAGAGGTAATGGACCCTGCGGGTTGACGTTCTAGCCACTGACTAGCTTGGTCCCGCAAAGAGAATTGGAAGAGACGCAATCGGGTCGTCTCTCGAGTGGCAACATCAAGGTCTATAGAATCAACGATTTTAAGAAAGTCCTTGAGATGTTGATTAGGATCTTCAGAACGAAATCCATGGAATGCGCATCCGCTTTGCACCAACCGGATGGTGTCGGATCGCAAGGGTGTGATATTGGCTCCTTGAGTGAGCTCAATGGTGTTTCGATAGCCATGGTGGCTAGGACGGGAATACTCTCCTAAAGTACGGGCTCTAGGAGGTGGTGGTGGTTGTTGTGGTGGTGGGTTGTGGGGGTTAAGGATATTACCATCTTCCATGATGTCGGATGGTAATGGTTACGAACAAAGAAACGAAGAAAATAGATAGACTAAAGAAAACCTAGAAAAATAAAATAAAAATCTCACTAGAAAGGAATCTAGTGAGTAGACCTAATAGAAATAAAAAATTCAACCTAAACAATAACTATTCCCCGGCAGCGGCGCCAAAAACTTGATGCGTGGTTTTGTAACCTTACAACAGGTTTTACCTCTCGAGGGATCTCAAGAGGCTTACAACCCCACCAGGCAGTGTACCTGACCGATGTAGTATAGTGTAGTGGTAAGTACGGGGGATTGATCGTTCTCCACAGGGAATAGTGTTCGTTAGGTGTGAAAGACTACTCTAATTAGGTCTAAGGGTTGAGGAAGATTCTTTTTATGTTTTTATATTTTTATGAAAGCAAGTAAAATCTCGGTTTTGAAAGAGTGGGCGGAATTAGTTGCTAGTCAACTAACCCAAGATTACTACGGATGCAAATAAAATAAAATAACAAAAATGAAAATGTGGTGAGAAACTTATGTGTAGAGAAATGTGTTTACTTAGATTTCCTTACTCCCTAACTATCTTTTACCGGTTAATTAGTGTGTATTAGTCACGTGGATGACGGGTGTATTCCTTAATACCATTCGTGGGGTGGCGTACTTACTTCCCCAACTCTACAAGCTCCTACTTCACTCCTATGTCGAGCCGGCTAGGAAGCTCCTAACATGGGATCACTAGAATTCGCTTGTGCATTAAATACAACCATAAAAACCTTTAGTACGCATTTGGTTCATGTTTCTTAAGACGTTCAAGCAAGTTACCGAATAGGAAGTTAGCCAGTTTTCTTAAGCCTAACATAGATAAACAATCATCCAATACAACTAATAACACACTAACAACCAATAATCAATAGCTAGGTTTCATTAGATCTAAGCAAACACAAGATAAATTTAGCCTAACATGTTAATCAAAAGACAAGAATAGGATAAAATCAAACAACACATAGACATATTGAATGATTAATTGATAACTTATCTTCAATGTAACATGGAAGATCTCAAGGCAAAAAGCCTTGAAAAAGAAGCTAAAATCGTCTTAGGGTTTTCTCCCAAAATTCCACACACTAAGCTCCCCTCTAATGACAAAAATTTAGAAAACTATATATAGATTTTTACATCTGACGGCGTCACCTTATGGAGTGTGACGCCGTCACCTCGCCGCTTCTAGGGTTCCCGGATGACCTTCTTGACGCCGTCCCTCTTTAGCTCTTCAAAAATCCATTCTGGCTTATCAAGGCTTGACGCCGTCGAACCTTGAACGTGACGCCGTCCCTCTTTGATTTAAGCCGTGACGCCCTTGATCAAGTTAAAGCGTGACGCCGTCAGAATTCACATGGTATTTTCACTGGCTTATCATGAGTAAATTTCACGTCCACTTTTTCTTGCCAAGGCATGACGCCGTCTGGGGTTAAATGTGACGCCGTCAAAGGTAACTTTCAGCCGATTTTTGAGACTTTGCCGTCTTCTTCACTTTTATGCTCCAAAAACGTCCAAAATGCCTCCTTTTCCAGATTTCTCCTCAAAAGTACCTAAAATGACAAAAGGAACGATTTAGGGCAATATTTGATCAAATAAATACGATTTAGGGCTTAAATGACCCCTTAAAAGCGGTACACTTTTCGCTTCATCAGGTATTCGCAAAATAGTAAAGCATACATAATACTTAATAAACACACTATGAAAGTAGAAGATTCCTTAAATGTAACATTTGATGAAACTCCACCACTACCTAAGACATTGCCCCTAGAAGATGATGACCTAGTTGAAGAAGAAGCGATTGAGGTTAGTAAAATTAAACCCTTAGGCAATGATAATGAAGATATAATATTAGGTGAAAACGAAATAGTAAATGTTAAGGAATCTAAATCACACCCGTTAGATAATATAATAGGAAACCTAAATCAAAGAACCCTTAGATCACAAGCTCAAGATAAAAATAACTTCTTTTGTTTCCTATCAACTATAGAACCTAAAAATATAAATGAGGCATTAAAAGATGAAAGTTGGGTTATGGCTATGCAAGAAGAACTAAATCAATTTAAGACTAATGACGTTTGGGAACTAGTCCCAAATCCCATGAACATGACCATCATAGGAACTAAGTGGGTTTATAGAAATAAGTTAGACGAGAATGGAATAGTTACTAGGAACAAAGCTAGGTTACTTGCCCAAGGATATAATCAACAAGAAGGAATAGATTATGACGAAACTTATGCCCCCGTAGCTAGATTAGAATCTATAAGAATACTACTTGCCTATGCATGCGCCCTAGATTTTAAGTTATTTCAAATGGACGTGAAAAGTGCATTCCTTAATGGTTTTATCAATGAGGAGGTATACGTGGCACAACCTCCAGGATTCATTGACTTCGCAAAACCTGATTATGTTTATAAACTCAAGAAAGCTTTATATGGACTCATACAAGCTCCCAAGGCTTGGTATGATCGATTAAAAGCATTTCTTATTAAACATGATTATTCCATGGGAATGGTAGATAACACTCTTTTCACGAAAAAGAAAAGCCCAAATCTCATCATTGTCCAAATATATGTCGATGACATTATATTCGGATCGACTTGTCAGGATATGTGTGATGAATTCGCCAAAATCATGCATGATGAGTTTGAGATGAGTATGATGGGTGAACTTAATTTCTTCCTAGGATTACAAATAAAACAATTAGAAGATGGAATATTTTTTAATCAATCTAAGCACATTAAGGAAATGCTTAAGAAATTTGGATTAGAAGACGCTAAGCCCATGAAGACACCGATGTCTACGGAAGTAAAACTCACAAGAGATGAAGAGGGTGAGTCCGTAGAAAACACTAAGTATAGAGGAATGATAGGTAGTTTACTATACTTAACGGCAAGTAGACCGGATATCATGTTTAGTGTCTGCCTTTGTGCTCGCTTTCAAGAGGATCCCAAAACCTCTCACCTAGAAGAGGTTAAGCGTATCTTCCGATACATTAAAGGCACTATACACTTAGGATTATGGTATCCTAAGGGATCCGGCATAGAAACCATCATCTATGCGGATTCGGATCATGCGGGAGACTACGTAGATAGAAAAAGCACTAGCGGAATTTACATGTTAATGGGATGTTGTCTAACATCTTGGTTCTCGAAGAAGCAAACCACTCTTGCTATTTCTGCCACAGAAGCCAAATATGTAAGCGCTGGAAAGGCATGTCAACAAGCACTATGGATGAAACAAGCTCTCGTAGATTATGGCATTAGGTTAGATGATGTCCCAATTATGTGTGATAACAAAGGTGCTATAGATTTAAGTAAGAATCCCGTTCAACACTCTAGGACTAAACATATAGAAATACGCCACCACTTCCTCCGCGATAACGTTCAAAAAGGAAACATATCTATAGAAAAGGTTGCATCGGAAGATAACTTAGCAGACATATTCACTAAGCCCCTTAAGCGTGAACTCTTTAACCACTTACGTTTAGGCCTAGGAATGATGGAACAAATTGACTGAATTTTCTGCATTTTTGGTACATTATTTTTTTTCTTTCCAGATGGGCAGACCCTTTAATGTTATAAAGGAGGTCCCCTTAATTATTAAGGGGACCGGCTTGTCATTAAGGGGACCGGCCATTTGTCTGTAACATTTTTTTTCTGTTTCCTCCCATCTGAGTCTAGGAATCTGTTTTGCACAAAATAAAAGATTGGGAAATTTCTTTGCATAAACATATTTATAAACAAAACCCAATCTATTTTCTACAAATCATTCTCACATCTAGGAAAACACATGAAAACCATTTTTCTTACATTGTTGAATAATGCTAAAAACATTTTTTTTCATGCATAAAGATCTCACATGAATTGTCAAAGTATATAATCTAATATATACATCTTTGATATTCATATATTGAGCAAAATCAAATCAAGGAGACCTTGGATTGTTTCTTAGGAAATTTTTGCATTTAGGAGTCGAAACAATCACATCTCCACATTTGTTGCATATAGGCACACACTAGAACAAGCTTATTAATCACATCCTCACAATTGTTCCATCACCTATTCCTAATTAGTTTCTAGTGCCTTTGCTTCATTACCCTTGCCTTAGATGATTAGGTTCCTTAATTCTCTAAATTGCTATATATTAATTATTGTTTGCTTATTTATTTATCTTATATGCCATGCATGCTTAATATGTTTCTCTATTGCCTCAAAGAGTGGGACTTGCCTAAAACCAGAAGCTCAAAACATAACCATCCTCACCTATTTCTACAGAAAAACCCATTTCTGGAACCCAGAAAAGTACCAGATGGGCGGCCCCCTTAATTCATAAGGCGGCCCCCTTAATTATTAAGGGGACCGCCCATAATTAAGGGGACCGGCCATCTGCTGGATGGGTTCACAGAATCTTTTTCTGCTTTTTAGCCCATTTGATCCTATACTTCCCCAAATTCACAAACACATTTTGTCCTAATCACCCAACAAGCCTATCCATTCCTAAACCACACAAATTCTCCACTATAAATAACCCCATATCCCACCACATTCAATCATCCCATCATGTCTTCTCCCATCAACCCAAAACCAAAAACCTCAAAGCTAGCAAGGATGACCTTAAAACCCGGGTGGAAAAGAAAACCTCACCCTCACCACAAGCCCATCACAAATGGTGCAACTAGACAACCAACACCTCCATCATCATTCATCCCCAACTACTCTCCAAGATCACAACCTCATTCCATTGAACCATTCCACAAACCCTATCATTTTGGCCAAACATCCACATTCATTCCAAACTACTCCCCTAAACATCAAACCAACTTCAATGGAATCCTTGAAAACCCTCATCACCTTGGTCAAACATCAAACTTTTCACCCCAATACCATCCATTTCCACCAAATAACCAAATCCTCATTCATGAAAGGCAAAAGCTTCATGAAGAGATTAACCAAATCCATGATCTTAGTGATCTCCTTGCTATGCACCTCACACAACGCAACAAGGGACAACCTCCATCCTCACCTTACTCAAATTGCCTACCCCACTCTCTTAACTTGGATCAAGTTACAAACCACACCCACTATTGCCCTTGTTGCATCTTCCTTCAAAAACAAATCCTCCACTTAAGTGAAGATATTTCTTGGATCGAATATCTACTCACTCGTCCTCATCCCATTCCTCCACTACAACGATATAACATCAATGGATCCGCTCCATTTCCCTCACCATCACATAACTAAAACCCATCCACATGCCTTACGCCTCAAAATAAAATCTCTCACCCTTTTGTGTCGCAAGCAAGTCCAATCGCTCTCTTTGGCAATATGAGGACCATTAGTGTTTCTTGTTATGTTGTAATCATTATGTTTCAAGTATTTTATGTAATGTAATGATGATTCATATGTTATATATGATCATCTTGAATGCATAAATAAATTTGATTGGTTGTTCTAAATATTTTTGCTATGTATATGTATCTTGTGTCTCCTAACTTGTTTTTGCAGCCAAGATTTCCATAGCTCGTCTCCTTGGTGCCCTCGAACAAGGGGGAGTAAACATCAAGGGGGAGTTCTCGTCCCGACAAATTTAGTTTCTAAAACTTGTCGGCATAACCTTTTTGATTCTACAAAAAGGGGGAGAAGTGAATATAAACTCACTAAATACTTGTCCAAAAATAAATTTTTGGATTTAATAAGTTTAAGTTTTGTAATCATCAAAAAGGGGGAGATTGTTGACATAAATAATGCCTAAAAACATTATTCATATCTCTATGTTTTAATGATCACAAAATATAAACTCATTAAACATAAACTTATCAAATAAACAAGTATTTAGTTGTAAATATTCATTTCTACAACTTAATCACTTAAGGTATGAATAAACAAGTGCTTAATGCATTATATGATCAAAGGAACATTTTCTTAATAACTAGATTTTTTTTAAAACATCAAAAACATTTTATATATTTTTGAAAAACATTTTTGGTATTAAATAAAAATGTTTAATCCTTTATAAAAATATGAATTCAAATTTTAACTAAAATCAGTTAAAATGTTCCAGAAAAATCTTCCCCACAAAAGGACAAAACTGGCCAACGTTCATCAAGGGCGGCCCCCTTAATTTTACTAGGCGGCCCCCTTAAAATTAAGGGGACCGCCCCCTATTTAAGGGGGCCGGCCATGCTCCAGTAGGCTCCAGCTGTCCAGATTTTTCTCCTATAAATACCAGCCTTCCCCTGGATTTTTACTCACCTTTTGCACACTGAAACTTTCTGTTTTAAATCACATTTCATATTTTCAAAAACCCTTTGATCATATAATCTTAAGCTTTGGTTTCTAAGTGATCCAAGCTTCCTTCATCCAAGTGCAAAAGAAGAATACTCCTTCAACAACTAGAGAAGAAGTATTGCAACTTAGATACCTAAGTTGTTTGTGTCATCATACATTTGTATATAAGTTGTGTATTGTTGTTAGATAGTTGTGTGCATAATTGTTTGGGATAGGTTAGTGTGTAAGTAGAGAAGTTGTGTTGTTAAGGTGTGTAAGTAGTGAAGGTGTGAAGAAGTAGAAGTGTACATAGGTTGTGCTTAGTTGTGAAGTGTCGTGAAGAAGTCGTGAAAAAGTCGTGAAGAAGTTGTGAAGAAGTCGTGAAGAAGTCGTGAAGAAGAAGGTGTGATTAAGTCGTGTTTAAGTTGTGAGATTGGTTCTAGCTACGATTAGAACTCGACATCTAGCTTTGTGTCGTTAAGCCGGTGTAAGCTAAAGTTGTGTAAGGTTTTTCTCCGCCATAAGGGAGCTTGTTGACATAGTGAAGAAAACTCTCGAGTTAGGTGCTCGGGGAGTGGAGTAGGGCAAGGAAGGTGTCCTTGTAGCCGAACCACTATAAATCTCTCGTCTCTCGGTTAGATCTTTCCATCTCTAACCTTCATTTCATTTTATTACCTTACTTGCATTACTTATTTATATTTACTTATATACATATTGTTCATATTGTTCAAGGAGTTGAGATCACATAAATTCGAATCTAAGTTTTAAAAAGTAAACAAAGTTTTCACAATAAAATTTAAAAGGACATAAAACTATTCAACCCCCCCTTCTAGTTTTCCACACAACACACGGTAGATAATATCTTTAAACAAAGTGTTCAGTAACAAGTTGTATATTCAGATACATGTTGTATCTTAGTTACTGACACACATAAGATAAGTTTGCATGTGTTCGACTTGTCTTATCAACTTTGTAAAGATCTTTCTTGTGCTATAAAAGAAAGATCTTAGACTTAGATATTATGTGTGTGAAATTGTATGTGCTTAATTCATATGCTTAGAACAACTAAACTAGAACAATATCACAAGTCATAGAAACATTAAGATTCAAGATTTTGTAACCCTAGTGATAGAGAAGATCACTTGTATTATCTAGAATAATACTGAATCGTTTGGTGATAGCTTTCTTTGTTCATTGTTCTATAACAGACATCACTGTTCCATTTCCATAACCAAATTACCTTCTAAGTGTGGTTAAGTAGATTCCGCATACTTAATCATATTAACTCAATATATCATATACACACGTTACAAAGGTTTAACACCCTCTCAAGTGTATCGATCATACCTCTCAACCATGTCCTTGAAATCAGCCCAAGGTATTTCAAAAGCAGCATCCAATCCCACTGACTGAGCATAAGCATTCCACTAAGTCAAGGCACCACCCAGCAATGTGCCTGTCGCATAATTGACCTTACAATTCTCTGCACACTTACTGTTGGGAATTATATTTAGAGTTGATATTGACAAAATGTGAAAGATGAGGGACTTATGGAGACAAAGGATGAAACTTCACAAGAAAGAAAAGATTACAGCAAATCTTTTATTATTCTGGGAATATCCTTTGTAACCCTAGTATCTCTAGTATATAAAGAGATACAGGGATTGATTATTAGTGTGTGTCAAGATGTGAACACCATTAAAAGTGTGTGTGTACAGGTGTTTTATGGGAAAACGCTTAGGGTAGTTTAGTTAAGTCCCAAGAATCTTTGATTCCTTGTTATAGTATAGATAACACGAACTACCATTGATCAAGGTAGTATTTGGGGCTGTTGATGTTTAGTTTGTAATTGTTAGAGAAGATGATGACGAGAAAAACCTTTATACAATAACAATTGTTCATGTTTATTCCGCTGCATATTGTTTTGTTATTGTTATCCTAGATAAAAGGTCTAAACAACCTGAGCTAAATGATTCTTAACACGTAAAAGATTGATATTGAAGATTGCAGCTTGAAGATCCTTGATGATATGCATGGATTAAGGGAAGACGACATCTTTCATACATGGTTTTGTCATATCAACTAGGAGAAGATTGTTGGGAATTATAATTAGAGTTGATATTGACAAAATGTGAAAGATGAGGGACTTATGGAGACAAAGGATGAAACTTCACAAGAAAGAAAAGATTATAGCAAATCTTTTATTATTCTAGGAATATCCTTTGTAACCCTAGTATCTCTAGTATATAAAGAGATACAAGGATTGATTATTAGTGTGTGTTAAGATGTGAACACCATTAAAAGTGTGTGTGTACAGGTGTTTTATGGGAAAACGCCTAGGGTAGTTTAGTTAAGTCCCAAGAATCTTTGATTCCTTGTTATAGTATAGATAACACGAACTACCATTGATCAAGGTAGTATTTGGGGCTGTTGATGTTTAGTTTGTAATTGTTAGAGAAGATGATGACGAGAAAAACCTTTATACAATAACAATTGTTCATGTTTATTCCGCTGCATATTATTTTGTTATTGTTATCCTAGATAAAAGGTCTAAACAACCTGAGCTAAACGATTCTTAACATGTGGTATCAGAGCCAAGGGGCTCGTGATCTAGGATCTACAAGGTTTTCTTGAAGAAAAAGAAAAAATTCGAATCTGGAAAAAATTTCGTATCTTTCTGCAGGTCAGTTTTCAAACGGCGATAACTTTTTCGTTAACCGTTGGATCGTGCTGAATTTTTTACTGGAGATACTCCATATATCAAGGAAGATTCTGACCGAAGGGATCTTCAATCTGAGTTCTGGATTGAAAGTTATGGTTTGTCGAAATATGCTGCAGAAACAGTTAAGGTATGGTCGAATTTTTGTTTTTCTTTCAAAGGGTTTCGGTTTTTCTTTGATTTCATTATTCGTATGGTCTTTATTCATCATGGAATTCATTGTTTATCAAAGGAGAGTTGTTATGGATTATTGTAGAATCGCACTTTGGGGTTTTTCAAGAAGTTGAAGTTTAGGGTTTTTTCTAAATCATGTTTGTAGTGATTGGTTGCTGCTACTATTTGAAACCCTAGAACATTAAAAGCTTTCTGCTTTTTGATGTTACTATTCTTAATCAAACCCTAATATGGAGGATAATATCACGACTTTAACTGGAACTAAATCTCATGCTTCATTTATTTTATCTTAACTGGTGCGATATCCTAAGTGTATAGGAGCAGATCTGGTGTTCGATTTTTAGGGATTCAAGTTGAAAGATACGTGGTCTACTGGTGATTGTAAGTGATGTTACACATGGTTACTGGTTATTCAAGTGCGCAAAAGGGTTCTTAGTACTGCTCTTGATACGTTTTGCGTTAATAAGTCGGTACTGCTAGCAGTTAGTACTGCTAGCTTACCACAGTTAGTACTGCCCTTGAGTTCGACTTTGTACTGCCAATGTTCGAAGTGATAGCAGTTAGTACTGCTCTCAGTTTTCTCTTTGTACTACTCATGTGTTTTGAGGTCGAGAGTATTGGTCGAACAAGAATGTTACTCATTTTTTTGGTGGATCGACAATTGTTTTGGAGCTCGTTATAAGTGCATGCGTTATGAGAGGTTGTTTATCTTGGAACTTTATTTCCTAAGTTAGAATACGAGAAGCATGTACTGGTTGGTGATCACTTTGGTAAATACTGATTTGCATGGTCTTGGTTTGAATACAATACTGGTCGGTGTTCATTTAATTGCTCTCACATGGGACGGTGCCTGGTATTTTATTTAACGTGCATGTTGGTCAGTGACGCATACAAAAAGAGGCATAAGGCATGAATTGGAATTGGATTTTATTATCTAAGTTGGCATATGCATTCTTTATTTTTTTTGTATGGTCATTGCTAATCATTTAGATCATGGATTTTTCATCAAGTCAGTGATTATCAAAGTGAGGGGAAGCCTATATATTGTTGATTGGCAATTTGCAACACGTTGTTCCAACACACACACACCAGGGGAAGACACACACACGAATGATTTTTGGTTCGTTCAAAGATTTATGGCTCGAATTTATTTTCTTATTGGCGAAGATGATTAGTTATTTCTTATTTGACGGTGAAGTGGAATTTTTCAAGGTTGTGTTTTAACATACCTTTTAGCAGGAGGTAACTTGTTCGTTCGTTCAAGAGACTACGAATTGACAAACACTTGAAGGAGTTACGTTATTGTGCTCAGTGATTATTGTCAAGGGATTGTGATCTCCTTATACGTTAAGTATACGTTCGAAGTCGTTTTTATTACAAGATATAGGACACAAGGTTGGTTTCTTCTACTTCAGCATCGAATTGGTAATAGTTAGTTTTCTTCTTCAATACATTGAGGTTATGCTACATCAAGGTGAAGTTCTTTCTACTGCTAGTTGGTATTACTACTGCTGGTTTTGATTTCTACTGTTTCAAGTTCATTTTTAGTGCGGAAAACTTAATGGTGGGTAATTTGAGACATTGGAAAGATGGATTGGACGTGTAATATTGATTCGTGGTTGTGAAGATCAAGGTTGCATACTTTTTGTTCCCTATTTGATGATGACAAAAAGGGGAAGAAGATTTATTTTGAAGATTGCAGCTTGAAGATCCTTGATGATATGCATGGATTAAAGGGAAGATCATCTTTCATTCGTGCTTGGTTTTGTCATATCAACTAGGGGAAGATTGTTGGAAATTATATTTAGAGTTGATATTGACAAAATGTGAAAGATGAGGGACTTATGGAGACAAAGGATGAAACTTCACAAGAAAGAAAAGATTACAGCAAATCTTTTATTATTCTAGGAATATCCTTTGTAACCTTAGTATCTCTAGTATATAAAGAGATACAGGGATTGATTATTAGTGTGTGTCAAGATGTGAACACCATTAAAAGTGTGTATGTACAGGTGTTTTATGGGAAAACGCCTAGGGTAGTTTAGTTAAGTCCCAAGAATCTTTGATTCTTTGTTATAGTATAGATAACACGAACTACCATTGATCAAGGTAGTATTTGGGGCTGTTGATGTTTAGTTTGTAATTGTTAGAGAAGATGATGACGAGAAAAACCTTTATACAATAACAATTGTTCATGTTTATTCCGCTGGATATTGTTTTGTTATTGTTATCCTAGATAAAAGGTCTAAACAACCTGAGCTAAACGATTCTTAACACTTACACATGCGGAAGACTGACTCCAGCTTCTCTAACCATCTAACTAAGCCGACAGCCCCTTCATCGCCACTGAAATGCTGAGGCTGGCAATACATAAATTCCTTGTAAGTACAACCACGAGCCACGGGTTCAACCCTAGTTTCCGTTCCACTGGCTTCCCTGCCGTTACTACTGTTGCGGAGGGTCTCGTATTCAGCCATAGCAGTGGCAACTTGTGCAGTGACTCGCTGAGCAATGAGTCTATTGATAGCAGCTGCACTCATGCTTTGTTTCTTTGGTGGCATTCTCTTCAAAACAAGAAAAGAAGAGTGAGACGTAATAAAGACGTTTCCTAAAAGCAGGTGTTCTAAAGTGGCTTTTCATAAAATGAAAGCTTGAGGTCGTGTTATGATTAGCTGGCGTGCTTCTAGGCGGTGGTTCACAAGGTGATGTAGATGTTCTAAATTATGGGACAAGTGTTCAAACTAGCCGTCAGAAATGGTTAGTAAGGTAATAGGGAAATTGGTAGACTGTAACGAGTTTTAAGGTCACGTAAAACAATATTTCGTATGATTGTGAAAGTTTTCAGAGATCGTTTGTATTAATCAAGATATCTTGGAAATATTTAAGGATCTTCAAAAAGTATGAGTGTCGATTTAAAAGAAAAGTACTGTGTCGAGAAAGTATTGTGATGCTAATGTGTTGGATGTAGATGTGAATGTTCGCGCAATGATTGTATACACACACAGGAATTTTTGAAACCTTTAGAAATCGAGTAGGGAATCAATCTGGACATAATTCTATTATAACTACTCCCAGTATTGCAAAATTCACCTCTGAGTCGGACATAGGTGATCAGGTTATGTCCCACTGTCCCTGGTCGAATATAGGTGATCAGTCTATATTCTACCGAGGTTCAATGAATTTTGAAATACTCAGCTCAGTTATACTAATAATATGTCCCTCACATTTAAAAGTTGTTTTGAAAGACTAAGGCGAGTGACCAAACTCGAGGTCAAATGATGAGATTATGTTAGGAAAAGGCGTAACGCTGTGACGTGTATGATACGTGAGCATAATTATATAGAAGATAATTATAGCAATCAACGAAAATAAGTGGGTATAATTAATACGATAATAAGACACAAATCTCATCAAATATGTCAGCAAACAAATCACAAATGAGGCATCAGCTTGGCAGGCAGGCACGTGGCGGTCATAGGGTTAAGTTTTCGTAAAAGTAGTTATAGTCTAGGTTTTAAAAATACCCAGTTCTCTATAACCAAGGCTCTGATACCAATCTGTAACACCCTCAAAATCGGGTCGCAACGGAAGTTAATGTCGCTGGGGTGCTACTAAATTGGTACCACAACACAGAGTAAAGAGAACGAATTTACCGTATCCGTTTAGAAGAAATTTTCATAATCAAAAGTATTTTGTTTTACAACGTTCAATAAAATGCGGAAATACAGGCCCATAAAAGAATTAACGTGGTCCCCAAATGAATATCAGAGTATCTTGATCCTATAACCATGCCAAAATCCGCCAAAGGTAAGCTGACACTTTAGAACCTGAAAATACATGCTAAAATGTGTCAACACGAGGTTGGTGAGTTCATAGGTTTAAGTAAACAACAAGTAATATATGGACCACAAGATTTAAAATTGGTTTGACCAGTTCATTCGGTTATGTGACCAGTACATTCGGTCATGTGACCAGTTCATTCGGTCATGTGACCAGTTCATTCGGTCATGTTACCAGTACATTCGGTTATGTGACCCGTCCATTCGGTCATGTATGAATAATCGTTCAAAGTGCTTGTGACCATGAGTAAAAAGAATTAAGTATGTAACATGTGAATATATAACGCGTTCGAGTAAACAACAAATTCATAAGTAAAGCAAGTAATGGTTTGAGTAAACAAGTAGCATATTCAAGTAAAACAAGTATTGCATTTAGATAAAAAAAAAAAAAAAAAAAAAAAAAAAAAAAAAAAAAAAAAAAAGAGCATGCATTCTCCCCCAAAAGTATTTCAAAACAAGTAAAATAGGGGCCATGAACTCACCTCAACAAGGTATTGCTGTGATAACGAAACAAATGCTCAAGCTCGAAACGTAACCCGAAAGTCTTAACCGCGACCTAGTTAATTAACGAGGTGCTTTAGGTTGTGCAATGAAGTGAAATGATGCGTATGCGCTTTTTATAAATCTTATATCACCCATATATGTTTGCAAAGTAATTTAGTAGTGAAAATATTATTTCGCCGAGGTATATTATTTATAGGAAAATAATATACTCTACTATATGTTTATAAGTATTCAAGTACTTAACATTTACCACGTCATGAATAGTTTACTTGAAAAACTTCCAACTTGATAGTAATGTATTCATAGAATGTTACGTCTTTTATATAGTCCGTTTTAGCTCATTTTGATTCTAAAACACTTAAAACGTCCCAAAAACATTTTCCAACTGCTTTTGACGAAAAGCTGTCAATAGTAAAAATAAATATATTTTCAGCATAACGTATTTTGACTATAGTTTCCTCGTTATTTAGTGTTCTAGAAATCTTCTAACGCGCCTAATAAGTATACATGACGTTCTACCTTTTTCGTTTAAGTCGTTTTGGCTAATTCCGCTTCTAAAGTGTCCAAAATCTATTTTCAAAATTTCCATCAGCTTTTAATGGTTCAACAAAAGCTGTCAAATCTATATGTTCCATCTAAAATTTCGGGGAGCCATAACTTACTTGTTTTAAGTCCGTTTTCTAAGTTTTGCCTATCCCCGCGAAGGTATTTGAGTATACTAACATATTTTTAAGGCCTCGGCTAGTCTAGTTACCATTTAAAGTCTGGTTTTATCCCTTGAAAATTTTTGACAGCAACTTATATTTTCAGAAAATTAGTTTTCGTCGCTAAACTTAAAACTAACATATCTTATTCGCTATAAGTCCGTTTTCTACCATTCAAGCGCCCACGTTTTCGTTATAAAGTCTATTTTCTATATTTTTAGCCAAATCTTGTATTTAAAAAAGCTATTTTTCTGTGGAAATTAAATTAGGACAGCCTATCGTTATATTTTCCCATAAACGTAATTTTTACACTTTTAACTATTAGATATACTTCAAATCAACTCCCAAAAACTATTCTAACTCTTCCAACCATTCTTCAACAATTTATATAATGACATAATAATAACAACATACTAAAAATTCATATCATAATGAAATAATTAATTAAGGTAGAGAATTAATTATCAATCGCTATTAGACATTTTTAAGCTTTTATTTGTATAAATCAAATAAATATGAAATGGAACTTGTATGTACACATTTTTATCATGAAAATAGTCTAGTCAAGTATATATTTACTTGTTTGAAACATGAAAATTCACAAACATATATATATATAGGGTGATATTTGTAAGTAATGAGTTTAAATAAACATTTAAACATAACAAATGCATAATTAGACATGTCAAGTGCATAAAATATATATGTAAAAGTGTGAAAATAGTTTTTAGGCTTACTTGAAGAAGATGAAAATAGGATGTGAGCAAGAACAATAGAACCCCAATGGTTACTCCAAATCGATTTATAGTTAGTATAAAACCCGTATGTGATCAAATAACACTTGAAACCGATCAAACAAATTTCTCTTCTTTCTTTTTCTTTATGGCCGATCCACAAGGAGTACAAGAGAGAGTTTCTAGGTGAAAATTTGCAAAAGAAAATGAGCTAAGTCACATTTCTATTTATAGTGCAAAAAGGGGCGATTTGGTAATTTAATTAAAAGGGTATTTTGGTAATTTCAATACTTGGTCAATGGTCAACAAAAAGGAGGGGGCATTAACCAGTTTTTAGGGGAAAGGGGGGGGGGGAGCATGGACCGAATTTTTGGGGTTTGGTGGCTCATAAATGCACATGTTTTTCTTTGTCTATAATTATGTAAGTTTAGTATTAATAAAAGTTAGTTATTTATTATTTAGGTATTGAGTTAGCTTGAAATAAATTTTAGCGAGACAAAATAAAGTGTATTGAAGTTATAAAATTTATAAAAATGTATGTTGTATAAATATCGGGTGGTTCAATAATTATCGTTTCGCAATTACTTAAGTTATTAAATATATATATATATATATATATATATATATATATATATATATATATATATATATATATATATATATATATATATATATATAATATATAAGAATATATATACTAAATGAATTTAAAATACCGGGTAAAATAATATTAGAATTTTTGTAACATTGTAATGAGTATAAAAATATATTAGGACCATTGTTGGGAGTATCGGGGATATTGTTCAAGCGCAAAAATCGTGTAAAAGCGTTTATAATTGTGAATGAAAAACAATGCAAACACATGCAAGACCTAAAATGAATATGATGACACTGGCAATATGTAGACTAACTCTAGTCTATATTTTGTGCACCAAATGATGTTTCTTGGTTATGCGATTAAATTCTGAAAGTTTCTTGAAATTAATACTCGAAAAATCAAATTTTCGGAAAATAATGAATAGTAAAAACTACGATAATGAATAGAAACTTTTTCGGGAATGAATAGTGAAATTTTAAAGTTAAATTTTTGACCTGAAAATACGGTTTGTCACACATTCCGCTGCAATATTTTGGGGGTGTTATAGATTGGTACCAAAGCCATGGTTATAGAGAACCAGATCGCATTTTTTTTAGACCTAGACTATAACCGCTTTTTATATTTTAACTACTTTGCATTGCCTTACACTCTCCGTGCGCTTACACTTCACGAACACTTATTATCAAGGTTGTCAGGATCGGGATCCTACCTAGGATCGTTTTCGGCTTTGCAAGATCGAGATCGTAGGATCGTAGGATCGGATCTTACCTAGGATCGTTTTCGGCTTTTCCTTTACATATGTATACAAACCATTTTTAAAAACCTTCCTCAAAAAAAGTCAAAAAAAGTCAAAAAAAAAACAGGATCGGATCGTTCACGATCCTACGATCCTACGAGCGATCCTACGATCCTGTAACGATCCTACCTGAAAAAAGGGTTACCAACAGGATCGGATCGTTCACGATCCTACGATCCTACGAGCGATCCTACGATCCTGTAACGATCCTACCTGAATTACGATCCCGTAGCGATCCTGCTCGTTTTGTGTGTGTAGGATCGTAGGATCGTACGATCCTACGAGCAGGATCGCGATCCTGACAACCTTGCTTATTATATACACTATTACATTTGTCTATATAAATAATATTTATATACACACGTATTTATAAAAAAAACATTTATATATACTTGATTTACTTTCGATCACCATTTCTTTATATAAAAGATTATTTATATAGACTTTTACTAATTTTGACCTCATATGCCAATTGTAGGGCATTATGTCAGTAC
This sequence comes from Artemisia tridentata subsp. tridentata, assembly GCA_021014915.2. Lineage (NCBI taxonomy): Eukaryota > Viridiplantae > Streptophyta > Magnoliopsida > Asterales > Asteraceae > Artemisia > Artemisia tridentata. The sequence goes on from CP139506.1 coordinate 289,770,682, forward strand.
CAGCTTCCCCAGTTCACTTACTCGATCCCTTACCAGAGATTCCCGACCTTGCACTACCCGTTCCCGAACAGGGATTTGACCCTGATGATGCCGTCCACCCTGAGGAAGAGGAAGACCTCGGGATATACATTGATGATGAGGAAGAAGAGCAGGAGGCCTTCCCTCTACCTCCATCACCACTACTATCAGACATTTCTTACGAGTCTGACATATCAGCTACTTTTGCTCATGCTATCACCTCTGATGGGACTTCTGACCCACACCTCACTTTTGAGATAGGTGAATCTCCATCGACCCCTCAAGTTACACCATCCGCTCTTTGGTATAAGTTGAGTCGTCTACGACAGAATATCGACAGACTTTAGGGCTGTTATATTTCTATGAGCCGACGTTTGGGCGAACGCCGATCTGAGGTTACTTCGGTCCAGAGACAGGCTACGGGTAATCGTCGACACATTGAGTCATTGGCTTTAGACATGAGCTTCTTTGAGGCGAGTGATGCGCGCATGTGTCGTTGCGGTTTAGCAGTATTAATGCCTACTCAAGTTTTAAATTTATATTTAGCCGACTTATCAATAACACACACACTTAACGAGCAGTGTACCCGGTCAGTATGAATATAATGGTAAGTAGAGTGTCGATCACTAAGAGTGGAACGTATTATCTAGTTATTCTAATCAGTATTTTAATATCTTAAGTTAGCTATACAACCTAATCTAACGCAAGGGGTTCAGCCTGAGAGACTGGCATGGTTTGGTTATGATTAAATATAAACTAAACTAATGAGCCCGAATCAGCGATTAGCACACACGTACACAGATAGATACTTGAGACAATAAGAAGACCTGTCCTGATAATTAAGTAGCTTGTCACTTGTTTTATTGCTAGTTTTATATGAAGTGTATATAATTAACCCTTTCTCGTTGGCTCTAATCTTATCGGCGAGTAAACCCTTAATGATCACTTATGTCTATCCCACTATCCTAGAATATTGAGCACTTGTGATGCCCACGTTTCGTATACGCTAGAATAGATAGGCGAGGAAGGGGCATGGCGACCCAAGCAATACTCAGCTAGACACAGAGGTTATCAATGCACTAATAAAAGTTACCAAAGACATCAACATATAAACTTTAATTAATGGGAAAGCAATTTTAAGGGGTGCCCATGGTTTTCCGTAGTCACATGGAATCGGCCCATCAATCCTGATGAATTAAAGTGTACTAATACAATAAAACAAAACTACTTAATGAATTGAATACATGCAGGACCTTCTTACAGCTCTTGTATCTTCGTTTAGGGTGTGTCTTGTGCTGCTAATGCGTCTGAATTCGTCTGGTATCTTTGCACTGTCCAACTAAGCTCTCGAAATTCGTCTGGCCTTGGGGTATTTATAGTTTCTGTCTGAGGGTTAGATGCGGCGCATAGAATAAGTAGATGCGGCGCATTGACTTAACTTCGCGTGGGGTCCAAGATTAATATATTCAGGAATATTCGTACACCGCCTTAAGATGCGGCGTAACTCCATTTCTCTATGCGGCGCATGTCCTTTGCTGTCTTGGATCGTAACTTGTGAAATCTTGATAGTGATGCGCCGTATGTAATAAGTATGTTGCGGCGTATCTGGAGCAGAATGATCTTGATCTTGTACATTTCAGTAGACTCTTAACATCTTGCTTGTTTTGCTCCATAATTAGTCCAAAATCGCCAAGTTTCACATAATACTTGTTTTTACCTGAGAATTACAAAAGTAAACACTAACGTATTAATTCTCATATATAATATAATAAAATAAGTCAAATAAATAGGATAAATGATGATAATAAAATGTACTTATTTGAGTTCATCAAATATCCCCCCACTTGAACTTTACTTGTCCCCAAGTAAACCTTAGAATAAATCTTATGAAAATGTATCCTAAAAGATATTAGGATTTATTTTTATATTTAAGCATGTATTCGTTTTGTCATAATTGCACAACCAAACACTTAACGAATTTAGAAATAAAATAAAATATTTTGATAAAAGCAAATCTAATCGTTTAACTGTCCAGTCGTGACGAATATTCTATCATAAGCTTGGCAAGTATACGCATCTCCCCCACTAAAGCTAAGGAATAACAAGTCTAAAGCGGTAAAAAGGGTTTGTTGGTTAAAGGTTAATCATTCTTCTTAATCTCTATCGATCTCATATTCCAGAAAAGGCGACAAAATCACAAATACATGATCGAATCCACGACCACGATACTTTCAATTGCTCAAATCCTTAACTCGAATAAACTAAAGATAGGACCAAGTAATCTTTACCAATAATATTATATCAAAAAGGGCGAAAAAATCATAAATACATAGCCGAATCCATGACTACGATACTTAAGATTGCTCAAATCCCTAATCTCAATAAATCAAAGGTTTGGATAAAGAATGATATAGGGTATGGATAATATTTGGGATACAAATTGGTGTAAAATAAAAAATAAAAAAAACAGATAAATTAAAATCCTAAGTGTGGTAAATTACTTTCCCAACCATCCCATGAATAAGACTCATATCATTGAATAACTCACGCTTTAACACTTGAAACACACGCTTTAGGTAGACACGAATTATACTCAACAAGATCTCAATCAAAGAATAAACCTAATTGGCGTTCCCATAACGGCCAACTCCCATTCAATCCATAAATATAATATACAACAAATAGTGGTGATATCGCCCACTTAATACAAAACTTTACATAAGTTGGTTAAAATAAACATCCAACTTTTCCTTTTTCTTTTCTATTTTTTTGATTTTTTTTTTTTTTTTTTTTTAACATCATAAGTGTAAAATTCCACAACTTTTCTATTACTATCTTTCCGGATAATTTTTCCATACTCTTCATACTTTCAGAAATAACTGTAATAGTGAAAGTAGTAAACACACAAAAAATAAACTAGAAGATATACAATATTTACTTTCATACCAATTGCATTGTGCAATTTCCTGACTCAACCAAAGATAATGAATTACGCACGCGAACACAGGTAATGTAAGGAAACACACTTTGCCTAAAGCAATTAACCAACCACGGATTTTAATCTACAGGGTAGGCTAAGGTGTAAGGGTGTAACGAAACATTATAACAAAGGTGTAAGAAACGAAAGGAATTGCTCTGAGTGTTTTTCTAGGGGTATCTTACTCTAAAAGTGAGAGTAACAAAGGGTTTATACGGGGGTTAACTAACCAGTGTAGTTAGTTAATATCACATAACATATAAAGGTTATTTGGGTGTAATCCTAGAAATTTACCAATTTAGACAAGTCATTCCAATTATATAGATAATACTTATTATGGTGGTCTCGAATAGTATACAAGCCAAGTTCTAAAGTTTACAAGTCACCGGCACACTCATAGATTTGTGAATTTTGATAAGTTCACAATTTTTTGGAAATAATGTTATGTGTGCAGCTATGTAATTTAGACTTTAAACAAAAACATGCTAAAAATTTTAAATTTTGATATATTAAGCACATTTTAAGCATATTTTGAAAAAGTTTAGGACAAGTGTTCTAATTCTCCAATCCCCCCACTTAAGTTAAACAACGTCCTCGTTGTTTGTGTCAAAGATTAAAAACTAGAAAATAAAAGAATTAGAACAGAAAAACTCCCCTGAGATTTGCTCGGTATGATCCTCCTTTATTCGTATAAGAGCAAAAATCAACTTTCTTGTGGATGATAACGTTTAAGCTTCATAGATGATGTATCCACAGAAATGCAGGAATCTATAATACCATTAAGACTTTAACACACCTAAGTTAAGAAGGTTCAAACTTGCATAATACATTAGTAGTTAGTAAAAATAAAACTTAAAAAATTAGAATGAAAATCATCAGGTCAGTCGATACGCCGTATCTTATGGAAAAAGATACGCCATATCGAGCCTGGAATAAATACGAATCAGAATAAAAGATGTGTCGCATCCTTAACCAGGGATGCGCCGCATTAAAATACTGACAGAAAGTTTTAAAGTCAAAAATAAAAATGCATAAAATTAAATAAGATATGACCAGTGCAGGCGATGCGTTGCATCTTAGGATTGAGATGCGCCGTATCTTCTGCAGGTCTGACAGACTCGACACAGAACATAAAAGTAAAAATTTTCTTCCGGGTTGTCTCCCGGTCAGCACTTGTCTTTATTCCAGAGTCTTCAAGTTAGACTCACGTTCAGCTCCTTATTTTGTTCTATTGATCCCCACATGTCCGTGCACGATGTAGTTGCGAATTACTTCGTCACGAACATACTCATGCCCCAATTCAAGTACACCTTTGTAGAATCCTTTCATCTTTTGGTACGGATACTCGATCCCTTTCTCAGCGTCATTTTCATCTACAAAAAGAAATGGTGTAAATTTGTAACAAAATTTGTTAGGGGCATGTTTAAACCTTGGGTGAGCACGAGGCATCATATAAGTGATAACGTTGCTTCCACTTTTAAAGGTGATCTTTCCTTCAAATCTTTTAGCGTTAATTTCGACCTCCTTACAAAATGGTTTCCCAACGATCACGTCACCCATCTCAACATCACGATAAGCATCCATGTTTTCCACCACGGTGAAATCTGTAACAATAGTTAAATTCCCAACAAAAATAGGTACATTCATGAACATACCAACTACGTTTTTCCCTCTATACTCAATTTTTTTTTTCATTATAGAATTATAGAAATCTTTTGACATTACATTAATTGGTAAAATAGGGAAAAAGTTGGCACTAACCTGTTTAAATCCTATCATGCAAGGAAATTGTAAATTATACGCACAATCTACATGGATCTTTCTACCATAATCACAGAAACTAGGATATCCTTCAAATTCATCATAATTCTTAGTGTTGATCATATTGATTCTAGGTATATCCATAATTTCTCCTTCTTCAATTTCGGGTTCAAAATCCTCCATAAATTGATCATTGATTCCTATTGGTAAATTAAGATCATTTAATTCAATGTAGTCTCCACTATAGGTCTCAAGTGATTCATTATTTACCAAGGTTTCTCCCATAAACCTAGCTTCTAGATTGAGGTCCATACGTTCTCTTAATCCTAGCACATAGACGCCTCTAATTATGCTTTTAGCAGGATTTTGGCACTTATAGACTAGTTTATTATTCCCTACCTTTAATGAAATTTTCCTTTTAAACACATCAATCTTAGCATGGGCGGTAGACAAGAAAGGTCTTCCAAGGATTAAAGGAATCTTAACATCCTCGAGCATATCTAATATAACAAAGTCTACGGGGAAAACAAACTTCTCAATCTTAACTAGCACATTTACAGCAATCCCTTCAGGTCGTTTTACCGTTTTATCAGCCAATTCAATAAGCAACTTAGTGGGTGCTAATTTTCCTAGTCCTAGGGTAGTGAATGTCTTAAGGGGCATAACACTAACGCTAGCTCCTAAGTCAGCTAATACATTATTGAAAGATATGTCATTAATTGAACAAGGTAAAGTAAAACTTCCTGGGTCCTTTTCTTTATGAGGCAAGGCATGTAAGTCGGTTGCAGAGCTCTCTTCTTTCATTGCAGCCTTGATCTCCTCTTCAATCTTTGCCTTCTCTTTGAGTAACCTCTTTAAACTGATTGAAGAATTAAAGAAAAATTCGGGCTTTGCAGCATCATTATCATTCATCAATCTTCTAGGAAAAGGTATGTTAGGCGTGACTTCTTCAGTAGTGCATATGGCCTTGACATGATCTCTTGGGTTAGTTTCAGTTGAGCTTGGTAAACTTCCGTATCCCCTTTCTTGAAGAACTTTGCTCATTTGTTCGATTTGTTGTTCCAATGCTTTGATCGAAGCTCCTTGATTTCTTGTTATAGTATCCGTTGAGGCTCGGATTTCTTTGATCATAGTAGTGTTCTCTTCATGTCTTTTAGCAGCATCGGCCATAATTTGCTTTAGAGTGTCATCCAAAGTCTGCCTCCTTTCTTGATAAGTGGGATTGAAGTTGTTCTTTTGATAGTATCCCGGAGTAGCTTCCCTAAATCTTCCTGAAGGTCGGAATGGTTGTCCAAATTGTGTGTAGTATGCTTCTTCAAACGTCTCACTTTCATTCTTATTAGGGAAATCTTTAGTGTAGTGAGGTCCTTCGCATTTTTCACATCCAACTTGGGCAGCATAAACTTTCTCATCACGCTTCTTCATCTCTCTACTAATTTTATCCAATTGAGCTCGAATTGCAGCAAACCCGTTAAAATTAGTGCTGCTCTTAGATCTAGTAGAGGTTCCGTCGTGCCATTTTTGAGAGTGATCAGCAGCTTCTTGGATAGCTTTTCTAGCATTGGCTGCACTCATTTGAGGCACAGCTCCCTTAGCATCCAAGATTTGTCTAGTAGGCACGTCCAATCCTTGATAGAACAATATTATCTCCAGCATTGGACTTAGATAATGTTGAGGGCATTTCATCAATAGGTCTTTAAATCGTTCCCAAGCTTGATAAAGAGTTTCATCAGGCTCTTGCTTGAAACTGTTGATAGCCTCCATCTTTTTAGCAGTTTTAGCAGGTGGACAATATCTTTTCAGGAATTTGCTCTTCAAATCTTCCCATGTTGTGATTGAACTAGCAGGTTCATTCCTTAGCCACTTATTAGCGGCTCCTTTAAGCGAAATTGGAAAGATTCTTAGCATAAGTTGATCGTCAGAGACTCCTTCTGTAGTAAACAAATCTGCAATCTCGAGGACTTTTTCAACATGTTCATTAGCATCTTCATGTTCTGTTCCACTGAAAGCATTTTCTCTTAGCTCCTTGAGAAACTGACCCTTCAACTCAAACTTTGACTTTTCATCAAACTTTGGTCTAGCAACTCCTGAACTGTAATCAGCACGGGTTTTGTTCATGTATTCCTCCATTGTAGTGTTTTCCGCCATTGTTTCTGTATCTTCTTCCTCCTTCTCTTCAGAAAAATAATCAAGCTCGAATGAACTTGAAATATCAAAGCTTTTTGTGTTGAAAAGCCTTTTAAGCGAATGTAAGGCTCGTTCAGGATCTTCGAAAGGTTTAATCAAGTTCTTAGTTGAACTCCTGGTCATGCACTTCCTGAAACCATCACAAAAGCATCAGTAGGGTATGTTCAATAAAGTAATATATCAGGAAATTAACAACGAAAACGGAATACGAAAAATAAAAGTTACTGATCTCTGCAGACGATGCGCCGTATCCAAAAAGTTGGATACGCCGTATCTTATTTCGTTAAAATTAATCAGACTTTTATTCAGAAAGCAGATACGCCGCTTATAAATTAGAATGCGCCGTATCAGTTTTATTTATCAAAAATCGATTATATTTATTAAAATTAAATGCGTCGTATTAACAAAAGTTAATGCGCCGTATTTTCGTTACGTTTCAAAATACAAGATTTTTGATTTGGTAGATGCGCCGTATCGATAAAAATCGATGCGTCGTATCTATTTAATAATTCGAAAACTGTTTTTAATTTAAATCGAAAATACGCCGTATCTATGAAACCAGATGCGTCGTATGGCGTTAGGGTTTAGAAAAATTTTTTATTAAAAACACAATACGCCGTATCTTGGGGAAAGATGCGTCGTACTCGAATTTATTAAACGCGTTGTATTTTATTAAAATTAAACGCAATACGCCGTATCTATGAAAATAGGTGCGCCGTATCGTTTGTATCAGCACAATACAACGATAGCAGAATGCAGAAAAATAGAAAAAGAAAAACAAAAAAATAAAAACAAACAAAAAGAAAAAAAAAATTAAAGAAAATAAAAACACACAAAAACAGAAAATATGCAAATAATACAATGAATGCAATTTATCTAATATATAACAGGGTTAGCGGTTAGAATCTAAAAATTAAAAAGAAAAACCTAATTAAAATACTAATCAAATTAACAGATAATAACAATTCACTCCCCGGCAACGGCGCCAAAAACTTGATGCGCGCGTGTGTCGTTGCGGTTTAGCAGTATTAATGCCTACTCAAGTTTTAAATTTATATTTAGCCGACTTATCAATAACACACACACTTAACGAGCAGTGTACCCGGTCAGTATGAATATAATGGTAAGTAGAGTGTCGATCACTAAGAGTGGAACGTATTATCTAGTTATTCTAATCAGTATTTTAATATCTTAAGTTAGCTATACAACCTAATCTAACGCAAGGGGGTTCAGCCTGAGAGACTGGCACGGTTTGGTTATGATTAAATATAAACTAAACTAATGAGCACGAATCAGCGATTAGCACACACGTACACAGATAGATACTTGAGACAATAAGAAGACCTGTCCTGATAATTAAGTAGCTTGTCACTTGTTTTATTGCTAGTTTTATATGAAGTGTATATAATTAACCCTTTCTCGTTGGCTCTAATCTTATCGGCGAGTAAACCCTTAATGATCACTTATGTCTATCCCACTATCCTAGAATATTGAGCACTTGTGATGCCCACGTCTCGTATACGCTAGAATAGATAGGCGAGGAAGGGGCATGGCGACCCAAGCAATGCTCAGCTAGACACAGAGGTTATCAATGCACTAATAAAAGTCACCAAAGACATCAACATATAAACTTTAATTAATGGGAAAGCAATTTTAAGGGGTGCCCATGGTTTTCCGTAGTCACATGGAATCGGCCCATCAATCCTGATGAATTAAAGTGTACTAATACAATAAAACAAAACTACTTAATGAATTGAATACATGCAGGACCTTCTTACAGCTCTTGTATCTTCGTTTAGGGTGTGTCTTGTGCTGCTAATGCGTCTGAATTCGTCTGGTATCTTTGCACTGTCCAACTAAGCTCTCGAAATTCGTCTGGCCTTGGGGTATTTATAGTTTCTGTCTGAGGGTTAGATGCGGCGCATAGGATAAGTAGATGCGGCGCATTGACTTAACTTCGCGTGGGGTCCAAGATTAATATATTCAGGAATATTCGTACACCGCCTTAAGATGCGGCGTAACTCCATTTCTCTATGCGGCGCATGTCCTTTGCTGTCTTGGATCGTAACTTGTGAAATCTTGATAGTGATGCGCCGTATGTAATAAGTATGTTGCGGCGTATCTGGAGCAGAATGATCTTGATCTTGTACATTTCAGTAGACTCTTAACATCTTGCTTGTTTTGCTCCATAATTAGTCCAAAATCGCCAAGTTTCACATAATTCTTGTTTTTACCTGAGAATTACAAAAGTAAACATTAACGTATCAATTCTCATATATAATATAATAAAACAAGTCAAATAAATAGGATAAATGATGATAATAAAATGTACTTATTTGAGTTCATCAGCGAGATTGGACCATACAGAGATGACAGTGACGGGTCTAGTGACAGGTCCGGTGACTGGTTCGGAGTACCTGGAGAGGAGGTTGACTAGGATGGAGCGAGCCCAAGAAGAGAAGGACATGCGAGCTGAGCATGCTTTGATTGATCGATACAGTTTTGCGCACGAACTATATGTTATGCAAGCAAAGATGTTTGCCATGCAGCAGGAGATGCATCGGAGGTGGTTTAGGGAGTTTCGTCCTAATGAGAGCATTGATGTTTTAGCCACTTATGGAGATGCCAGCCAGAGAGAGACACCGAGATCATCTAATATGCAATAGATTTGTATCGTTGTAGTCTTTACTTTTGTACTTACTAAACTGAGTAGTCTCAGTTGGTAGATTTTCTAAGAAGCTTGTATTAGTTTTACAAATCTTGTAAGACAGAGTAACAAGTATTAAATCTATTATGTTTGTTGGTATTGTACTATTTAATGATGTTTAATTTATGCTGCCCTATGATGCTATTATTGTATCATTTATTGTGTGTGATTCTTTTACATTGATCAAATACTCATTGTGTTGTACACTTGTAATGATTGATAGAACCATGTCAAACGGAGATGATATGGAGCAAATCATAACCGAGCGTGTAGCCGCAGCTATGGCGGCATATGAACAGAATCGACCCGGTACCGCGGGAGGTGCACCAGTGCAAGGTTGCAGTTATAAAGAATTTATGAATTGCAAACCCATCACTTTTAAAGGAACTGAAGGAGCAGTTGGCTTGACTCAATGGTTTGAGAAGACGGAGTCCGTGTTTCTGAGAAGCAAATGTTCTGAAGATTGTAAAGTGAATTATGCAACGGGTACACTTGTGGAACATGCTTTGTCATGGTGGAATTCCTATGCTCAGCAAATTGGACTTGAGAAAGCTTTCAATACCCCGTGGGAGGAATTCAAAAAGGAAATGGTTAAGAAGTACTGTTCTCGAAGTGATATAAAGAAGTTGGAAACTGAGTTTTACTATCTTGCTGTGAAAGGAAATGATCTCGCGACCTATGTTCACTGATTTCAAGAGCTGAGAGTTTTGTGCCCCCACATGGTTTCGGATAATGAGACACTGTTGGAGAACTTTATTGGAGGATTACCATGGAGAATCGAGGGGAATGTGACATCATACAACCCTCAGACACTCGATGAAGCTATCAATATAGCACAACGACTTCTGGACCAGGTGATAAAAAACGGGATTGTTCAGAGAGATAACAACAATGACAACAAGCGTAAGTGGGATGACAACAAAAGGAACATCAACCCTCACAACCACAATAACAACCAAAACCGTAACAACCATCACCATAATCAACAGAATAGAAGGCAGGAGATTGCCAGGGCTTATGTTGCTACCCCGGCTGAAGGTAGAGGCTATGCTGGGAACTACCCATTTTGTGATCGATGCAAGCTACATCACACAGGCCCTTGCACTATTAAGTGCAGGAATTGCCAGAAGGTGGGACACAAAGCTAAAGATTGTAGAGAAACAGGCCCTGCTACTGGAAGCAACTTGCAACCAGTGGTTACTTTCTTCGGATGCGGAGAAAAGGGACACTACAAGAATAAATGTCCAGCACTAAAGAACCAGAATAAAGAAGGAAAAGCCCACCAAAGCTAATAAAGACGTTACGAAATGATGATGTTTAGAGAAGGAATTCTCCTGCCTTGCATAATAAGACCTAAGCCTAGGCCCTCTTAAGTTGTATCCCATAAGGGAATAACACTAGTACTTCTTCATGAACTTCGTTGTATTTTGTGTATGTTTATCCCGAGTTGTGGGATTTACTTAAATCATGACTATCTATCACTTTTATTATCAACATGTTGTAACAATTTCCGTTCGTTACACTTTCTATTTCGCTACCATTTGGTAAACAGTGTTATTATTAACTTTTAAACTATTTTGTCACCATATTATAAACCAATTTGCTACTCTCATATGAATTACTTTACTATTACCTTATAAACTACTAACCTAAATTACTACTATCTTATACGTTGTTTGTCACCATTCCATAAACCAATTTGTTACTTTCTTACAAACTACTCTACCACTATTTTATAAACTAATATTTTGAATTGCTACTACCTCATAAACTATTATATTATTATAAAATCATTTTTTCCATTCTCCTATAAACTACTTTGACAAAATCACATAAACTATTTCGCTACAATATCAACTATTTGGAATATTATTTTATAAACAGTATGATTAATACTAATTAACTTTAAGGACCATAAAAATTAATTGACTAAGCTGAGCATTGCATCATTAAGCCTCAATTATACATAGCCTGATCACCTATGTCTAATTCAGGAAAGATTATGTTATGCTGGGAGTAGTTACCTATAAACCATGTTAAAAACGATCTTTCACTATATCTTTAAAAAGCAAATTTTGGTGTGCGTATCAACAAGTTCAAGTCACAGGCATACGTATTAGTAAGCACATAAACTAAGTAGACTCTTACCACAACCATACCATGTTTATATCAACTGTATTCTATACATCAAACTGAAGATCGGATTTCAACACACCAACCATTTTAAACACCAAGTATTAGCTGAAAGGAAATAGTTAGCACTGAAAATGTTTTACGAGGCTGTGCCCTTAACTTAGTAGACCACCCGTTCGATACTGATTTAATACCGACCAAATTTATAAAATTTTCACGTCATCATCAGTATGACTATGTACGTATCATGCGAACATTATCCGATCAACTGCAAGAACTTTCAAATAAAGGGTTTATTTGACAAAGTTCATCACCACAGAAAACTCTCGTGTTGTTCATGAAGAATAAGAAGCCTTTCAACCATTAAAGCAGAAGCTTTGTAATGCACACATTTTTACCCTGCCAGAAGGAACCAAAGACTTTATAATTTAGTATGACCCTTCGCATTAAGGATTAGGTGTTGTGTTGATGCAGAAGAAGAAGGTTATAGCTTATGCCTCCAGATAACTCAAGACTCACGAAGCGGACTACACAACCCATGACTTAGAATTAGGAGTTGTAGTCTTTACACACAAGATTTGGGGGCACTATTTATACGATACAGAGTGTACTGTATTTACGAATCACAAGAGTCTTCAGCATATTCTTGATCAGAAGGAATTAAACATAAGACAGCGTCGATGACTAGAACTGCTAAGTGATTACAATTGCGAAATTCGTTATCACCAGGGAAAAGCAAACGTAGTAGCTGACGCCCTGAGCCGAAAGGAACGGATTAAGCCGCTATGGGTTCGAGCTTTGGTCATGACCATAAATTCAAATTTTCCCGCACAGACTCTTGAATGCTCAAGCAGAGTCGTATTCCTAATGTCAAAGTTCGTTGGAACTCTCGACGAGGACCAGAATACTCTTTGGAAAGAGTAGACCAGATGCGTCAGAAAATATTTTCCATTTTGCTACTGAAATACATTTAATTTTATGTACTTTTCATGTTTCATATACTTGTTACATTAATTTATGCATTGTACATAGCTTAAATTACTGTAAAAAGTATATGAAACATGAAAAGTACATAAAATTAAATGTATATCAGTAGGAAAATGGAAAATATTTGGTGGTTTCTTACACAAATGAGATGGAATACAAGAGAAATTAAGAACCAAGAGCACCAAAAATGAAATCACCACAACCCAAGCTTCCAAGATAATCACCAAAATCACCACCCTTTAAGTTTATAAGTCAAGATCTATTAGTAAAAATACTTCCAAGAAACCCTTGCTAAAACTTCCAAGAAACCCAAGATTTGATGAGATTGATTGTTGTTTTGAGTGAAATAAACCATGAACTAGCTAAAAGGACTTGTGATCTTTAACTTATGGTCAATAAACTTTGTAAAATTTTGATGAATTTGGTGTGTTGGGCTGAATAAGCCATGAAATTCAATAGGAGGAACCAAGAAAATGAAGCTAGTATTGAGATCTAGAAAGAGTGGTTTGGTGTTTAATGGTTTTTGTTAAGTGGTAATATGTAGTGGGGAAAAAAGAGTAGAAAAGAGTGCACAAGTGTCCTAGTGGTTGATCATATGGACGCCACCTCTTATGAGGTGGTGTATTTTGTGTTGCTTTGGTATAAAATGTATCATTTAGTGTATAGTTTGATCCCGGTAATTACAAACGTGGATTTTTTAAGACGCGAAACTTAAAACCGGGTAAAGTAAAAATATAAAACTTACAAAAATGTTAAAACTTGATATCAAAATATATTTTGATATTTTAGGTGATCCTTGAGCTTTTTGGGTGATTACTTGTTGTTTAAAAGTTGAAAACGTAGACTGAAACATGTAGAACGCTAAATGTACAAAGTTTAAGTAAAAATATGATGGTAAGAAACCAAAATGCATAAAAATATATCTACTGAGTATTGTCAGGTTAAATGTACGTTTAACGACATACACGGAATAACTTATCTAGTTATCTGAAAGAGTGAATTTACATAAAATAGAAATATTAAGTAAACTTAAAATATTAATTAATGACCTCAAAATTGTGAATTGTTACAGTCTGTAACACCCCCAAAATATCGCAACGGAATGTAATATCATTGGGGTGCTACTTATTAGTACAACAGTCATAATCATAGAACACGACTCTAAATGAGACGTTTTTAAAAGTTTATCATTCGATCATAATAAAACATCAGAGTTACAAGAGGTCCCAAATAGTTTTAGAAAACATAATGTATTAACATAAAAGTTTTCAAGAGTTTATCGAATGATAACAAAATGCAAGTCTTCAAAATATTCTCCACGCAACTTCATGCTAGCCAAATACCTTAAGGATCTGAGATAAAACATGCTAAAAAGTCAACACAAAGGTTGAGTGAAATTCACATGTTTATAAATAATTAATGGACCACAAGATTTCAGAGTTAAAGTAATAATTGTAACTAATACAATTATGGGTAAATAGTAAATATTGCACTAAGCTCACGAACTCAAACGTTAACTAATATCATATAATGATATTAATAATGCCCTAAAAGGTAATTTGTCATATTACCTAATTTCTCAATATTATGTGTCCGTTTGACCTACAGTTATCAAGTGAGCGCTACTCACCCAGACAGGCTTGTCAAGCCCAATATGCATATTTATAATATTAGCGTTTACTCAGTTTGTAATTAATGGTTCATGATATTAGGGACTTATTTCTGGCAACAAAGGTACCTAGGCAATAATACTTTCTGGTAAGCATACAGTTTAAAGTACTTGTGTCCAAATTGTAAAATAGCATGTATCTCCCCCAATGGGTTTATAAACAGTTTAAAAAGTTAAAGTGGGGCTATGAACTCACCGTAAGCAACAGTGAATAGCAAGGTGCAAATAAAGTGACGAGTAAGCCGAGAAGTCCTACGAGCAACCTAGACATAATATGTTGCGTCTTAGGTTTTAAAATAGTAGATTGTAATGCAACAAGTATCATATCATTATTATACTAATTATGCAATCGTACATAGTGGTTTTGAAGGTTTATAAAGTGACAGGGACTAAAATTGACAAGTTGGGAAAGTGTTACGAGCCCTAATATATGTTGTCCTAAGTTCGGGTTTTATGATATTTTATAGTCCAAAAATCCTATTGTGTCGATATGTGGTTAGATTGTCCAAAAATGAGTTATCGGGTTTATTCCTGAAAGTGGGTCCTACCACTTCGGGTAAGTGTAAAATAAATCAATAAGTGTTTGTAGAAATTTATAATTTATAAATTTTTAAGTTACAAAATAGTTATAATCATTATTTTTAATGTTTATAAGTTTTATAAAATATGTGGGACCATTTTCAAACTAGTTTTGATGAATTAACTAGTTTTTATATAAAATGCAGTTTTTGATAAAAAGTCGGTATTTAATATTAAAAATTTCATTTCTCCTAAACCGTAAGGAGTTATACTTTAAATTTTATATTTACGAAAAGTTATTTAAGTCTACAAATCAGATTTGTGGGTCCCACTGTTCTGAAAATTATATAACTTAAGTGAAATTACCATTTTACCCTAATATGTCAAGTCTGATCAGGACAGCACCTAACAGTCTCACCGTTTTTACGATAAGTTGAGTTCCGTAACTCCTTTTTATGTGGGATTTTCGGCTACATTCAAGTTAATGTGTTACCTACAACTTTTATGTTTTGTACAACAGAGGGTTCAACACAAATGTTTAGTCTTTTTAGCCATTCAAATCTAGTGCGCGTTTTTCGATGACCTTTGCCGTTTATTTTCTAATTAATTCATCGGGTATCGTCTCACGACCAAACACCCGGCAAATCGAAGCTAAGAAATAGATCTACAGGCTTATATTTTTACCAAAGTCTCTAAGTGTACTGATTAAGTGCGGTAATTATGAAAAATGCCCCTGGTCCAAATGGTATTTGCAAACTTAGTCCCAATCATAGTTTTTGGTAATTTAAGCTATGTTATATTCCCGAAAAGTTATTTAAGTGTACAAATCAGATTTGTGGGTCCCACTGTTCTGAAAATTATATAACTTAAGTGAAATTACCATTTTACCCTAATATGTCAAGTCTGATCGGGACAGCACCTAACAGTCCCACCGTTTTTGCGATAAGCTGAGTTCCGAAACTCCTTTTTATGTGAGGTTTTAGGCTACGTTCAAGCTAATGTGTTACCTACAACTTTTATGTTTTGTGCAATAGAGGGTTCAATACAAATTTTTAGACTTTTTAGCCATTCAAATCGGGTGTGCGTTTTCCGACGACCTTTGCCGTTTATTTTCTAATTAATTCATCGGTATCGTCTCATGACCAACCCCCCGGAAAATCGAAGCTAAGAGATAGATCTACAGGCCTGTATTTTTACCTAA
Source organism: Artemisia tridentata subsp. tridentata (assembly GCA_021014915.2). Taxonomy (NCBI): domain Eukaryota; kingdom Viridiplantae; phylum Streptophyta; class Magnoliopsida; order Asterales; family Asteraceae; genus Artemisia; species Artemisia tridentata. The sequence continues at coordinate 289,786,841 of CP139506.1, forward strand.
GTCTCAAAGTGTACTGATTAAGTGCAGTAATTACGAAAACAGTCCCTGGTCTAAATGGTCTTTGCAAACTTAGTCCCAATCATAGTTTTAGGCATTTTAAGCTATGTACAATGCATAAATTAATACAACAAGCATATGAAACATGAAAAATACATAAAATGAAATGTACATCAGTGGTAAAAATGAAAGACATGGTGTGGTTTCTTACAAGGATTTGATGAAAAACACAAGAACAATATCAAGAACACTAGATCTTCAATACTAAAGCAAGAGAACAAGTAGAAAACCAAATTATGATGGTGATTTGGGTTGTTATGCCACGTTCAAAGAGGAAGGAAAAGAGAAAATGGATAGTTGAGATCTATCTTTGCATGTACTATGAGTGTTTGTTGGGATTATGCACTTACTGGAAGACAAAGAAGTGTAGGTGTCATGTTTATGTGTTATGGGTGTTATAACCAAGCCATGTGGCCTTGGTGAGACACCAAATTCGTCCACCTCATAGTGAGGTGATAAATGTGTGGTTTTTGTGATAAGTTTTAGTTTACGAGGTGTAGTTTGGTCCCGGTAATTACTAACGTTAAGCCCTTAAGTCACGAAACTTAAAATCGGGTAACGTAAAAATACAAAACTTACAAAATGTTAAAACTTGACATCAAAATATATTTTGATATTTTAGGTGATCCTTGAGCTTTTTGGGTGATTACTTGTTGTTTAAAAGTTGAAAACGTAGACTGAAAACGTGTAGAACGCGAAATGTACAAAGTTTAAGTAAAAATGGAAAAGTAAAAATAGTATATTTAAAATATGATGGTAAGAAACCAAAATGCATAAAAATATATCTACTGAGTATTGTCAGGTGTCGGTTTAGGTTAAATGTACGTTTAACGACGTACACGGAATAACTTATCTAGTTATCCGAAAGAGTGAATTTACTTAAAATAGAAATATTAAGTAAACTTAAAATATTAATTAATGACCTCAAAATTGTGAATTGTTACAACTTTCGATCGCCTTGCCTGAGTGACGTGTCATCCGCTACTCATATGACTTGAGAGAACTTAGCAATTCTTGAATACCCAAAGTTTTGAGATCTTTGGTGTTTTCAATGACTGCTATAATTGGATCAAATTTTTCGAGAATACTGATGAGAATTTTCTCAACAATACGTTGGTCTTCAATTTCATCACCATAACTTTTCATCTGATTAATCAAATCGGTTAATCTAGATGAATAGTCATTTAGTGACTCATTTTCCTTCATCTTCATGTTCTCATAATCTCGTCTGAGAGTTTGTAATTTTATAGCTCTCACTTTCACGTCTCCTTGAAATTCTTTGTTGATATAAATAATGCCTAAAAACATTATCAATATTTATTCATATCTCTATGTTTTGATGATCACAAAATGTAAACTCATCAAACATAAACTTATTAAGTAAACAAGTATTTAGTTGGAAATATTCATTTCTACAACTTAATCACTTAAGGTATGAATGAACAAATGCTTAATGCATTATATGATCAAAGGAACATTTTCTTAATCACTAGATTTTTTATAAAATGACCCAAAACATTTTATATCTTTTAGAAAATCATTTTTGGTATTAAATAATTTTATATCTTTTAGAAAATCATTTTTGGTATTAAATAAAAATGTTTAACCTTTTATAAAATTATGAATTCAAATTTTCAACCAAAAATGGTAAAAATGTTCCAGAAAAACCTTCCCCACAAAAAGACAAATCTGGGCAACGGTCAGATGGGCGGCCCCCTTAAATATACATGGCGGCCCCCTTAATTTTAAGGGGACCGCCCCCCTATTTAAGGGGACCGCCCCGCTCCTCCAGCTGTCCAGATTTGCCTATAAATACTGGACTTTCCCTGGACTTTTTCCTCACCTTTTGCACCCCAAAACCTTCTGTTCTAAATCTCTTCTTATCCTTCCAAATCCTTTCTAAATCCTTTGATCATATATTCTTAAGCATTGGTTTCCAAGTGATCCAAGCTTCTACCATTCAAGTGCAAAAGAAGAATACTCCTTCAACAACTAGAGAAGAAGTATTGCAACTTAGTATCATCTTGCTACCTAAGTTGTTTGTATAATCATTCATTCATTTGTGTATAAGTTGTGTATATTTGTTAGATAGGTGTGAGCATAATTGCTTAGGCTAGATTAGTGTGTAAGTAGTGAAGTTGTGAAGAAGTTAAGGTGTGTAAGTAGTGAAGGTGTAAAGAAGTAGAAGAGTACATAAGTAGTGCTAGGTTGTGAAGTAGTTGTGAAGCCGGTGTGAAGAAGTTGTGAAGAAGTCGTGAAGAAGTCGTGAAGAAGTTGTGAAGCCGGTGTGAAGAAGTTGTGAATAAGGTGTGAAGAAGTTGTGAATAAGTTGTGAAGAAGTTGTGTAGAAGTTGTGAGATTGGTTCTAGCTACGATTAGAACCCGACATTTAGCTTTGTGTCGTTAAACCGGTGTAAGCAAAAGTTGTGTAAGGTTTTCTCCGCCATAAGGGAGCTTGTTGACATAGTGAAGAAAACTCTCGAGTTAGGTGCTCGGGGAGTGGAGTAGGGCAAGGAAGGTGTCCTTGTAGCCGAACCACTATAAATCTCTTGTCTCGCGGTTAGATCTTTCCATCTCTATCTTTCATTTCATTTCATTACTTTACTTGCATTGTTCATTTAGATTTACTTATATTTGTTCATATTGTTCAAGAGTTGAGTTCACATAAATTCGAATCTAAGTTTTAAAAGTAAATAAATCTTTCATAATAAAATTAAAAAGACGTAAAACTATTCAACCCCCCTTCTAGTTTTTCACATTCTTGCTTGAGCACCTCCCAAGCTTCTTTAGCTTTTTTAGACGCATGATTTTTGGGAAAATTGACGGTGTGACTCCCCGCTGAATCATACTTAGAACGGCTGCATTTCGGCTTTTCTTTTGCTTCAAATCTTTCATTTGATCATCGGTTAATTTTTCCGTATCAACGGGTTCTTCAAATGTGTTTTTGACATCGTCAAACACATCTAAAGAATCAAATAGTGTCTCCATTTTGACACACCAATAATCATAATTTTCACCATCAAAAATTGGGACGACAACATGACTTAAATCAAAACCTTGTCGTCTTGCCATGACACCTTTATAAAAATGATAAGAACTCGTTTAACCCAAATGGATTCGAACAAGCTCTGGTACCAATTTATGTTGGATATATGAGATGTTACCCTCACAAAAATTGCTTACGAAATATGTTTCGACAAAGTATTAAATAACTTGGTTATTTGAAAGAAACAATGCACTCAAAAATTCTTTATTTAAAAACTTGAAAACACTTGTATTATTTTGTGGACTCACTAGTACATTTCTATTACAAAGATACTAGCTTATATAGCCAACTTTGCATGGCCATTATAAAATGTGAAAATTATCATTCAAAGATAGCATGATATTTCTACCGACACTACCACATACATTCATCACATGTCTAGTTGACTACTATTTAGAAAGAAAATTGCATATTTTCTTTGGTAATAAAAACATGCCTAAAACTATTCAAACTATTCTTTTCTCATGCTTGCATAGTTAGGCTTGTCTCTTTTCTTTCCTTTTTCATTTATTGTGTGGAAAAACACATTAGTTCACAAGTTTGTTCCGCACATGACACATGGGGTTGTCTAAGAAATGATGAGACCGATTCAACTCTCAAGTTGCCATGCAAATTATAGTTTGATTTACTAAGGCTATCTATCTTATGATGTTGAAGTTTAATGGACTCCACTTCTGTTAGGGATGCCAACTGGACATAAGAATCGAGAATCATTGTCTTCATCGCCAACCCGTATCATGTTCCCAAAACCAATTTTCATCCTGGATTTTCCACAATAATCCCTGGTCATGTTCCCAATCCCCACCAAGAAAATATGATGATCATTTCATCGATCTCCCTTCTAAACCCTGTCTGCGAATGGGATATATTTTCCCTGTCTCCGTCGACTAATATCATTTGTTTTCAGATACAGTTGTATCTCACTTATTCCTTACAAAATTCTACTTCAGGTCATGTGGGCCAAAAATGAAAAACCTGATCACTTCACACAACTGTCTACAGAACTATTGGATGCTAAATTGTATAGTCAAACAGTGGGCTTCTGAATGCAAATTGAACAACTCATGAATCGCATAATATCCAAAACCATGGCTCCAGCTATGGCTTCAGCCAAATTCATGTTGCTAATGTCCCATCCGCCAAACTCGATATCATCAGGGTTCACCTATTTCATACATATTTTATCGATTCAACCAATACATATTCATATATTAACTCGGCCAAGTTTTTTGTTTAATTTATCAACTAACCATATATTTAAGCATGATATATATGGTATTATTGGGTAGTAATAAGGCGTAGCAAAATTGTATAAAATTTGAGTTACCTCATCTTGCAGAGAACGCTGGACATCTCCTGAGTCTTCTTCTTTCACCTCTTGTGAGTATCTAACTTCCGATTGGCAACTTTGTGAGCACATTTGTCATTTCCAACTTTAAGAAACTCAGTAATTCTCCTATCATAGGGAGCAAATCCAGCAACTTCTGTGATAAGTTTTCTCACAAAGTGCATTCTCTTACTTGTTTTTTGAAAAAAGAGCGACATGGAAATTGACGGTCAAGTTTAAGATTTAGTTGCGATTTTGTATTGCCAAACATGCAACTGTTTTAGACCTACATATGTAGTACCTTAGTTTCCAAATGAGTTGTCCTGATGAAAGTCCATAAAGAAGCCAGTCAAGTTTTCAAAGTCAGCTATAACTTCTTCCAAATTCATTTATACCTCTATCCTTTGCACGTTTGGGCTGCACATAAGAAGTCGAGTTATAGCAATTTAATAGTAGGCTAATAAAACGAATCCAATAGTATAGAAAATTTTTAAAATTTAATATTCGTTTCGTGTATGCTTTTTACAAATTTTGTTTTTCATTAGACTTTTTACAATGGCTCTTTTTGGGTTACATATTCACTTACAGGCCGAAAACTCCTATCTACTCTGTCACAGGACCTGAGTTAGATTTTATCTCTAAGGGTCAAACGGTTAAGTCAAAATCTTGAACTAAAGACAAAATGAGTATGATAGGTCGACTAAATGGGTTAAAAGGCATCTGAATGGTGCTTGAACCAATTTTTTCCACCCAAACCAAAAGAAAATACTATGAATCTTATACAACCACATACTGCAAAACTAACGAAGAAAAAAAACTTGAATGCAAACCTAAATCAGAAACTTTAGAACCACATACCTTGATAAGCCTTTGCCCGAATCGAGCGATTCCCAAAAACGTTAAATATGCGGCCAAGCATATCCGTAGAAAAGGGAGTCAGAACCTGCCATTATCATAACGACATTATTAAAACAATGACGCAAACATCAGCAAACGCACGCAAGCATCACAAACCTTTTAGATAGGAGTAATCGTTGGTTTTCAGATCAACATAAATCTTCTATGTCATAACGGGTGTTTGGCATCTAGCTATTGCATTTTCATGTGGCAGTAATCAGTTTCTAGTGTTTGGATATGGTAAAGACACTATATTATCTAATTATATATGGTTCAACAATCAATTTAGGGGAATCGGTATAATTTGTTGGAAAATTTAGTGCACTTGAGGGATCAGTTCACACCTGGTAATGGGCTTGGAGGTACGGAGTGTACACCCATCAGGTCCCTGAACACCCTAACTCTAATAGTGGTTTGGAGTAACTCATCAGAAGGTTTAATCCTTCATGGAGTTAATGCTGCTAGTACTAATGTTACTACTGCTAGTACTAAAGTTAGTACTGCTGGGCAAAGTTAGTACTGCTGGAAGTTAGTACTGCTGAAAGTTAGTGTTGCTCATTTAACCACTGATCCCTGCTATTATGGAAACTATTATGGTATGATTAATGGACCGTTAATCACTCATACTTCCATGGGCTAGGGTTTGAGTAATCTCTATTACAAATAGAGATCATAACATATCTGCATGGAAATACAACATACAAACCCTAAACACTTGAAAGCGAACAGGTTCTTGATTTGTGCCTAAAACAAGAACACCACTTGGTCTTATCCCATAGAGATATTCGTGTAACCCAGGCATAGGGTCGAATAGTTTCTATTGGAAAGTGATAACATGATTTCAAGTGATATCCGGTACTCATTGATTATCTATACCCTGTTCTGGGAACACACGCAACACAAGAAACCAACAATCAATAGAAACTATTTAGTGATAATCAATGGCTGCTGCTATGAAGCATATGGCTGCTAACTTTTCCAAACTAGGAAAGTTTGAAGGTGTCGATTTAAGAAGATGGCAAAAGAAGATGCACTTCTTGTTGTCAAGCATGAGTGTGGTGTATGTTTTGAGCACTCCTATTCCTGATGATGGGGATGATGCTACTGTGGAAGACATGAGGAGAAGGAACAAGTGGGAGAAAGACGACTACATCTGTAGAGGTTTAATCCTCAATGGTATGTCTGATCCTTTGTTTGATATCTATCAAAATGTTGAATCTGCTAAAGAACTATGGGAATCCTTGGAAGCTAAATATATGGTTGAGGATGCATCAAGTAAGAAGTTCCTTGTAAGTAATTTTAACAATTACAAAATGGTCGATTCTAGACCTGTCATGGAACAATACAATGAACTTCTTAGTATACTTGGTAGATTCACACAACACAAAATGAACATGGATGAGACTATTTCAGTCTCTTGTGTCATTGATAAACTCTCTCCTTCTTGGAAAGATTTCAAGCATTCTTTGAAACATAAGAAGGAGGAATTAACTCTTGTTGAGTTGGGCAGTCATTTGCGTATTGAGGAATCTCTCAGGGCGCAAGACAGTGACAAGCCAAAGAGTAGCAATGCTACTGGTCCATCAGTTGTCAATATGGTGGAGCATAACAACTCCACCAGGTACAATGACAACAAGGGCAAACGTAAACATCTGGATAACACCAAAGCTGATTTTAACAAGAAGCCAAAAGCTACTTGTTGGAAGTGTGGGAAACCTGGACACTTCAGAAAGGATTGCAAGGGTGTTAAAGTTGGCAATAAAGCCAATGGATCAGGGAATGGTAATACCAATTCTCTAAAAGGTCAGAATATATTTAATAAGTCTTTTCAGATTTATTATGTTACATATATATATCTGAGGCATACTTTGTGCAGGATGATGATGTTGCGTGGTGGGTTGACTCTGGAGCAACAATCCATGTGTGTAAAGATAGAAGCTGGTTCAAGACCTATGAGTCACTGAATGATGGTTCTATTCTTCATATGGGAAATGAGTCAACAGCCCTGGTGCATGGAAGAGGATGTGTGGATTTAAGATTTAGTTCTGGAAAGATTGTTTCTTTGTTTAATGTTTTACATGTTCCTAATATTAGAAAGAATTTGGTTTCTAGTAGTGTTTTGAATAATTGTGGTTATAAACAAGTTATTGAATCTGATAAGTTTGTTTTGTCTAAACATGGTGTGTTTATTGGTTTTGGCTATTTGTGTAATCAAATGTTCAGGCTTAATATTATTAATGATATTGTTAATTCAGCCTTTATGTCGACCTCTAAACTAAATGATTCAACCCTATGGCATGCTAGACTTGGCCATGTACACTTTAAGAGAATGCAAGATATGTCTAAGGATGGGTTAATCCCAGCCTTTGATATGGACACTGAAAAGTGTAAAACTTGCATGATGACCAAAATAACTAAGAAACCTTTTCAAAGTGTAAAACGTGAAACTGAAGTTTTGGAGCTAATTCATAGTGACCTATGTGATTTACATGCTACTCCCTCATTGGGGAATAAGAAGTACTTTGTGACATTTATTGATGATGCTTCTAGGTTTTGTTATGTTTATTTGTTACATACTAAGGATGAAGCATTAGATAAATTTAAAGTGTTTAAAACTAAAGTTGAATTACAACAAGGGTCCCTAATCAAAAGGTTAAGGACTGATAGGGGAGGTGAGTACATGGATACTATGTATTTTCAGTCTGTTGGAATAATCCATGAAAAGACTGCTCCCTATACTCCTCAGCAAAATGGTATCTCTAAAAGGAAAAACAGGGTACTAAAGGAGATGGTTAATTCCATGTTGTCCTATTCAGGGCTGAGTCAAGGGTTCTGGGGTGAAGCTATGTTAACAGCTTGCTATTTATTAAATAGGGTTCCCAATAAAAGGAACAATGTTACCCCTTATGAACTCTGGACTAAAAGAAAATCCAACCTGAACTTTCTCAGGGTTTGGGGTTGTAGGGCTGTTGTAAGACTCCCTGATCCAAAGCAGAAAACTTTGGGTGAAAGAGGCATTGAATGCATCTTTGTTTGATATGCTAAGCATTCCAAGGCATATAGGTTCTATGTTATTGAACCTAATGAGTCTGTTTCAATTAACTCAATAATTGAATCAAAGGATGCAATCTTTGATGAGAATAGGTTCTCATCAGTCCCTAGACCAAGTCAAAGGATTCCAAATGGAACTAATGAAATTGGTGTTTCAGAGGTCTCTAATGAGGTCCCTGATGAGGTTGTGGTACAACAACCTGAACTTGAGCTCAGAAAGAGCAAAAGGGTCAGGACTCCAAAGTTATTTGGACCTGAGTTTCAATTATATTTAATTGAAGGAACAATGGATGAGGTCTCTGACCAATACTCCTATTGCTTCATTGTTGAGGACGATCCCAAAAATTTTGATGAAACAATGAAGTCCCAGGATGTTGCTTTCTGGAAAGAAGCAATAAATGATGAGATGGATTCCATCATGGGCAACAACACTTGGGTCTTGGCTGATCTACCACCTGGTTGCAAACCTCTAGGTTGCAAATGGATTTTCAAAAATAAAATGAAGGTAGATGGAACTATTGAAAAGTTCAAGGCTAGACTAGTCATTCAGGGCTTGAAACAAAAGTCAGGGATAGACTACTCTGATACTTATGCCCCTATGGCACGTATCAGTACCATAAGATTGTTGATTGCTTTAGCATCAATTCACAATATGATTATACATCAGATGGATGTGAAGACAGCTTTCTTAAATGGTGACTTAGATAAGGAGGTTTATATGAACCAACCTCAGGGCTTCATCATGCCTGGCAATGAAAACAAGGTGTGTAAACTGATTAAGTCTCTGTATGGACTAAAACAGGCACCTAAGCAATGGCATCAAAAATTTGATGAAGTGGTTTTGTCAAATGGTTATCTTCTTAATCAAGCTGACAAATGTGTATATAGAAAATTTGATAAATCTGGTAAAGGAGTCATCATTTGCCTATATGTTGATGACATGCTGATCTTTGGCACTGACCAAAATCAGGTTGACCTGACAAAGGAATTTTTGTCATCAAGGTTATGTGGGAGGCTGATGTTATCCTTGGTATAAGGATTAAACATGAAAGTAACAAAATTTCTATCTCTCAGTCTCATTACATTGAGAAGGTGTTGAGGAAATTTAATTACTTTGATTGTACTCCAGTGAGTACTCCTATGGATACAAGTGAGAAGCTGATGCCTAATACTGGTAAGGCTGTATCTCAACTTGAGTATTCTAGGGTGATTGGCTGCCTAATGTATGCCATGACTTATACAAGACCTGATATTGCTTTTGTAGTGGGTAAACTGAGCAGGTATACTAGTAACCCTAGTGCTCATCACTGGCAAGTAGTTCAGAGGGTACTGAAGTATTTGAAAAAGACTATGGATTATAGTCTCTCATATATTGGTTATCCTTCAGTATTAGAAGGATACACTGATGCAAGTTGGATCAGTAACACTAAAGACAATTCGTCTACCAGTGGCTGGGTATTCCTACTTGGTGGAGGTGCAATTTCTTGGGCATCCAATAAGCAAACTTGCATCACCAGTTCAACAATGGAATCTGAATTTGTGGCTTTAGCAGCTGCTGGTAAAGAAGCTGAATGGTTGAGAAACTTGCTTCTTGAGATTCCATTGTGGCCTAAACCTATAGCACCTATTTATATCTGTTGTGATAGTGCTGCTAAATTGGCTAAGCCTTATAGCCAGATGTATAATGGGAAGTCTAGACACTTAGGTGTCAGGCATAGCATGATTCGTGAGCTTATCATGAATGAGGTGGTATCTATAGAGTTTTTTAGATCTCAACAAAACTTAGTTGATCACTTGATAAAGGGATTGGCTAGAGACTTGGTTTTAAATTCTGCTAAAGGGATGGGTTTAAAGTCCAACTTAGTCACTGAATGCTAAGACACCCAACTTCCTCCTGAGGAAACTTGGGAGCTGAGTTCAATGTGGAAAGCTGAACATTTAGTGGACTGGAGCACATGTTTTATAATCATCCCAAGGTTGTGCTCAGAACCTGCTGGAAAGGAGGATGAAGTCTTTACTTCTCAATGGTTAATTTCTTTGAAAAAGTGCTAAGCAAGAGCATGAATAAAGAGGAACCACCTATGTGAATGTTGAAGTTTTGCTGCTTCAGGGAGTTATGGACTTTTAGCTTTTGCAACATTTATGAATTGGATATGTGTGGAAACTCGTCTTAAAACCTTCTTACATCTACTAGAACAAGTTTTGTGATCGTTTATGGGCTCTAGGTTGTTACACCTTTGATCTAGGATAAACTATGATAAGCGTAATGATAATACTGGCGGAATATTCAATGAAAGAAACAATACTATCACAACAAGGTTTTTGCCAAACTTCTCTTCTTTATTTAAACTAGCCCTAATGCTATGTGATCAAGTATAGCACGATTACAATCCAATCAGGGATCAAAAATCCTTGAGGCTAAACAAACATAACAACATCAGACCCCTCATCTGATGTTCCCACACACACACTCTTTGATGTTTTACATTTTAACACATTTTTGTGTTTAAATTCTAAGCATACTAAACACTTGTAAAACATACTAAGTATCTAAGCTATGATCTCCTTTTTATAGAACAAAGGAGATCATTACAAAGTTGTTAAGTCTTGTCTACTACTTGCTTGTGTATGTCAGTCATTAAGATACAACTTGTATCTTTGTTTACAACTTTGTTGACTGAACAAATATCTAGATAGTATATAAGTGATAATATCTTCTTCATCCTTATCCATCCAGCAGTAGTATGACTCATAGCAGCACCTGATACACTAGAAGACTTAACTGTGTAATCACCAGACTTAACCACCAGACTTAACTGGGAGACTTAACTAGCCTTCAATAGCCTTCAATCCCATATCCCATTATCTCTTTCTATCTTCGAGTTTCCTATCATCTATGGTTGACACCGAACCCTCTGGCACAGGCTCTATCACTGCTGCCGGTAACCCTATTTCACCACCCAATAAACCAATCATAACCGACATCATCAAAACACACACACTAACCCTATACATAAACACATAACAAAACTACTAACCATGTGACTGAAACGAACACCAAATCATCCGATCAGTCCTCGGAAGATCCAAAGCTCAAAAGATTATCAATTTAAAGCAAAATAATTAAACCCAATTCATTTTTAATGATCAAGTAATCATACCCAAACTCATTAGAAACTTGAAAAAATATATGATAAGACTTACACCGAATTGGATGGACAGCTATGGATAGCTTCACCAGAAAAACCAAATCCATGTCGGCAGCGGTGAGTATTTTTAGGAGATTATATGTATTGCGTGAATAATTTTTGTCATGTTTTGATAATGATTTGGGAGGGCATGTGTTATAATTAGAGAGCGACATCAATGTTGTAACTCTAGGAATTCTTCATCTTCAGGTGATTGTTACATCAAAGTTGTAACTCCAGTAACTCTTTATCTTCAGGTGGATGGTTAATTTGAGTCGCTGAATTGATCCAGTCCCATCATTAAGACCTCCACATTAAATTTAAGTACTAACACTCTGTTCCCCACTCTGTTCCCGAGTATAAAACGGAAAGAAGAGAGAAGGAGAAGGAAAAAGGAGTGAAGTAAAGACGAGAGGAATAAGAAATTATTTTTTTTATCTTGTGTTCTCGAGTTGGAAATAAAAGAGAATGAAGTAACAAAAAAAGAGCTTTAAAATCAACTTCACCTCATTTCATCCCAATTTGGGAAGTAAATTTGGAGAGTAATTTTGATGAAATTTACTATCCTTTACTTTCTTCTCTCCTCCTAAAAAAATCTCAGGAACACAATTTTTTTTATTACCATCCCAAACCTCCTAATCATATTATAAGAATAGCATTAAATATGTTTGGGATGGTAATAAAAAAAATTGTGTTCCTGAGATTTTTCAATTCTAATTAAAGTGGCTATACAAAGATTAAATATTGTGAATGAGGTGAACTAGATGAAAAAATATTCTAATTAATGTTAATACTTCTAATTTACTTTCTTCTCCCCTCCTAAAAAATTTCAATTCTAATTAAAGTGGCTATACAAAGATTAAATATGACAAAGGACATTAAACAATAAATATGGTTTGTATGGTTAATACTTGTAATTTGAAATGATTTGTATACCTAAAACTGAACAATTGATATTATAGAATTGGTCCAAAACTCGAATGGTTCGTATTCATCCTGGACGTTCATAATGAGGCTACATTAAATTCAAAGCATTAGCTAGCTTGTACTATCTAAATGTTTAGAGCGTATTGTTCAGCACTAATTTTCGTAATTTTGATCATGGATCAATTTTTTGTTGGTCAATAAGTTCATAAGTTGTGATTTTGTTACCACAAAAACTCAAAATGATCTTATAAGTTGAATAGTGTACATCATTGTCATATATAACTTGGGCTGCCTCAGGACCCGTGCGATGCACACAGGTTTTATATCTTTTATGGACCAATTGAATAGCAAGTGATTACCAAAATCCTTAACCTAAAGTCATTATCACATTCATTCAAACCAAACACCTTATAAAATTTTCCATTGTTCAACATAGTAGTAGACCATAACATGTTAAAGATGGACGTGTCAAAGTTCGCATTCACTTAAACAATAGTATCGGACCACACCAAGTGAAGACCATTACTTGAAGATAATAACTCATAAAGTATGTTTTAAAGACAGTGGACCTAGCTAAAGGCTTGAAATTAAGTTTGCTTTTTTAAAAATTTAGCAAAATTGGCGGACCACAAAGTCTTATTAGGGGGACTGCAACATCGACACATACTCTAAAGTCTAAACTTCATATTGGAATTAATTATTCAATACAGCGCCCCATGCGATGCACGGATTATGTTGTTGAGTAACTGACTAAATTCACAATATACAAATGCCCTCACCTTCATAAGGTTGGCATGACCAACTGATACAAATAAGCTATATAAACGAAGCGCATGGGTCACTAATCTACTGCTATTATTATTACCTCAATTTCAACAGTACTATATATTTTGGTGTTTATTGAATTGATTGTGTCAAATACGAATAAGAGTTACTAATTGTCAATAATTTAAACATCATATATTGATTAAACCTAATTCTCATATGTTTTTTATTGTTGAGGCAAAATATGTTTCTATCAGTTGTAACAATATAATGGTGTATTAAGCATGTAAAGAAGTTGCTTTTTACACAAATGACAACAAAATGTACACAAACATAATCACATTCGTTTTAATCACTTTAATTAACTTAATCCACTATTCAACCCATATACAGTATGTAAACACAATTGTACGTGTATTACGCATATCCAAAGTGCACATATTTTGTATGTGGATTGTCACCATATACAAAAGTCACCCATTTACTAACTATGTTTATGCCGTGCAATATATATTCTTATGGTTGGATATTAACATCTTATGTCAACACAAAATGATATCAAGTAAAACATGATGAGTGATAACTTTGATATAATAAATACATGCATATAATTAAACTTCATTTTCAATAATTTATACATCATTGGCACATCACGTATCAGACCCGTTCACCATCATATGAGCATTTTGTGTTTCTATCATAGGATTATAACGTGTAGTAACAAAACTGTGTGGTAAAAAACGTGTCACATAATTGGGCTAAAAACAGGGCCCCTTGTGAACTCATTTTATAGACCTAACCCTAAAACATTGTGACATCCGCCCCCATTTCTTCTCTCTCGTTTACTCATCTCACCAAACTCATCCTCTCCACATAACAAAGAGATCTCATCATCTTCTCATCTCAACATGAATCTAAACTCAAACCGAACACAATAAGCATCAATACTATCCCTTAAGCAATGATTTCGTTTGCGGCTCAATACGAATCAAGATAGCATTTATATGTCTTCAAGATCCTTTGGAGGGTCTCTGGTAGGTATCATCGAGTTACGGTTTTTGTTTAGTTTATATGTTTTTGAACGAACCAACAAAAGAAAGTAACAAATTTGTTATTTTTCTATCTTTTTGTTTCGGATATATAATAAAGATATGCTTCAAAAATGGATCGATGATGATGTTTTTATTTCGTGTTATGGACTATGAGGTCTGATAATATTTAACACTCGAAAAAAAATCTGAGATCGCTTGATTTTTATTTATGTTCGAGTTTTGTGATTGTGGAGAAAGTGTGTTCATTGAGGAGGATGGGATAGGGTAGTTATGAAGTTGG